>JBAIAA010000271.1:3000000-3364390 GCA_037893245.1 Crossaster papposus | reverse complement strand
CAACATCATTTTCATTGCTGGGAGGAAAAAAAAAAAAAAAAAACTCCCGACCTACCTACCCTATTTTTTGGGGCCCGTTACGCCAACATAACATTTTTTGTTATGCCTAATGTGTAAACAAAGAAATTTCCCCATTAGTCTATCCTTCTGATCACAGAGTAAAATTTGATAAGATCAAAATAGGTAAAGCATTTTTCTCCTCCCAAATCATCAGGGAAATATGACAAGAAAAGATATTTGCTTTCTATCAAGGTTTCCATTAAGTATCAATCCTTGGCACCCTTGTGTTTTAAATTAAAATGTTGAAGGATTTTGACATGTGAACATCAGGTGAATGAATTAAGTTACTCTAACTTGGATGGCTGAAGATTAGGGCCCAGGCATTTTTTTGGCATTTCATTTTTTTTTCATCTGGCTTTTACATACACATGTAGAAAAAAACTTTACTTAGAAACTAAGGTATAAACAAACAAAAAAGAGATTAAAGGGATCATATACGTTTGGTAATTACTCCAAAAATTCATGGCAATAAAAACTTAATTGGTAAGAAGTACAGCAGCTTTGGATAGTATAATGCATTTTTAGAAACTTTTCACTTCAAAGTACTGCGGTTATGCACAAAGATAAGTTTTATGGTATATATCTACAACTATGTAGGATTGAAACAAACAGTGGGTTCCAATTACCAAACATATACGATCCCTTTAAGCAACAAAATGACCTGATTGCTTTTTTGACATTTCAAAATTATAAAAAGTTATGGCACATTATTATACTAAATTCTGCCAGAAAATGTTGACCACTCAAGATTAGACTCATCACTGGAGAACTACCGGGGTATTTTGTTCACAGGGTACAAATATCCACAAGACAAAAATACACACTTACTTGCACAAAGACGCTTTTGTTATTTGCAATTCTAGAAGTTCTGATTAGCTGACACATGATTGGCTGACCTCAACTGAACTTGCCCTGGTCTCTTGATTCATAGTGTGATCAATTTCATCCAGTTTGGCTGTGTACCGGTATAACTCGATACATTAAAGCACAATAAGGCCTGGCATATTTTCTCATATCTACTCAAAAGTATGTTTCAATCTTCTTCTTTTTTTCACATTTTACATTCTACATATTTGTGTTAATAAACCAAATTTATTGGCAGTGTTTAATTTGGAATCCCACTGACAATATTTACCATCTGTATGTACTACAATGTAATACTACATGTATGTTGCGTTATCACCTTCCTCCCCCCCCCCCCCCCCCCCCCCATATAAAATAATTTAGAAAAGGAAATAAACAAAATTACCCAGGTTTTGGAAATAAATAACTATTTCAAACTGAACCTTAACAAATAACAACCCAAATTTTGTGATATCAAAAGCAACATACATGTTGTATACTGGTACATGTAGTACATGTACATGTTATTTATGTACACAGTACTGGTACAGTAAATGTACATTACCAGCATACAGAGTTACTGTTGTACACAAACTTTTTGTATCTAATTTTCCCTCTGCTTATTGTACGTATAAGAGGTCTACTACATTGTACATGTATGATCTGTCGTGCAATTTTATTCATGCGGTATTTCGATGTCTGTACTCGGTAAAATATTTATTCCCCCAACCTGATCCTTATTCTAACAATTCATGGAATGCAAACATATTCACAAGATATCAAATTGCTTAAAGGATACACTTTGTAAAGCTAGTCTTCTTGAGCAATTCACACTTCATATTTCATCGCTGCTCAACAATCCAAATGTCTCTGTGTTGTAATTAAGCCACACCAACTCATCTGACACAAAACATGAATTATTCATACATCCGTATATTTGCTACATGCATGTATAGTGCATGTGTAACCACAAGATTTTTGTATTCACACTGCTCTGTGTGTGTGGATGCAGGGAGGTCATTGCTTATGCTGCTATGGAGGATCTTCCATAATCATACTCTCCCTCCCCCCCCCCCCTCCTCCCTATGTCACTGTGCAGCCATCTTTCACCACAGAAGCATATGATTTAGGGTTAGTCTCTGCAACTCCCTCATCTATAATGTTCTTGTTTATCTTCTCTACTTTGTCCGTTGGGTAGTAGTAGATGAACTCCCTCTCCCTCTCATTTTCTTGCTGTCTAGAATTAGTAGCAGACAGCGCAAGATGGTTGTGCGTGGGCCGCGCTGTTTCAGGCCCTTTGAGGCTATTGCTGTGTGCGTGTTTACAGCGCCAGGCACAGCATATTAATTTTTGACAGACATTTAGATGGGAACTGGAAGAGGTGGTTGTGCAACTGCTTCGTGGCTGTTCCGGGCAATATGGGGAAAGGGAAAGCTGACAAAGTGCTGCTGTAATGATACATGTGGACATTGTATTTGTAGAAAAATTAATTTATGTGGAAGGAGAGCTTTGCCTTCATTTTTGGCCGGGAATGTTGATAAATGGTTGGCAGCATAAAGTGTGTATTTATTGCTGTGCAACAGGAATTTCAAATCGATTGTCACCTTGGAAAATGCAGTTTCACATATGGCGAGTTTGGAGGAACGTGTGCATTAAGGTATGGAAAGGTGGTTTATAGATTCGAAACGTCTGTACATCAGCAGTGTGAGACGGATAGTCAACGCGTCGCTGATTTTTGGATGCGAGTGGATTTGATGAATTGGCGGAGATGGTACGGTAGTGATAAGTTGAGACTGGTGCTGCATTCGGCACTACCGGTATGTAAAAACAGAAGTAGCGAAAACACAGCTTCTCTGAACACACTGACTTCATTGGTCTTTGGAGCCATATTGACATCGCTAGCAATTTGAGTGATGCATCGTAAAATGACACAATTTTAGCTTGAGTTGTGCCAAGCATCACTGACTTGTGGAGGTAAGTTTAAAACATACTAACCAAATTGAAATTTAATCCATCAAAAACAGCATGTTTTGCAGGAATCTGTTAGGAGGGGTACTGCACCTGGTGCACCCTTAAACTGATTGCCATTAACATTGGGTTGGTACATATCATCCGAATCAGAGCCTAACAGTCTAGACTACCATACCGCGTTGGAATCTGTAAAGATGGGTAAGGTTTTCAGTATTAGTGGGTTTACATGTAGGATAAAATATTTTTCAAATGGTGTGTTTTCTTTGCCTATGTACATGTAGATTTCCAATGTGTACCAAAATGTACATTATGTATGAAATTTGAAACTAATGCTGGGTTCGTGCCACGATTGAAATCGTGGTCTTAATCGGGGAGTAATCGTCAGGTGATCCTATCAGATCTTATCAGATCTTGAGGTCAGTCGTGGCAATCGTGTTGATCGTACTGTAGAAGATTTTTGGACGGTTCAAAAATTTTCTACGATCAACACGATTAATTTGTAATCGTAATCATCGCAATGGATCGTAACAAAGCGCGACAGATCTCATCTACCGTAATTTCCTGCGGTAAAGACGCGGCTTATCTGACTTTCTAGACCACAAAAACATCGCCGCGCCTTATCTTTCGGTGCGCCGTATATGATGTCACTTGAGTTCAAAGTGATGGTCTTCGTCTGAAGAATTCTTTGAACGCCGCAATCTTACTCAATAATGCGGTCAACCAATTAGCTCAACTCTCCGGACATTGTGACCGTGTTTCCATTAACAATGCCGCGATGTGTTGATCCCCCTACGACCGTATGTACGTGTGTACATGTACATATACATGTGATTTAGCACTCGGCAGCGTGCGTAGTCTTGTTCGATGCGGGCGCCCTCTAACGTACGCCGTAGACCACGCGCGAATTACCTTCGCTAAGACCGAAGGTCATTGCGTGTATGGTACGGCGTACCTGTACGTTAGAGGACGCCCGCATCGGCGGCCTACGCGCGCTGCATATACCGCGATTAAGATCGTCTTGCAAACAAGACTACAGCGTGCGCTGCATGACGCGTACAACAGCGATAAAAAGCTGGCCTGTACTATGTGGCCTTTTTCTAAATGTTTTTTTTTGTCTACGTTCCGGCTTTATGCAATTCACCATCCGAACTACACAGCGCGGAGCATTCACAACGACTGGAAAAAAGACTAGGGGGTGTCGCAATTAGGGATACTCCGCACGCGATCGCTGCATGTGATATACATGTGCATGTACATGCATGCAGTTTATACTGCAGTGATACATGCTATGTATCGGCAAAGTAAACCTCGTGCGATATTGTGACTACTGGTTTGAAGTTTTCATACATTGTTTGCGTGCCAGATAAACTCAAGTACTCAGCAAATTCTTGCTTGGAATAGTGGGATCGTTCTAAGGCAACAAAATGACCCCTTTGTGGCGATGTACCTACACCGAGTGGCGCCTGGTGTTCTTCTGGGTGCGTTCAAGCATGCGCCTTTTTTGGCGGTGCGCTTTATCTGTTGACGTTTGAATTTTTTGGGGGTGATTTTAGGGACCTGCACCTTAACCGCCGAGCGCCTTGT
The DNA here is from genome assembly GCA_037893245.1 of Crossaster papposus. Lineage (NCBI taxonomy): Eukaryota > Metazoa > Echinodermata > Asteroidea > Velatida > Solasteridae > Crossaster > Crossaster papposus. Next base: position 3,359,932 of record JBAIAA010000271.1, on the reverse strand, counting down.
CCGCAGGAAATTACGGTAATCGTGCTTACAAATCGTGGTGATCGGGATCAACTTTGTGCAAGACAAACACCACTTCTGTTGAGATGCGCTGTGATATGATTGTGGGTTGTAGTCTTCACTCTGTAGAAGTTCAAGAAACAATGAAGTCCATGGTCAGTCGGGCTGTATATATACCCGTCGGGGTCCAATCATGACTCAAATCGTGATCACTCTCGATCCTGATCGTGAAAGACATCATGACCACAATCATATCTGATCGCACAACAGAGCGCATCGGTTCGAGATGATCGTATCGGAATGTATCGGAACGTATCTCCACGTTCCAGATCGTCCCAAATCGGGGACCCGGTCGTGCTGATCGTGTCAGATCGGGACCCAATCGGGGACTCAATCGGGACAATCCTATCGGGACAATCCTATCGGAACGTATCTGATCGTATCTGAACGGGAGACCAGATCGTGACAGATCGTGTCACCTAAAATGGACCAATTGTGACTATATCGCATCCAAGCGCAATAAATTGTATCAGAACGTATCGACACGCATCAACTCGTATCCAAACGTGAAATTTCAGAAAAGGAAACGAAAATTCCACGATCAGCTACGAATGACCAATCGTGGCATTCGTAAAGGATCGCACGACAATGGGAACCTACATGTAGCTTTAGCAATTAAGAGTATTTTTAAAGCATTATTTACTCATTGTCACTTGCTTCCGATAGTTGATGACTTTGAACATACATGATACAGCTACATGTACATGTACTCCCATCTTGTTGTTTATCATATTGCTGCATGATGGAATGAACCCATTCTCTGCCCCCTGCCCCCAACCCCAACACACTACAATCAATATCACGCCAATGGCATTTTGTCGCTATTACGGTCACTGACAAGACTGCATCTGGGTACATGTACATGTATGTATGTCCATGAAGTTGGGAAATGGCAGATATTTGTGTATTGAATGCATTTTCTAATTTACCATCTTCCTGTACTCAATTTCTTTAAGTAATAGTTTAATAGAAGGACCCTACATGTAATGAAAGCTGCACCCATCCCCCCCCCCCCCCCACATACCAGTATTGATTGGTGTCCACCCTATTTTGGGGGCCAAATGTTAGTGTGACATGAACATAATAGGATACAAAACATTAATTTTTTTATTTGAAATGGCAAAGAATAATACAAATATAAAATATTATTCGAAATTATGCTCAATGTAAATCTTTTACTGTTCATTTGAATTCTAATAGGCATAAAATATAATTCAGTGATTGTCCTACATGTACCACACATTATATTAGTTAATTGATAATATTCTGCAATTCACATCGGTACCTATTCTTCAGGACACATGTCCATGTAGTGTAGGTAAAATTGAAATATTTCTCTGAATATTATTAAGGCAAGAATTCTACTTCTCGCATTTTTTGCAAATGTTATGTAAGGTATCAGTGAGGAAATAAAAATCAAAAACCTTTTCTTACTTTACTTTTAATATACTGGCTGGCAACCCATTCATGGATGTGTAACAGTATTTTAATAAATTGGGCTCAGTGTTTGAAAATAGTCTGAGTACTGAGTACGTGCAAATGTTGAAGCAACCTTTGTACTGGTAATATTCATACTGCACATGTATTTCAGATTCTCAGGCTTAAATACATGTATGTAACTGTAAGACTTGTAAACTTATAAATGTACAAAATGTACATCTGTAAAAGGCAAAAACATCAATATTTAAAGTCACAGAAAGACATTTATTACCACAGTTTCACCTTTAATTACTGCACAAATTTCCATTTGCCAAATAGTACACTATACAAAAAGTATATCTGCTTCAAATCCTTTCAGATTTGTCCATGCAAATGTATCCAGTTACTCCCATTAGTAAATAATAAATGGCGCATAGACGAGAGTGTCATTTTGTTTTTCCTCTGTTCCACCTAAGGAGGTTTTATTCATCTGTGAATGGGGTCAGGGGAATACAATTTACAGAGGGACAGACTCGCAGGTGTTAGGTTCTATTTTGGTGCTGGATGTGGCTGTAGAAAATTTGAGCGATCATGACAGTGTGTTTGGGACTGCCAGGATAACTCTGTTTAATTATTAATGTTATATAGTATAGCTGCTGATAGTGTTCGAGTACAGTGTATACAGGGGCGGATCGGAGTAACCTCATCCAATGAAAACATCTATTCATTTGCACACCAGTTTTCATTAGTTGCTACAGCATTCTTGATTCAAGAACCATGTAAGTCTGGGAGCTAGACAAACCAATTTAAAAATTCCTACATGTACCCAACCTTGTTACCATGGCTACGATCTTGATGCGCCATGTATTCCCACCATGCCTTGCGCGATCTTAACCCCTGGAATTGTCTAATTTAAATGTGCCATATATGGCCACCTTTAAATTAGGGCTGCAGTCGATGAGTTTAACGCGCGACGCAATCTTTAATATTGTAATTGTTATTTTGCAGAATCAATCCTTTCAAACATGATATTTTGATATTTAGCAAGGATTTATGTTAAATTACGTACCTCTGTCGTCCATCTATAACGTTCGAAACAGGTTTTAGGCAAACAAAAATGAGGCTTCCAAAATCAATATTGTGCAGGTAAGGCGCAGACTTTTAAAATATTTCATACGTGACGTGCGTTCAAAAAAACGCGCGCGCATTACATTCAGGGAGTGTAGTTTTCGAAATGCGCGCGTATTACGCACCGAATAGCTAGTCAGCGTCCTTTACGCATTCTTCACTGCCAGGGGTTAGTGAAGGAACATGTACCGTATGTCCGTGCTGCATGTTGTTGTTCGTTTGTTGTTTTCTTGTAGAACACACAAAGCTCTTTCCTACAGTTCTGTAGGTTAAGATTTAACCCCCCCCCCCCCCCCCCCCCCCCCCCCCCCTCCCCCCCCCCCCCCAAAAAAAAAAGATGTTCTGGTCGGCGCGCGCGTCAATTTAAACCATGCTTGTCAATCCTTTTTTTTTTCCATGATGTTTTGATGTTTACAATTACAAACGATAGTTATATGTACATGTAGACAATGGGACAGCTGATAGCGGTCAAACTATGCACTTGCGGGACGTACATTAACGTGATGTGAGCAACTGTGTTTGGATACTAGACATCTGGCTTGGACCATTGGCAGTCTTTAATTTATGTCTGTAAAACAGGATCTGTTCTTAATGTGTAGCAGAGCTTGTTTTTATAATATTTGTGGGGGCAAATTCCAAGTCATAAAAGTATGGAAAATGTGAAGGAAAGCTAGGAGGGAACCTACACAGACAAATGAGGGGTACCGAGCAGATGTGGAGGACACCAAGGCATGGGGAGAGCATCTTGGCAAATTAAATGCACCAAGGAATGGGTAAGAGCACAAAGGCAAATGATGGAGAACACCAAGGTATATTTACTTCAAGTCAACATTTATTTCCATATTGCAACAACAAAAGCAACAGAAATGTGATTGTAAGTAAACAAGAATAAATAATGATAAACATACCAGTCATTAAACAATACACAGTGAAGTAAGTACATGTACAATGTATATGACACACAAAAAGCAAAACAGGGCTCGCCTTGTCTGTTCATTCCAACTTTAAAAAAAGGAATTAAGCCCAACAATAAAAAAAAGTGATTTTTGTCTTACAAAATGCATAATATTTTGTAATGAAGAAGGTATATATTAAACATAAAAATTAAAAGAAATCTCGGTGGTGTACATTGTATCTCAGTCTCTACAAGAGTTTTATTTACACGGCTGAATTTTACAGGAATTGAACTTCTTGATGTTTCTTAAACCTTAACCCCTAGTGTGATTTACTAGGAACTGTACCTGTCCTTGTAAATGCCACCACCATATGATAAACTCTTCTCTCGAACTGTTGGACTTTGATTCTACTGGTACTGGTATGCCTTACCCAACGTATAATGTGTTAAACCCTAACCCCTAGGCCTCCAAAATCCTCATATTACCAGTATGTAAAAACTGAATTTATGGTCTATCCTTCCAAAATCATCGGGGATTCCTTGTATTTGTTCAGTAGAGGGTTGACCACTGCCTTAATCCTCCAAATTCCTTATTTAATCAATGCTATGGGTTGAGTCAGTGCCAATGAAATTTTAAAGCAGTGTGGGTGCTATTGAGCATAATGAATGGTTATATTGTGCATGTCTGAACATAACGAATTCTGGGTATAGCCTCTGACCTTGACCCGTTGCATCTTCCAAAATCAACTGTCACTTTTGCCATTCATCCTTAATCCTCAAAAATCCTTAAACTGCAATGAGGATTTTGGAGGATTGGTTAGGTTTAAGGATGCAGCACCCATTCTAACAAATTCCAGCAAAACACGTTGGATTTTGATGGATTGAGTCTGCTTATAAATTAGTTTTTTACTTTTTAAGTCTGTAGACAAATTTATTGTTATTTAATAAATCACAACTAAACTTGTTGTTTTACATTCAAGTTACTGTTCTTAATTGCGAACAGTAGTGGGGATTATTTCTCAGAAAAATGAATGAGTGACACATATGACTGGACCTTTTAATTGATTTCTCTGAAAAGGTCTTCACATCTCGTTGGTAAGGGATGTTCATGAGTGCATCAACATACATCCCCTCAACCCCTCTGACTATCGCCATGGCAACCCTGACTCATCCCTTGATGCACTCAAACACGGTCCCTCGTGGATCCTCTTGATGCAAGTAGATGCCCACATACATGTACCGTAGCATCTTCTCCGGCCGGAAGGGTATTATTGTCCTCCTAGGGTCAGTCACAAAAATAATAATTTTAACCCTAACAATGCATCCTAGGCATTCATTTGGGGTACGGTACATAGGCCAGTGCAGTAAGGTATACTGTTTATGTACATGTACATGTAGGTGACGTTAGGGTTAAGCATCCTGAGCCACGCAGCGCTTTTACGCGCTTTCTACTAATAGCGCTTAAAGCCCTGCGGACATATGGCAAGATCCGTGGTTATTAGCGCAAACAATCATGTGCCCAATCAGAGCCTTTGTTACAAACAGACCAAGGACATTTCCCAAACCCTGGCTTTGGATCCGTCTCCGGCTAAACTGTATGAATGAAGCCTGAGACGAAGACAAAGCTGGGGTTCGAAAAACAGCCAAAGGCATGCGAACCAACGCGCATTTCTATTGGTCCATTCGCTTGGACATCTGAGGTGTTCTCACAAATGTTCATTCTCCCACATAAAACATTTAATTAATCAGAAAATTTTTAAAAATTTACGTACATAACGTGAAATAAAGCTTTGCTATTATATATTATACAGAATAAGAAACATAAAAGACTGAAAAGCTACGTAAACGCTAAAAAAATTAAGTATAGTGGTAGAAATTGTCATTTTACCAGGGGTTGACAGGGGTTCATATCATGTACATTGGCCAACTTGTTTAATGATTGTTGCGAATGTCCGAAGGGGTTGGAGCGCTATTAGTAGAAAGCGCGTAAAAGCGCTGCGTGGCTCAGGATGGGGTTAAGGGACCTTTGTCTTTTTTCCCTTTTTCCCCCAATAATTTGTTAGTTCAAATAAAACCATTATGTTATAAAGAATTTCTTTATAACAAATATAATAAATAATAGTTTTTCATATTTGTTGTAGTCAATTTGAATTATGCCTCGTATTCCCTCTTTCTTCACTAAACTGCAATTAGGCCTATATAGATACAAAAATGTATTTGTTGTAATTAAAAGTGAATATGAGTTCATTCAAAGATTTGGCACAGTTTTTTATTCTATCAGGATCTGTCTTACAACAAAAACACATAATTATGAGCAGGTAAATTGGTGAATCCATGTACATACATGTAGGTAGAGGTAAATAGTGTAACATGAAACTAGCTTTGGGGGGGGGGGGGGGGGGGTAGGCTTGGTTAATGGGACTAATGTATACCGGTATATTGCCCATTCCAAGATATATAAACTCTAAATGTAATCTGATGGTTTAAATCTTGCATTCCTGTGACCTGGAAAATCATCAAATGTGTGTATATTTTACATCGACAAGGCACCCTCTCCTTAAATGTAAATGCACATGAGCTATACAATTTGATCACCAGCCTTAAAACTGTACACAAGTAGTTGGCATTGGACATGCACATGGTCATGTTATAAAGCAATTTGGCCTCCACTTTTTCCCTGTTACATGTACAACCCAAACACTAACCCTAACCACTTTTCCCTTTTCACTCCCATTGTCCCCATTGTGTTCACGTCTCCACAGGGTACCGTATTTCCCTCAACACCTTTTCACACAAGTGGGAAACCGATTATCACAGCTTTTCTCAAAGTTTAGAAACCAATTTTCAGACTTTTCACAAAGTGGTAAACCTTGTACGTTTTCACACTTTTTCGCAAAATTTTTCCTTCCCATTTAAAAGGCTATTACTAAGTGTACCGGCAATCCGCTAAATTAGAACGCTCCCCGAATGCTGATTTTGGGCACATTTCAGATTGTGACTCAGGAAATTTTGAATTGAAATTGAAATTTTAGAATATATTGTTTTCTAGGGATATGTACATCATTTACATTGATGAAACTTCATCAGATTGTTTTTCTATATTTTGAGCACTTTTGCTACTTCAAACAATAAAAATGCTCAAATGACAAATGGTCTTTTGTACTTTTAATGACACTTGGATGGCAAGTAATAGAGGGAAAAAAATGGCGCTCTTGATCCTAAACTTATATAATTACCCACAGCCACATACCTAGATTGGCAAATTTGTATCCTTGTGGAGACATCTTTGTTCTCGTGTACAAAATGATTAGAAAGTCAAGCACGTTTTTCAAAATGGTTCTACATGTATTTAACCACAATTAATTTCCTGGGTTGAAATGTAGACCCAATATACCCTAACCCAAAAAATAACCCTAACCCACATCCTAACCCTATTTTTGTAGAGACCTATTCATGTAGATAAAAATCACCCTGTTGAGACCTTTTGACTCGCATTGTCCCAATTGTGTTCAGGTCTCCACAGGGTATCAAATTTAGAAACGTATATGTACAAAAATGTGTGTCCCACATAAAATGAAGTCAACATCATTTCAGTATTGAAATATTTTTTTCAGTGCACTAAAAATAGTCGAAATGATTTCCTATTCCTTTGAAATTAAAAGTACATGTATAAAACATAATGTTCCAAATGTACCGTACCATAATCAAATTGAATTGGTATTAATTTAAAAAAAATTCATAAATTTCATCAAACTGTCAAACACCATAACTCTCTATCTTTTAAAATATAGACATTTTCCTCACACCTTTGTGTACATGTAGTCTTAATTTTATGGGAGACCTGTCTTCAACTAGGCCATAAATTCACAAACCAATCAAAGTATCGATGTCTCTTTTCTGAGATCAGTTCCTCCTGAGCCAATCACCGAGATTGATAATCTTCCAGTTCTTCCTTGTCTCTTCTCGTCCTTTTAGAGCTGTTTCCTCTCACCTGCAACAAACCCATGTGTCTTCATTATTGTTTTCACTCTGCTCGTAAACAAAACATTTGCCTAAGTTTTAATGAAAAATAATTTTCTGGCTGGAAATTCCAGTCTGGCATGTTTTGCTTCTGATTTTGCTGAATTTGTTTTTGCTGGTTTTTTTTTTAGAAATTAGTATAGATGTGGAATTAGTACATGTACTGTATGTATTTCATAGCAATTACTTTATACAATGACCTGTTTGAAGTTTTATGTTCGTATGTAAAAGCTGGATAAACCAAGAAAAAATGTTGTCTTTATAGTCTGGTTCCCTGATCTGATCATACTTCAGACAAAATGCAGCAATTTTAGACATGAGGGGAATTGTCAGATTATGGCTTGCTGGCTTGCACGTGGGCAATTCCACACTAATGGGGTACATTTGTGTGACAGAGAGGTCTAAAATTGAAGTTTCTGATTAAATATATATTTTGCTGTTTTTCTGCTCCCCAGAATGCCCAGAATGCGTGGTTAAAACAATTTGATAATTCCACCTTCAACCATCATTTTACAGGCGTGGAAAGTTGACTCTCATTGATTGGTTACGTACGTAACGTGGACAGAAAATTGATCAAATCAGACTTAATTAAAAGAGCTAAATTTGTGTAGTTGGGAGTTAAACATATTAATTTCACTTAATTAATAAGGTTCAAACGCAACTTTAAAATGATAGGTCTCAACAAGAAACGTTTATTGGGGCAAGTCTGGTGACAGGCAATTTCTAGTTTTCAAGGACATAAAAACTAATCTTGTAGAGGACAAAGCCAGAGACAAATTCTTGTGAAAACATCATTTAAGCAGTCACAGTCTATGTGTTAGTATTGACACAGCAAACCTTCATTTTGGCTATCTTGCTTTATCTACAAATAACTGGAAAATAGTTATGCTGCAATACTTAATGAGGTTACGTACGTAACAAAGACGGAATTGTCACTGTGGATGTTCACAACCGTTTTTTCAAACAGATTGTATTTGTTATGATTACCAATAACTTCCCAAAAAGATAAACTAGGACTGTCCAAATGTTTCCTACAGCCCCTGGCCTGTTCCTACCTTCTTCATACTACATGTAGCTATCCCCAAACAATAATAGGTAGTCCCTCTGAGAAGGGGTTCGTTCGTACAAAAAAACGATAATTATAATGTTAACTTTAAACATATATCGTGTTACCAAGACACTTTACCATCACACACTGCTCAATCTGTGTCATAATTGAGAGAACAGTGTCTCTGTTTGTTCCAAAATTCCGTTTTAAAACGATATTTTAACGTTTTTAAAGTTTTTAAAAAATTCGCGATAAACACAAAACAATATGGCGGGACAAGTCTGCGCAGGCGCGCACAGCTCATCGCACCAAACAACAGAGGGCGCTCTGCTAGTTCCCTTTGTTGTTCGGTCCGACGAGCTTTGCATGACGCGCCTGCGCAAACTTGTTCCGCCATAGTTCTGTCTGCGTTACGTACGACTACGGGCATGTTGAGAAACCACACTTTTCATAATACAGTGGGCTATAAAATGAAGATATTTGATTGAAAACCTATTAAAGACATCACGAACGACTATTGTTTATAAACGTGATAACAACTTTGTAAGAAACCAGGCAAACCCGAAGTGCAGCACGGAAACATCTGTCTTTGTTCGTACGATATACGATATAGACATCGTGTTCTGTCTTCAGGAAACAAAACGCAGTCGAGGTTTAATATCAACGCCAATCAGCTCAGTTTTGCAACAGAAACAAGGCATATTGCGTGTTCTAAGTACCCCAGACCTATAAAGGGTTACATGAGAACAATTTCTGGTTAAAATGAAAAATAAAGGGAACGTACGTAACGTATACTACGTACGTAACAATCAGGACAGATCGACGACCAGCTTCGCTGTAAGCGTCCTAGACAACAATGGCGGCTTTTCACAATGTTATTTTTAATGCGCATGCTCAAATAAACAACGTCGAAAATCTGGAGATCGTAATCGGAATGCGCACGAAAAAAAAATGGGTCTTTTATCGATGTTACGTACGTAGAAAAAGGTGGACAGATTCTAAACAACTGCAGCTGTAATCAATTTTAACGAACGAATATCAAGTTAAAATTAAACAAAACGCAACAAATATGATTTTATAGCCTGTTCAATCAAACTGTTCACCATTTATCCATGAACAAATCTTTTTTTTTTTTTTAATAGCTCTGGGAACGTACGTAACATAGTGGACAGACGATGTTACGTACGTAGTACACACAAACAAACCAATACACCAACAAATCAAGAAATCTGAACGAAACAAACATAGATGAAGAACATTAAGTAAAATACGTTTATAGAATAACCAAACATGAAAATTGGGATAATGGATGAAATCACCGATTTTTACACCAGTAATTTAGTGCTCATTTTTTTGTCACAAATTTCAATCAAAAAGTGCCATGGACAAACAAGTTTTGTATTCAAAAATTACCTTTAAATTGTATGGAATTAAAATAAATTGTGTTTACTATCTATTTATGTTATTTTAAAACATAACATACATTTCAAGGATATTTTAATGTTTTCTGTTTTTTTTTATTAAACCTTCTAATACAACATGCCAAATATACCCCATTAGTGTGGAAATGCCCACCTACTCAGACGTGTAACCAAGTACAAACGAAATGTGGACGAAAATGTTGGTAAATTGGGGAAGTATTTCATTTTTCAATGATGGTCGGTCGACAATTGTTGGAAATTGATAAAAAATTCCACTTTTCTTAAAAATGACATAATAAATCAGTCTACCCTGTGAGAGCTGAATTATTGTTCGGCTACAATTAATTAAAAAAAATTCCAGCAATTTAACAACAAAAACAACACCCGATTGTTTCCGCACTACATGTTGTTCTATTCAAACGTTAATAACTTTTGTATTGTTAAAAAAGAAGAGCAATTTACAAACAAAAATTGTAGTGCAATTAGCAAAATAAGCATGGACACTAATTCATAAAACTGCCATCACCATTAACCAATCTGACTGACCAATCATTGGGAATGACCAACTAATTAATTGCCCGGGTCCTTGGACCCAACCAATCAACAGATTGATTATTGCCCATCTAACCTCAGGAGACTGAAACTAATTGCGCTATTGATTGCAGAAATTGTGATTTTTCATTTTCAAAGCAAGTTGTCATACAGTTGTTAACATACAATACAGTACGTATTTTTTTGGGAATGAAAGGAAACCTTAAGTACGTTATATCTTCTGAATTTTTAAGAAAATAGTAAGGGGTATTCCCTGCCACATATCACGCTTTACATATGTTGGAAATTGATACAAAAGTCCACTTTTCTTGAAAACCACAGCACACCAGGTGCTAGCACTGTTATTCAGGTACATACACATATGTACAATGTACATAATTCAATATACTGTATACATATTACATACTTTATGCATGTGTTTTTGTATGTCTGCAAATAGTGTATACTACGGGTCCCTTTGAAAGTGTCTGTAAAATATTGCTCCTGATACAAATCCATGAAATTGGGCCAGACTGGTAACATGCTTCCCACTCCCACCCCTTTCAAATTACTTGCTGGTTCCACACCGATAGTACCGGTACATGTAACTGGATATAGGTTTCCAGTTCCGTGGTTCGTTAAACAAGAATTAATCCACACAGTTTCACGTACCGTACTACGGATCAATCCGAAGAAATTGGAAAATACTGACCAATGTGTCTTCTAAATAATTACGGTTTGGTCCCTAGTCAATTGATATACAGGCATGTGCCTGAGTGGTCATGACGGAGACCGGTGATGGCCAGTTTACACATACCGTAGATTATCACTGCATCAATCACCAGTTTATCGACATTACCATGCATGCACAAATGTACATACATGTACCAGTATTTGTCTTTAACCAACGTGTGGGAGTGCCGTTTGTGTGTGAGAAGTTGGTTGGGTATTTTCATGTTCATTACGGGCAAGACTCTTTGACGCATGACATTCAGTTTATGTTTACGGAAACAAATGCATGTGGAATGTTTTAAGTGTTTGTTTGTGAGTGTGGTGAGAAAAATTCACCTCCGAATATGGCAGATAGTGGCAGCATATGGCTATAGTGCCATTGCAGATTTTTCTCTTGGAGAAATATCTATCTAGGTAGAATAACATGCAATTTTCAAAATTATAAAAAATGGCTGCCATTACTTGTTTTTCTACCTTTAATTCTTCAATCAACAAATCTGCTAAGGCCCAACAGCCAAATATTCTTTGTCATACTATGACAGTACTATACAACGCACCTGGAGCCGTGAAATTACTTTGCATTCTGTTATACAAATCAATTTTTCGTAATAATTACAAGATATCTAGCGCAATCATTTTGCTCGATGCCTAGAATCATTATTTACTTTCAAATGAGTAAGATATTTCTTAATAATTTGGTAGTAAATATTTTCGATATCTGCAAATGGTGTATCATACCTTTAACCCTTTAGAACCATCAGATTTTGCAGGATTCAGGCAGTGGTCACCAGTAGTGGTCACACTTTGGAATTTGATGATTTTGCAGGATTCGGAATATGTGTTTAAAAAAAAATAGAGTAGGGAGGAAGGATTAAGCAGCCGTTTTGTTTTCCCCATGTACCCTGGTTTTCATTTTGAAAATTACCCACAAAGGACATTTAAAACATTAATTAATATGTTAATTCGGTTATTAAAGGGTACTCTATTTTATGATCTGAAACGGGTTCCTGACAATAGCAGTCGGGTACTCGGGTGATGCACAGCCCTATAGTTTGGAATTATCATTTACTGGTTGTGGACAAATTCCTTGTTCAAAACAATTTACTTGTTCAAAACAATTTACAAGACTGGGATGATGTTTACATTTTTTTAAATATTTAATTTGACGTTTAAAAATAATGACTATTGAATTTGGTTTTCTTTGATTTTGTAGGAATAGGGGTGAAAAATGCACGTACCGAGTAGTGCTTGTTGAACTGAAGATTTATTAAGCAAATATGTACGGTATATGTACATTATGGGAAACCCTTTAAGACACAAACTAATAAATTAGGCTGCCAAAAGGAGGTGTGATGTGTAGCAGTATCAGATAGCATTCCCGGAGAATTCCTAATGAAATTGTATCTGGTTCAGTAATTTTCATCTGGGAAGATGTCCACATGGGGAAGGTTTTCTGTAGCGGAATGGTGAGATGGGTAATCGTGGTGAATGGCCGAGGGTTATGTGAGTCACTTTTAGCTCCGGGGTTCGTAGTAGTAGGGCTTCGGTCAAAAAAAACTGCAAGAAAAAAAGAAACAAGGGTTGACCAGTGCTGTGGGGGTGTGCAGCTGGTACGGTATATTATAAAGTTATGATGCTGACAATTGAAGGCTTAGTGCAAATATTTGTTAAATTGATTTTTAGTATCTCAGGGATGTTGATAAAAGCCTGAGGGGAGACACGTTCATAGACTGTTTGATGTTATTTCTTTTTCCTTTTTCTCAGCCAGAATTATTTCTAATTTTATTTTTATTTATTTCTTCGGTCTCATACCTAGTTATCTTTAAAGGTAGGATACACCATTTACGATTCACTTCCGAATTATTAAGAGATATCTTACTTATTTAAACGTAAATAACGATTTTAGGCATCTAGCAAAATGATTAAGCTAGATATCCTGTAATTGTTTCAAAAAAATTGAATTAAAAAAAAAAATCACTATCGCGCCAAACAAAAATAAAAAATAATAATTCTGCCCGATTCCGGTTGAAAACGCACGCCGTTTCCTTGCTTTTTTTCTGGGCATCTATGATTGTAAACTTCAGACAGATCATTTAAACGATTTTTACTATAAAATACAACCCCCAAATCCACCCATTCCTGATAATTCAAGCAATTATCAATGCTGAATTCTACCTTTAAACTTTTTTGGGCGTAAAACTGGTAAGTTTTTTTTGGTGGATGGGTGGAAGTTAGGTTAGGGAATTTATAAAGGAAACCTTTATAGAAAAATTAAAGTGGAAACAACCTTATTTTGTATACACTGTTCAACTTTGGCAGAAGTCTTACCTCATATATTGTATTATAACACCTCACTCACAGATTCTGTGTCTTGATTGGCCGAGAGCGCGGCACGTGTCACTTGCTATTTTTACTATTTTTTACTTGCGCTATCCAAAAAGACTATACCACGCAAAAAGGACTATGCGCATAGCAACACACGAACTATGCGCATAGCAACGAAAACGTGACTGAAACCCAGACGTGTGTTTCGGTGCATTGCGTAAACATTGCTCTATCACCTTCGCACCCGTTCATCAAGGCAACAAAGTACACGTATGATCGAGAGACGTATAATTCAGAGATTTTTTGTCATTACTATACTTTCAGGAAGCTTAAATTGTGCAGAATCTGTGAGTGAGGTGTTATAAAACAAATATTGACTGCTTTATTTCGCGGTATAGTAAAACTAGCCTCCCTCGGTGATCCATGGAGCATTCTATTTCCCCTCGGCTTCGCCTCGGGAAAATAGAATGCTCCATGGATCACCTCGGGAGGCTAGTTTTACTATACCACTCAAAGCAGTCAATATTTGTATACTATATTACTGACCATTTTATGATAACATTGATGAAACAAATATTCCGGTTCTGCACAGAAGTGCACATGTACCGGCACACACAGTCGCATTTTTGTATCCTCGTGTACAAAATGGTTAGAAAATCAACAAAATGTTACTATTTCAACCCTGGATTGAAATTTCGACCAAATATGCCCTATACCCTAACCCACATCCTAACCTTATATTTTTTTTTAAAGTAATTTTGAGTTAAGGGTTATGTATTTCGTGAAAAAAATGTATAGTGGAGACCTTTACACCTATAGAATTTGTCCTGTTATGTGGAGATGTATTCATTCCCATTGTCTCCACAGGGTACATGTACGTCTATTCCCTCAATGCATATACGCACACATACATATGTACCATGTACACGTACATGTATCATTATTTTGTAGTAATTTGCACAAGTTACGTACATGTATCATGTGAATAATATCAATTTCATTCAATTCCAATATCTTACAAACTTTGGCAGCACACTACAAAGTATGATGCTCTTAATCTTCAAGGAGACAAAATATTGTTTGTTGTTGTTAATAGGTTAAATATTAGGTTCCAGGTGCAAACAAATACTGTACTTGTGTTCAGCGTTTTCATGTTTTGGCAATATATCGGAAGAGAAACCTGCCAACGTTACATAACTTAACGTAGGTCTTCCTGTGTTAAATCATAAGGCTTTAACTATTTGTACATGTAGGTCTACTTTGTTTCATCGATAATACATTGTTGTAGCAATCATAAATAGAATTACCCACTACCAGTATGTGTGCAGCAATATGCACGATAATCAGCCCTGTCATGTTTTTCCCTCCACAAGTATAAATTACAGTCCCCCTTGTTCCTGAACAACTTCCCTTTTTCCAGGTGCCCTTTATCTCCCTTTCTCCATCCCTTATTCCCAAGTTTGTATCTAGCTCTCCAGTTGTTATCACAGTTTTCTATTCCATCATGACAGACAAGGAACTGAAGCCCCCCTTTTTTTAGATTGATCACCTGGTTGAAATTAAGACCATAAGAAGTGGCTTGTCATAGGACATGTACGAATGCATGCACTGAAAAAGCATTTAGGGAGTTATGTGATGGCTATGACCATTTATGGAATCTCACCCCACTTAATTTCAACAACAAAAATCGTACAAAGCTCTTCCTGAAGAAATATATACAAAATTGTATTCCCCGAAGAAAATGCACAGCTGACAAGAAATTTGAAAAATGCAGTTTTGATTGCAGTTTAATTGGCGATGCCTCCGCCAGGACCCAGCATCATGATTTTCGCATTAACCTTTTAGTCAGCCAAGAGTTCCTTGGGAACTAGTTTGAAGGAGATCAATACCCATATTTATATATGATAGGATTTCCAGATGTTATTTTTGTTCTTCTCTTTAACACCCCTTCCCCCACTCCCCCACTCCCCTCCCCCTGAAGCATCTTTTAGTGACTGTTACAGTTATAAGCAGCACAGTTATTACATTTGTTTCATTAAAATGGGTCAGTACAGCGCACCGCATCCTTGATGTTGGTACCGGTACATCTCAGATTGTTGCGGTTTTTGCAATATACCTGTGACTCACATTTTGCCATTGGGTCTCAATATTAGTACGCTACCGTACTTCTTTTTCCTGAGATCTACCGTACTTGTATTTGTTGGTCCTTGTCAAGAATTGATTTTAATTCCAAGGGTTCGATGTGAGCTGTATTCTGCATGGATAGAGAAGTTTCCACACTCAGAATTGAATCACAAGCAGGCTCTTCGGAGCCGATTTCCTTCACTCGAACTTCAAAGGTAGGAAATAAAGTTGTACTTGGAACTGGGGAGAGCTATTTAGACTTCTGCTTAGTGTCACTCAAAGGATATTGCAGGATTTGCTTGCATGTACATGTACCGTTACATGCACATACTGTATGTACTCTGAGAATTGACTGGCTACATGTACGTACATGTACATGTACATAGCCAGTCAATTCTCAGAGTACATGTCACATCTACTCAGGATCAGTGCTCAGTATAAAGGACTTCACTCGCATTCATTAACTTTTGAACAGTAATTTGTTTTGAGAACTTGATTGGATGACGATGTCAGCTTATTTTGGCTGTTGCTGAGTTTTGTTTTTTTCTGCATGAAGCATATATCATCACAAATGTTCCAGTTCATCATGGTAAAAGCAATTAAAAAAGCCAGTTCATACTCGACGCGAATGCGATTTTGTGACATCGGGGCCACTGTTTTGCACTGCAAATTTATCAATGTATCAACTCCGTAAAATTTTGCAGCAAATAATTTTGTGACGTAAAATTTAAATAGCATTCATTTTCGGTTTGGCACGAAGACTTTTTTAACACCTTGCAAAAAAAATGTGAAAGTAGAAGATACATCAGTACAGGGAAACTTGAGTTTAGATGAAGAACCCTGGAAACCTTTACATACTAAAATTACAGTTTCTACATTATATCGAAAGCTGACTCGTACAGAAAGTTAACACTGCGAATGAGAATTTCCCATTTACATTCCCTTTTTCCACTTGTGTGGGAAAAAGTGTGAAAAAGGTTTCCTAATGTGGGATTTTTTTTGTTCCACCTTTTTTTCACACTTGAAAATGAGTTCCCTAGATAGAGAAACAGTTTAAAAAGAATTTCCCATTCTAAGGTTAACTTTCAATTGCATTGTACTGTAAAGTTGAATTTACTGATATGTTAATGTACCAGTATATAGTTGAGTTGGTGCATATTTTAGGGTATTGGAGAGAAAGTTTGTACTGTTCAAGCACTGGGTGTGTAATCATAATCTGGAGCTCGTTATTCAAGCATGGGCCCTTGCTCTATAGTGTGCAAAATGCTCCTAGGGATTTTTGTTTATGTCACAAACTGCCCGCCATAATCCATCATTACTCAGTTGCCTCCTGGAAACACAGGCTCTTCCTGTTCCCGTTTCTGGAAAGTTATCTCCAGAGAGGTTCTGTTACTTTTTGGCCTGGGGCTTCCAACTCAAAAAGGAGAGAAGGGGGGGGGGGGTAGAGGAACCAGTTGATACAATCCACAGTGGAGCCGTTACTGGTATTTCTGGATGTTAGGATCTGGAACAAATTTGTTAGTGTATAGAAGTTGTTAGGAAGGTCTGTGTGTGCCAGTTTCGCTGATGAAAAGCTTCCTTCAATCAATGATTGGGAGGAGAATTTGTTTGTTACAGTTTAACCTTGATGGTGGGTTCATTTGCAGTTTGTTTAAAAAACAAATTTGAAAATTTGTTGTTGTAATGTTGTGTTGTATCATTTCTTTGTTTTTTATTCAGGTTATATTCTTAATAGCACAACATGCAGTGCGGAGTGGCTTTAGTGGATTTTGTTTCAGCACCATAATATTGTATTTCTCAGTTATGTGCTTTTGCCTCCTGTATTAACCCCTTGTCGCCAGAATAATCCGTCCAGAATGCTGTTGTCAGCTGTGCTACGCTGTGGAACACGGCCTGTGTGACGAGTGCATGCATGGTTCCATTGTGCAGTGCAGCTGCTGGACAAAAGCAAAAGCTGCTGTGAAGTTATGTGTATAATCCTGTGCAGTGAGGAATTAATACTGGTTACAAAGGGTTAAACATGTAGCTTTGCTGAAATAACAAGTAGACT
The DNA here is from genome assembly GCA_037893245.1 of Crossaster papposus. Classification (NCBI taxonomy): domain Eukaryota; kingdom Metazoa; phylum Echinodermata; class Asteroidea; order Velatida; family Solasteridae; genus Crossaster; species Crossaster papposus. The sequence continues at coordinate 3,342,182 of JBAIAA010000271.1, read as the reverse complement.
ATGAAATAACCATCCAAAACAAGAGTGTGTCTTGACCTCGAGATTCTGACCAGTCAGTGGGCGCTTCTATCACATCTTTTGTAACTCGTTGTTGTATTACAAAAACATGGCAGCCACATTTACCATTCAACAGCTTAGTCTACATTTCTTACCGAAATTATGTCACAGTTTCTAAAGTCAACACTGCTTGGCAGGTGCGCATGGTCGCCAAAAAAACTGGCCTGCCACATATAGGATTCACATGTCAGACATTTGTGGGCCAGTTTATAAATTGATCTTAGTTTACACAGACAGCCAAGGCCGGGTTGAGTTGTACTTTTGGTTAACAGCAGCTACCTGTGTATGTTTTCATCCCATTTGCTTGCAGGATTTTGCTGTTGACTGAGCAAGACAACGAGGAGAAACTAAAGACATGGTACTTTTCTCAACTGCAGACCCTCAAGCAACACATTGACCAGCTGCCTATCACAGAGAATGTGAGTATAAGGAACAGGACCGGTGGAGTGAAAATCATCTTCCACTTTTTTTTATATACTTGCATGGTTGCACAACCTTACAGTATTAAATCTAATCGTTCCAAATCTGCCTAAATACGGTATATCCCCCTAATTATTGAATTTGGCAGACTTGCTTGGTCCTAAATTTAGGCCTGGCGTGAAAAAAATAATGGACTTGGACCAGGAGGCTTGAAGCATGTGGTGGTGCAATTGATGAATTTTGCCTAGGATCCAGTATTGTCATATAACTTGGGCATGTGTACTAAGTCCATCAACATGAACCAACACTTCCGTGGTGATTTCATTAGCTCAATGTATAAACAAAAATTGACTGATGAATTTTGATGGATTTGGTCAAGTACCAGCACAGGCAGTAGGGAGATAGGGTGGGAGTCGAACCCGAGAACTCTTGCTTATTGGTACATGTATGATGGGTATTGATTGCTTGGTGAAGGCAACCTCATCCCCAGGGCTTACTTTATTTTCAATGTCGTTTTCTATAGTTAGCCCTGGATGAAATATTAGTTTTCCGTATTCTTATTTGAAACAGAAACAGCAAACTGTACTATGTATTTCAATATTTGATGTAAATTACATCTATAATGTCCCCTCTACTGGTACCTCAAAAACAATCCCCACTATTTCATTTTGCTTATATAATATTATGCAATGTGATACTTAATACTGGCTTGATAAGATTATAACAGTATAACATTGAAAAAACACACACAAAATATTTGTTTATCTGACACTGTGACCAATTGAGCCTGTTTTTACCAATACGATCTTTAATCCAAACTTAAAGCTCTTTGATAACAATTTGGTTGGTCATTTACGGCATACTCAAATTATCATTTGCCTGCTATTTTTACTCTGTGATTCGTTGCCCTTTCAAAGTTACATGTACACTACAGACAGTATGTGCTATCAGTTTCTTGCAAAAATGCCAAATAATTCAGGGTGCTAGCTGCGTGAAAATGCAAGAAAAGCAAAAACCTGCACTGTACAAATCCGAATATCCTGTTAGAAAGTTCAAGTAAGGGGCTATGCACGAGTATGATCTATACTTGGGGGTAAATCCTATTTTGACACATTTGTGTATTGTACCATATTATAGAAAGGTCATTACACTGGACACAGACTCTCTGCAAGTTAATCCCTTATTATCCTTTTACAGCAGGTAAAAATGTGCGTGCACAAGTTACTGACTTGCATTACATGTACTTCCATTTCACTTGATATTGAGCAAAAGAGGACAATTTATATTACAGCTTGTATTTAAACAGATTGTATCACAATTTAAAATTCAAGTACCCTACAAGTAGCTTACTTTTTAATATATTTTATACATAAAAACAACAATTTTAAAAATGAATGATGTCGAAATTGGCTGCATTTTGAGAAAGTCCGCTAAAAAGAACCAGCTACATGTACCTTACCGATTCAATTAACATTCATTACAACAGAATACCAATTTCAAAAGATTGCTCCCAGTGAAGGAATGGTACAATGTACATGTAGTATTAATGCTTAGATTACAGCATCCAGACAGCAGCATGTTAATTGGCTTGGTTAGCCCATGGAGAAATAAAACATATTTCTCCATGGTTAGCCTGATATAGGTAATGCTCCCCAATTGTATGGTGCTTTAATTGCCAAGATGTCTGCCTGCATGGCACCAGACCCTGCTGGTCATTAAACAAAAAGGATTAGCATCTGTCAGCAGAAATGGACAGTAGTGTACAAATGTAGAATGTTAATAGCAGGAAATCACAAATGGATCTTGCCTTGAATATTAGATTAATATTAACGGTACATGTAGATCATCCACCAAATATCCGAACAGTACCCTTTACCCAGGTGAGTGTGCGTCCCCGGTTTCTGGGGTGTTCAAAATGTCATGTCCCATATTACAGTGGTCAACAATTGTTTTTTTACACCTGGATCTTTGGTTCACAGCACACCGATATTGCAGGCCTGTGATATTAGGCTCACACAGTACTGATAGCGCGCATGTGATCATGCAAGGAGTATAATATGGCCGTTTTGGGGTTTTTTAGACCAGAGGCGTGATTGTTTTAGACCAATAAAACAGTATTCAAGACTCGAAAAATCTATTTTGTGAAATCCTGTGGAAACCTATTCATCTATAGAAATTACCCAGTAGAGACCTTTTGACTCCCATTGTCCCCATTGTGCTCTGGCCTCCACAGAGTACCGAATTTCAAAACCCTCTTTTTTCCCCTTTTTTCACACACACGAGTGAAACCAATTTCACACCTTTTCACAAAGTGGAAAATTTGTCAGTATTCTATGTATTAAAATGAGGTACCGGTATACAGTTGTCACTGCAAAAGTTTATGTACACTTTTAATTTTTAAATAGCACCCTCGAACAAAGATACTGACAATTTGGGAGACCGCCAACATGTAGGGCAATATATTTGACCTGTCATCACAAAATGAGCGTAACTTTGGTACATGTACATGTAGCTCAGTTGATAGAGTGCCGGGCCGGTATTTCAGAGGTTGCAGGTTTAAGTCCAGCCTTGTCAATGTCTTTGTTCACTTTACAATTTATGCAAATTTACCAACATGTAGTCAGTTTTCCCTGTGGTTTATTTGTGTATTATAACATAAAAAGTTATATCTTCATTAGGTGATTCCCAGGTTGTATCGTAAAATTGGGCGTGATCCCTGGCCAAACAGCATTCTTGTGTTTTTTTACTTTTGGCTAGTACCCTCAAACAAAGATACCGACAATTTGGGTGACCGCCAACATAGGGCAAGATACATGTACATGTACATATTGTATGTAGCTAAGTTAATAGAGCGCTGGTCCAGTATTCCGAAAATCGCAGTCGCAAGTGTCGCCTTGCCAATTTCTTTGTTTCTTTTTAAACCTTTCATTTCTGTTTGTCAATAATCTTTTCATGTGTTTTTGCCTGATTAACATGGCTGTATACATGTACTATCAGTACTTAGCATAATATAAGCCAGCGCCCGGCGCTGATGTGAAATTTATCCAGAGAGTCGGCCCTTGTCATAATCTCAGTCCATCATGGATATGAAACTAGGCTGGCATCAGAGGATAATGTTTCACCCAGTGTGTTTTGTAGCTTTGCCATTCTACATGGATGTGGCTAGAGTATTTGGTTTTCAAAAGCTATTACATTTACTTGAATACTCTTACCAACAATCTTTTTTTTCTGGTTGGGCATAGAATATCCTTTTAGTGGAAATGCTGCAAGAATTTAGATCATGTCAACTAATATAGATTTTTGATTAAAAAAACAACTTTTTGAATGGTACTGCTGGCTTGGGCTGAGTGTATGGGGGAGGGTTTTGAGGAAGGGTCTGAAGTGCGTAATAATATTAATTTTTGTTTATTGGTGTTCATTTATAATTAACAAAAAAGAGTTCATTTCAGAGAATGCGGAAAGTTGAATGTTGAGTCGGGTGTCACAAATAATCTTTCCTCTTTTTTACTAACGTTAAGGCAAAGTTACATTTTTCACAGAGAACTTGGAGGCAACTAAATAGACTACAAGCTGAAGGAACAAATCACTCTTTCCTCCAACAGTTTTTGGCACTTTTTTTTAGAACGTTACGTAGAATCAAAAGTTACCTTTCTTCGTCTTCTCAATGATGGCTCAAAACAAGTATGTATTTGTTCATGTACATACATGTACATTGTAAATGTACATGTTTGTCACTGCCTTTAGTGCTTCAAACTTCTTTGCTCCTGTGCGTGACAGCAGCATATGTGTTCTAGTGTGAGAAATCTACCTTTTGTGTGACAGATCCCATGTCAAGCATGTCAGGGAAGATTTGAGCATTGTTTTCTCACCAGGTGTTTTTTTTTCATCCGGTTCCCCCCCCCCCCCCCCTTCTCCTTGTCCTTTCACCCTCTCTAGTACTCCCTCCAGACGGACATGGCACGCAGGCAGCTTGAGTACGAGGCCCGGCAGCTACGGGAGGTCATGCAGCAGCGGCTGGGTGCGGCAGACGACATAGGGGACCGTCACGAGGCCCGCATGCAGCGGCTTAGCCTGATTGAACGAGAGATGCAACGGTTGCAGCAGCGGCGAGAACGGCTGGAACGAGATGCAGCACAGGTAGGCAAAACAAAAAAGGGCAGACCTACTGTAAGGCATTGGTGAAACGAGACGCGGCACAGGTAGGCAAAACAAACAAGGTACATGTACTATAAGCATCGGTGGAACGACACGCAGCACAGGTTGACAAAACAAAAAGGTAATTTGTTAAAGGCGTTAGTGGAACGAGACGTGGCACAGGTTGGCAAAACAAACATGGGCAGACCTGCTACTGTAAGGCATTGGTGGAACGAGACACGGCACATGTAGGCAAAACAAAAAAGTACTGTAAGGCATTGGTGGAACGAGACACAGCATAGGTAGGCCAAAAAAAAGGGAAGACTTACCGATACTACTGTAAAGCCCGGTTCAATGTGAATGTGAATTCGCAATAGTTGAGATGAGATTTGTCAAGAATTGTCCTTTTATTTTTTAGGATTTTATAAAAAATCCTGATTTTAGCAAAAACTGTCTACCGTACATGTACATAAGAACAAAAGAAAGAGGTGTTTTTAAAATCTGCTTCAGGCAAATACAAACAAAATGCCATTGGCCCTCAATGGCCCCAAACTCCCTGTCAATTACCGGTATTTTCTGTATTTCTATATTTTACAGTATTCAAGGGAAGAATTTTGTTTGCTATAAATTTTAAGTATATCCAGCCAACAGGAAAATGGCAAAGCTCTCCATTATATAAATGATGAAGTACACAATGAATTAGTCATTTACCTTTAAAGGACCTTCTTACATGTATTTCTCTCTAAACCACGATAATTTACGACATTAATTTTCTAGAAAGTAAAAGCAGCAACTTGCCAGAATTTGTAGTACATGTATTTCTAACCTCGGAAGCCATGTACAAGCAATTGCAATGGATGACCGATGAATCAAAGCTCTCTGTTCATTGACTCTGAATTCTTAACACTTAAAAAAGCTTATCAGTCGGCTTTAAAGGAATTTTAAATGCAGCATTACTTAACCCTAAATCCCCAGGGTGTGTGGAAAATCGTACTAATACTATACTAGTGGATTTGTGACTGTTGGGGTTAATACCATTCTGACTTGGACGTCGTACGTTGGATAAAAAGGAAAACCAAGTGTTATCCCCCACGCCTGATTTGCAATCTGGCTTTAATGTGCCATTCATTCTGCATTGCAATTAGTGCGGGAGTCGTGACTCATCTACTGTATGAACTGTCATTAATTGGAACTTGTCTTGATTGACCTTGCAGTATGGTCCATGTAATAATGTAGCCCTACATGTCCTGCATTTTAATCTGCATTTTGATACCCGGGTATCAATTTACTCTTTGTAAAGAGTGTTTTGTGATTCGAAGAAACTCAGAGAATATTAATTAATATTGATGTTGATGCTATCCCATTTTTTTTAGAAAAAACATTACTACATGTTCTTATTTTCGTTGATTTTTTATATTAAAGATAATGAACATTTAATGTCAACAATTTGTTAAAGTAGAATTATAAAAATGAAATTACAGTGCCAGTTCTTTTAACTCTTGTGTTGACATAATCTGCTATTGACTATTTGGTGCGAAGTATAATAATAACCCCAAACTATATCGCTTCAACCACCTGAGCAGATTAGCAATTCAAGAGCCGCCGTAAAGCTCATTAGACGCATCTTAATATTCATCATTAAAATGCACGTAGTTGGTGACTGCTTGCAATAAGGAGCTTGCAGTTGCACCTGTACAACGTCCGCACAGTGTACATATTCTTGACTGCTCTTGCCTGCTCTTGCCTGGAGCCAAGAGATTTCATACACACCGGTAGCTACATGTAGCTTGGAATCCAGAATGTCAGAACTGTTTGTATAATACTGGTAGTTCCTTTTGGCTCATATTTAAAGTTCAGGTGAAATGAACTAGATGGGGAGTAATGCTACATTTGTACAAGTATTTCTATGAATTATAACCCCTGCTTGTCTGTGGAGATTTAAGAAATGTTGAGCGTTCAACCTTAGTTTTTGGGGTCATTCATTGCTTTCAGGAATAGTTATTGGATTAAATATGCAAATAGCAGTGCTCAATTTCTTAATGAGATATACACCCAGCTAACTCCTTGCATGCATAAAGCCCCCATCGAAATGTTTCAATTTGTGAATAATGCATCCCAATGGAAGGATATAAATCGCAAAAATAAGCAAATTGTTTCTCCTGCAGGGATGTCAGAGATGCCAACCCTCCCCACTTTGCCGGGAGGCTCCCGGAAAATCAACTAAACTACCGACCTTACGGGCACATAAGATATCCTCCCGGATTTGCAATATTAATGCGCCTTTATTTTTTGTATCGGCAGTTTTGCAGCGGCGTAACAATTTCGATGTTGCTTTCCGCGCACGCGCTGCCGTTCAATGCATTACAGCATGCACAGTTACCGTACTAAGCCCGCCGGCCTGAAGCACTCGGTACACGGCTAGCTGCAGCGTGCCTGCATACTTCTGTAGTAAGCCATTACTGTATGCATGGTGCACAGTGATCGCAATGAATGTACATGTACATGTACATGACACGTGTAACACGCAAGTCGCAAGACCGGCGGAAACACCATTTCACGACTTGACTTTACGTGACAATCGGACTCCTCTTCCCTATTGGTTAATCCCTCTCATGTGACCAGTCGCTGTCATAATTATCATACGTACACATACACGATACTACCAATGAGTTCACATGTTTGGAGTCGGATATTTACGAATCAAATCTGTCAAATCTATTTCGTGAAACAATTTTTTATATTTTTTTTCCGTTTGGTGTGTATTTGGTCGTGTTTTAATGTGCGTTGTTTTGCAGTGCATTATGCATGCAAGCAACTCTGTTCAGCGTGCAACATGAAGGAGACTACCGTTAAAGCAAAAAAAGGCAAACAAATGTACTTTACAAATCCTCCCTGCCAACAGGATTCAAAAGTTGGCATCTCTGGGATGTTATACCCTGATTATGTACCAATTTGTTTAAGTGGCTGAATTATTAAGGAACTATTAAGCCATAAACTGTTCATTATCCAAGCACTGGGGGACGCAGAAGGCAAATTTTATTTAATTTCCAGTCATCACTGTGTGGTACAAGTGAAATACATGTATACATCTCTGAAGAGATGCAATGGTTTCCACATGCAATGCAATCGTGGGCTGTCGGGTATTACCTATTATTTCGGTTGAAGAACTGTCGTGAATAGAGGCAGCTGACATGCAAACGACCCAAGTTCAATAACCGGACTGGCACTGCCCATACTGGTTTCCTGCCAGGCAGTGAACAATGCAATCAAATTGGAATGGGATTGCTGAAATTCATTCCTGCATTCACAATGAGTAAAAATAACAAGTGAAAAAGAAGCTCAATTATGTGCAGCATTGAATTTTTTGAAAATGCATGGAAAAAACTAAAAAATATAATTTAGCACTATCCAAATTTTACCAAAAAAATAGCAGTGTTTGGTCAAATTTTATATTTATAGTTTAGGGCACCAATGTTTTTGTAAGCTGTTTGTGAAGAAGAGGAAAAAATGAATTGAATATTAGTGTTACCTACATGTATTACTTACCAACTGTTTTCTATAATTGGACACTTTTTCCCAAGACCAAAAGCTTCATATACATATGTAATCATTAAATTATTGAACGAATATTGAAAACCAACCTAACAACAAATTAGGCCTTCCCCTCTTGTTTCTGACACAGCTGAAAGAAAACAACTTCCGACATCCTCCAATGAGCTCAGTGGTCTCTGATTGTAACTGTATTCACCTTACACTAGTGGTTTCTTTAGCCTGCCCATTTGACTTACATGTATCAGAGAGTTCCCATCAATTTTTTCTCCACAGTACAGCTCTGGAGTGTTTTGGTAAAGACCCAGTTGTCAATCCTGCAAACGATACAGAGTCTATAGGGGCACCATGCTCATCAACCTTTTGTTGGCATAATTGTGAGCTGGATGGGAACTTATAGTGAAATCAAGTGATCGGTATTCGGTTAAAAACAAATAGGAAAACCGGACTTTGAAACATACGATTTCTTTCACAACTATTTTTAATAGGAAACCGCTGGACACAATGTAAGCAAAGACAACCACAACTCATCGTTAAACGAAACCAATGCCAACGACACCCGCCGCTCCAGCTCCCCCAAGCCTGGCACTCGCCAAACCCCCGAGAACAAACCCAAGGATGCTAAGCATCTTATGAACCACCTGCCAAACGGCCTGAATCTCGCGGCCCTCTCCAGTGCTGTCAATTCGGCCGAGAGTGACAGCCCGTATGCACACTTGTCGGCAGACGGAACTGTACAGCAGATTGTTGGAAGCAGCGAGGGCCAGAACAGCACTAGGCCAGTCTTACCGCCCACCATGCTTCATGGCACGTGGCCGTACGTAGGGGGTGCTATGGCCATCCACCAGCGACACATCATTAAGAGCAGCGCCACCAATGCAGTGTCTTCCTCCTCAGAGCAAGAGACATCCAGTGTGATAAGCTTTAGCAGTTCGGCATGCTCTTCAGGGACAAGTCGGAGGTTACAACCAGGCCAACTTGGCGCCAAGGTTCGTGAATAACAGTATTGAAAATTGAAAATCTAGATGATGATTTTTCCTGAGAGTACCGGTACAGGTTGCAAGCTTCAATTACCATCTAGATACATTTTGTGTTGAGGTAATCTAACTCCTAGCCCCCAATACAACCTTTTAGAGTTATTACAGTCTTGACCTCTTGAGAAGGTGTTTTTTTGGAGAAAATAAAGTTCAAATATTTTGATCTGTGCACACTATCATTTAAATTCAAAAAAGATTTTCCCCAAAAATTTAGTTTCAAGACATTCAGTTAAAAAACTTACAGAAATTTTTTTTTCAAATAGAATGTTCTTAAAATTCCAAAATTGACTTTTCATAGAAAATTAAGGTGCCAGGTCATATACATGTATACCGGTATTTATATCTTGGAAAGATTTGTGGTAACACCATGTGAAAGAATCTCTTTTCAGAAGAGGTAGGGTGGTTCTGATAATAACCACCCCACCTCTTCTCAAAAGAGATCTTTTCACATGGTGTTACCGCAAATCTTTCTAAGACTACATGTAGTCTCCACCATGCAAAGCTTCAAATCTCATTAATTTATATCTTCCTGGTATAATGAAACACAAATTTCCTCAAAAGCACCGTAGGCACTGTAGCTCGAAAGCCAGAAGAAACCTGTAAAAAAAAGACAATGAGAAGAAATTACAAATTTAATTGTAGGAGAAAACCCCAGAATATTCTGGGGAAACCCATGGAATCAGGTAGACTAAAAACCCAATCCACATGTGGGCCAGGGCAGGAATCGAACCTGCGCCATAGAGGTGGAAGGTGAGAAAAGTAACCACTGCGCCACATGAGGTAGTCATTTGCTACATATACATATTCCATATACATTTACCACTCATTTTGTTTGTAATTTTGTGTGTACATGTGTACATGCATAATTTACACTGTATACTCGGGTGGGACTCGAACCCACGACCTCCTGCCTTCCAGTGCAGACCACCGAGCTAGCCGGGGTCCGCTGGCTGGTTCGAATCTGATTAAGCAGCAGGCACTGCAACAATATTTTATAAATTCTTGTTCACATGCAGGTTGAGATGGTTTACTCGCTGCTCTCAATGCTGGGGACACACGACAAGGATGATATGTCCCGGACGTTGCTTGCCATGTCTAGTTCACAAGACAGCTGCATTGCCATGAGACAATCAGGTAGTCTTACGTCTTCTGGTCCTTTGGGTTAAACTCATTTGAGCATTCTTGCAAGAATCTTTCATATTATACCACCATGCAAAAAAACATTCACACATTCTTTGCACTCGAACTTTCAAGAGGCATCAAATCCCTTTTTGAATTTTAGAGAAAGATATTGTTTGTACACAAAGATACAAATCTTTTCATCAGTTTTAAGACTGTTTTATAATATGTCATAGATAGGTCTTGCTTTCCATCAGTACAATCCTGCAAGAATCTGAAATGACTAAGCCAAATATAGAAATCGTGCTTGCACCTAGGTACGATTATCTTTTGGTGATTACGACACTGAAAAATTGGTAAATTCATAGGTGGGAGGAAACCAGCAAACAATTCTGAGAAAACCCCAACAGAATCAGCTGGAGACTGAAAAACCAAATTGATAAGTTGGGCATAGTGGAATTGGCAATAAGATCACATACGTACCCGGTATAAGGCAAGAAATAAACAAGTGTGTCAATGTAACTCTCCACCATCGTGACCATCATATTTGGGAATCTGCCCCAGTGTGACTTACTCTCTAAATCCCTCTTCGCTGAGCTCCCACTCTCTTTCCCCTCTTGGTGTATCTCTTGTCTCAAGTAGGCTCTCTGTGGTGGACAATCTTCTTTAAAAAACAAACAGAAATAACTTCTTGTTCTCCACTTCCCAACCTAGGTTGCCTCCCTCTTTTAATTCAGCTCCTCCATGGTCCTGACAAGGACTCCCTTCTTGGAGAACGAGGCAGCAAAGAGGCTAGGGCCCGAGCTGCCGCCTCCCTCCACAATATAGTCCACTCCCATCCAGAGGAGAGGGGTCGGAAGCAAGAAGCTCGGGTGCTGAGGCTGTTGGAGCAGATCCGGGCATACTGCGACTCGCTACGGGAGACAGACGAGGAAGAGGCTTCTAAACCTAGCGCTGGTGAGACATTTTTTTTTGAGGCAAAGAATCGGAAATCCAAACCTTATTACTCTTTTACAGGGTGGTCGTTATATTTCTGTAGTTATATCAACAGATTACTATCATAAAAAAACACCAAAAACGTTGGCTGTTCAACTTGAATTTTATCTAATAGGAAACTGATTAAATTGTTTTGATGGTAAGCTCTACATGAAAATTGTTTTTTATTACAGTTGACACCAATCCTGGACCAGCAATGGCTGCTCTCATGAAACTCTCCTTTGATGAGGAACACAGAAGTGCAATATGTCAACTAGGTGAGCGATTATAATCACTAAAAATACCTCAAAATCATAAGTTGTCAGGGGTAATGGTTTGTTTGTTCTTAGCAGGCTCGGTAAGTATCTTAGATGATTTTTGAATGGTTTTGATTTCTCAAAATTTGGCACTGGTGATGGTTATTGCATCTAAAATAGAAACAAATGTGTTCATTATTTAGGCAAAATCCCAACTTAACAAACTGCAAATTGAAAATCACTTGGTTTTCTAAAATTAATGTTCTGTTTAACAAAAAAGTAGGATTCAAACATTCACAGAACTGCATTGGTATGGTACCTTATCAACTAAAGTTTAGCTGGTTTAAATTATATTTTAGATGTGATATTTGCTGAGTTAAATTCAAAATTTAAATGAAAACTTTACCTTTTTTTCTCTGTCTCAGGTGGGTTGCATGCCATAGCCGATTTGCTTCAAGTGGACTATGAATCAAATGGCAACACTAGCGACCAATATGCTGTAACTGTTCGCCGTTATGCTGGCATGGCTCTCACAAACTTAACATTTGGTGATGCAGCCAACAAAGCCCTTCTGTGCTCCATGAAGGGCTGCATGCGATCGTTGGTACTCCAGCTAGCCTCAGAAAATGAGGACTTGAGGCAGGTGGCCGCCAGTGTCATCCGTAACCTGTCCTGGCGAGCCGACTTGGCTAGCAAGAAGGTCTTAAGAGAAGTCAGTGCTGTGGTGGGCCTTATGAAGTGCGCGCTGGAAGTAGAAAAGGAATCTACACTGAAGAGTGCGCTTAGTGCCCTCTGGAACCTTTCCGCCCACTTCACTGAAAACAAGGCTGACATCTGTGCAGTTGAAGGTGCCTTGGAGTTTCTGGTTGCAACGCTAACCTATAAGAGTCCCTCTAGGACGTGGGCTGTAGTGGAGAATGGTGGTGGGATTCTTCGCAATATCTCTAGCCATGTGGCCACTAACGAGATCTACCGTCAGGTGCTAAGGGACCACAACTGCATGCAAGTGTTACTACGTCACCTTAAATCCTCCAGCCTGACTATTGTCAGTAATGCCTGCGGGACACTCTGGAACCTGTCTGCACGGAACAAATATGACCAAGACCTGCTCTGGGAGCTTGGGGCTGTCAGCATGCTGAAGAACCTAGTGCACTCTAAGCACAAGATGATTGCCATGGGCAGCTCAGCAGCTCTCCGGAACCTCATGTCTGCCCGGCCAGACCTCCTGAACGCTAGTGAAAACCACAAGGAGGGCCAGCCAACACTGCACGTCCGCAAGCAACGTGCACTAGAGGCAGAAATCGACAAAAATCTCAGGGAAACCTATGTCAGTATGGAGAAGGACTGCCATGCCATGCAGCGGCGGATACCTGTGCGTAGTCAGCACCGGTCACCCCAGAACTCAGCTGACTACTCGCCCGTGCCCCAGCGCATTGCAATCTGGAACCCCCAACAGTCACCCACCCATGAACTGATCTTAAGTCAGCATCGAGAACGCTCACAGTCTCCAACCTCACGGCAGGTAAACTCTAGAGAAGGTGGGCCAGCCCATACTCCTCTCCCCCACCAGAGGGACCAGGATCCTAGGAAGTTAAACAGTAGATCCTCTGGTCTGGACAGTGAGCACAGTCGGGCTGATGATGGCTCCCATCATTCCTCTAGACCTGGTTCCTTAGACAGCAACCATAAACGACAGATGGGAAGCAGCAGAATTGCACAGGTTAAGACAGATTCAAAAACATTATTTAGCTACAATGTGTTGAGATTGACCACCATTGTTCAAGTTGATGTATCCTTGATTATTATCTTCTTTTTTTAACAGGTAATGCAAGAGGTTGCCATACATGCTGGGATCGATATGTCTTCAGCTTCTCAAGAACCACACCACTACCTAGAACAGCAGTCGCAAGAGAAAACTGAGAGAGAAGCCCCCTCTAGTGTTGATCTTCCCCCAGGGGACAGGGGTGAATCGAACAGTCATCCTAACAACTCTTACAATGTCTTTGGTTTTGGGGGAATTGACATGAACGAACGCAGAGCTTCCAACGACAGTATTAACAGTATAAATAGCGATATATACCCCATGGGTACTCACACTAAGCTGCCATACTCCAAACAGCCAATGGATCACTCTAACTCCATGGACGGGACTCTTAACATTGCCCTAGATCAGCACCAGCGGCAACACAAAGCTATCTTCCAGCGTGTTAATCATGAGGACATGGGCGCTAACATGGACTCGACCATCAACTTCAGTCTAAAATACTCGGATGAGAGTCTCACGCCCGCTCCTCGGCCTGGACCAAGGGAAGAGAACTATCAGCCCAAACCATCGCTGGATTGTGGACATTACAAGCAGGTTAGTGGTGGGGAGAGCTGTCCCCAGCAGGGTCATGATAATCAACCACAGCCAGTAGTACTTTGCCAGGAGTGCAATACCCCTCATATGCAGAGGGAGGGGATGGCAGTTGGCCATGCCTTTGTCCCTCCACCCCAAGCAGAAAGGATGCAGGGGAACTTTGCAAACAACTATTCTGACCCTCCTGCTGTACAGCGGAAGTTAATGCCAATGAAGGACCCCTGTGGTCTTGACTTGGGTGGTGACATAGAAGATGAGAAACCTGTAGACTACAGCCGACACAACTTGCCACATTCAGGACATCTGAGATCAAGGTTTAATGAAGATGATAATGAACATTATGCCAGTGATCAGCCAACTGATTTTACGCAGCGGTACAACACAGACTTGCCAGAATCTACCACTGAGGGGATCAATTTTGTCCAGACATCCCTCACCACTGGAACAACTGGGAATATCTTTATGAACAATAGTGAGAAACCAGAAGGCAGCCTACCTGACAGCAACACTTCCAGAGATGACAGTTTAGAAGGGCAGTTGAACCTTCTGAGAAGTGACAGTGTCGATACCTCAACATCACTAAGTTCAACACACACAGCAATATCCAGAGCCCATGATGACAAAAAACAAATGTACTGTGTTGAGGACACTCCTGTAGTCTTCTCTCGCTGCTCATCGCTCAGTTCCCTGGACAGCAATGAGGCCAACCACCACTTAGACTGTCAAGAGGAAGAGGGAAACCATTCCAAGGAAGACTTTGAAGAGTGTCCAAACGATAGTGAGCACGGTGAGCAAGATCGGAGCAGAGATGACCCGCTCCAGCATCTCGAGACTGGGGATACAACCAATGAGCATATTGAATCTGGTATGCAAACACCGGCAAGCCTGAATCAGATTCAGGACACACCGCTCATTTTCAGTCGCTGCAGCTCTGTGTCCAGTCTCAGCAGTTTCGAGGTGCAGTCAATTTGCGATGACCACAGCTCCTGCTACAGTGACAGCCGCAGGGCCAGTGAGGTGGTAAGCCCTAGTGACTTGCCTGACAGCCCCAGCCAGACAATGCCACCGAGTCCCCGACGTGGCCATAAACAGATTCCTGCCCAGACTTCATCCTGTGATCCTGAGACTGTAGGGGTGCTACCAGAGTGTGAAGAGAATCTTGTGACTTACGCTACAGAAGGCACACCTGCAGAATTCTCCTGCGCAACCAGCTTGAGCGGATTAACAATTGATGATGACAAAGCTGTAGCAACTAGTAAAATCCAGGATGAAGATGACACTCTGGATTCCACAGATTCCAAGGACATGAATGAAATCAGGAAAGCGAATGAGGTTGAATCTGGAGAGATATCTGAGAGGGAACAAACCCTGCTTGATGAGTGTATTAACTCGGCCATGCCACCTAAGAAGAGTACCTTGTCCAGCAAGCCCAACACGATTAGAAGTCGCAATGTGGTAAATGTTCAATCCATAAAGAGTCCTCAACAGAATGGCAAGCATGTAAGCTTTAGTCAAAATGTCTGCAGTCAGGAGGCTCCCAACCCTTATGCCACAGAGGATACTCCAATCAATTTCTCAACAGCAACCTCACTAAGTGATCTTAGCATTGAGGATATAGACATCCAAGCGACAGGAGAAGGCAAGCTCAAGGTCAACAACCCTTTATCAAGCAGTGAGACTTCCCCTGATAGCCAAGATGATGCCTTGTCAAAGCAATTTTCTAAGTGTCCTGGGGCCCAGGGAGAGGAGATGCAATCAGAATCAAGCTCTGTGAATAATGATGCCGAGGACTCGATGCTGGAAGAGTGTATCAACTCGGCAATGCCCAAGCCACGCTTGAACAAATCCAGATCATCGCAGCTAAGCAAGCACCGTTCTGGAAAGAGTCTGTCAAAGCTGCGAAGCCCCAAACCCAGTGGCCTACCCCGCAAAAGGCTTACATCCTCTGGTGTGCGACACAAAAGTCCCTCACCCATCCCTGAGATGGGACCAGATTATCAGAATGCTACCACTTGCGAAGAGAGAGTCCATCAATGGCAGAATGGCTTTGGGGAAACCTCCGACTCTGTCAGGACATTTTGCACTGAAGGAACACCACAGCAGTTTTCAACAGCAACATCTCTAAGTGGTCTCTCTATGGACTCACACAACCAAGAAGATGTCTTAAATGGCAATGTAACGGAACAGGTTAAAGAGAATGAACCATTACAAATTAAACACAGCCAGAACAGCAGTGGTGCTTCTCATATAGATTCTCCCCGGCAGTATGCGGTGGAAGGCACACCAATGTCCTTCTCCAGGAATGATTCCCTAAGTTCCCTCAGTTGTGATGACGATGTTGACTTGTCCAAAGAAAAGAGTGACTTGAAAAGTAAAGTGCAAAAGAAAATGACTGATGGGTTTTCCTCTGCCCAGAATAAACAATTGATACCTCCAAGGTCGAAAATCCCACAGCCTTCTAAAATTCCACAACGGAAAAAATCGGGAAAATCAATTTCTATCGGGGGCAATACACCAAATTCAGAACGGAGTACATCAAGAGATCAGCAATCCAACCAGGTGGTCAGCAACACCAGTTCCCCGTATGATTCCCCTCAAGTCTTTACTGTGGAAGGGACCCCCATGTCTTTCTCTAGGAATGATTCTCTAAGCTCTTTGAGCTGTGAGGACGATGTGGATCTCCACAATGACAAGAAAAGTCTGAGAGAATCTCAAATGTCGAAGCCAAAGGCAAATAGCCAATGCAAAGAAGGTAAGACACGGAACACAACAGAGGGGTGCAGCAAGCAAGAGCATATGAGATTTAGCCGGCCAGGTTTAAAACGAATCCAAGGTGATACCCAGATTCACCACTCCGAGAGACCAAATTCCGTAGAGACCCCTGTTAAATTTGCAGTGGAAGACACTCCTGTTTGTTTCTCAAGAAACTCCAGCCTCAGTTCACTGAGTGATCATGACCAAGAAGAAAACCAACATAATAAAGAATCACAGCAGACAGAGCCATCTCGCGCCAATGTCTTTGCTGTAGAAGATACCCCAATCTGCTTCTCACGGAACAGCTCCCTGAGTTCACTAAGCGTGGAATCCTTGGACGGTGAGACAAGTGCTGGTGAACAGGCACTCTTGGACGAATGCATCAGCTCAGCAATGCCACGCAGTCATGGCAAAAAGTCAAGTCGAAGTCATGATAAAGTCAATAGGATGCATGAAACTGGGGAAACAAATAATAGAGGGAAGCATGATTCAAATGACCAAGAAGATGCATGCCAATTCTCTTCTCTGTCCCCATCAGCAGATGCTATCAATGAGTTTCCTGAAATGGCCGAGCAATTTCACGATGAAGAGAACCCACGCAGGGGTCCAAGAATCACCAAGCCTGAGGAACCAGGTTCCAAAATTGAACCTAAAACTGCAGGAAAGGGGCTCAGAGGTGGAAGGAAGACGTATACAAGCTTAATTTCGAATACCTCTCGCCCTGTTTCAGTCACTAAAAGTATCCAGCCAAACAAGACCCAAACAGCAAAGGTTGGTGCACAGAAAGGATCACAAGTAAATAGTACGACATCCAAGAATATTGCAACAGGAATTAGAGGTGTCACACCAAATAGAAGTGGTCCTAGTACACCTATTAGAAGCAGTACAACAGTGAAAAACACCACTGCAACCAAACGTGAAGCCAGCCCAAAGGGCAACACGTCTGGGAAGCCAACCCCTATCAATACTGACACATTTACAAAGAAGAAGAGCACCACTCCAAGTTCCACATCCACATCTAGAAGTGTTACACAACAGCCTAAACCAGCCCAGGCGACTGTAACAGCAACCAAGAGTCTTGCAACTAAACAGGCCACCTCTAAATTTGCTACCCAAGGATCCTCCATAAAAACAAGCCAGGTAGGCAAAGATACCAGTCGATCTACCCCTGCATCAATAGCAAATCTCTCTTCTCAAAGGAATTCCCCAAATTCTTCCAGGAACACTTCACCATGCTCTCAAGCAAGTCGGTCTCCAAGGAACTCTATCAGTGGTCCAAGCCCTCGGGGCACAGTTCAGGCTACCAAAAGTAATTCCCTGAGTCCAGCTAGGAGCCCTATGTCCTCAAGAACTAGCTCTCCAAGCCCCCATACATCAGCTGGCACCAGAAAGCCACTGAGTGGAGCAACAAAAAATGACACTCCGGCCCGAGGGTCAGGAATCGGCAACTCTTCCTCGCCAAAAGCAGGTCTTTCAAACAGGAGTCTATCCCCAAGGAATAGTATCTCCGGATCTCAACAGAAGAGTACATCCCCAAGGAACAGTGTATCGGGAACAGGAGTGAGAAGTGCAACGACCCGCAGCAGTATCCCTGGCCTAGGCTCGAAAAATACATCACCAAGGTCCAGTATCTCTGAGACATCAGCCAGGAGTGTCTCTCCAAGGAATAGTGTGTCAGGCATCCAGGCAAGAAGCATCTCTCCCAGGAACAGAACACCAGCAAAAACTCCTATCAAAAAAGCCAATGGAGCCCAAGCAACCAGTGATAAGACTGCAGGTGCCGGAGCAAAAATCAATCCTCCAAAGAGTAGCAATGTGTATCGGTTAGAAGTTGGGTCATCCAGACCAACATTGGTTAAACAATCAACATTTACCAAGGAGAGTGCTTCTTTACCCGAACAAACTCCAGAGAACACAATGGGGGTCGAGTCAGAACCAGAGAAAGTCATTGAAGAAACTGATGAAAATGAAGATGCTCTTGAAAATGATGTCTTTTCTCCAGATGATGTCAAGGAGGATGACCAAGAGGATGATAAAGAGGGTGAGGGGGCAGATTCTGAATCTGGTATTTTATTGGGTGGTTGGAGAAGGGTCTCTGTTGAATCAGACACCCAACATTTTAACCAAGAGAAAGCTCAGAAACCATCTAGCTCTACAAAACCACAACCCTTCGGTAGTATCGTAAAAACACCACCCACAACTCACAAATTGCCACTCAACTCTGTCAAGCCTGCAACCAAAACCTTGGCATCAGAGAAGACTTCAAATTCTCCAAACAACTCGCCTGCACCCACTCGAAAGTTAAAGGAAGATTCAGAGTCCAAGCCATCATGGAACAGCAGTGTAACAGCTCCAAAAAACTGGGGTAAGCGCAGGAAAGGTAGCAGATCAAGCAGTCCAGCGATTGAGAACAGCAGACCAGAGAGCCCAGTCACCAGTAAAAGTCGATCACAGAGTCCTGGTGTGAACAAGACAAAGTCAAACAGTCCTGACATTCAGAGAGCTAAACCACAAGTTCAGCAAACTAAAGAAACAAGTAAAAATTCCCCAAAGAAAGCACGAGATATATGCAAGGAGCTAGAAATACCAGTTAAGAACTACGGTGGAAATGTGACTTCTCCGGTGTCAGACTCAAACGATGACAGTATTTGGGTTAAGAGGGATGAGGTGTCGACACAGAGCAGCAACACCAGCATTCGACAAAATGCCTCTACTGTTAGCTTGCAAAGTCAAAACAGTCAAGGAAGCTCTGCACGAAGTGTGAAATCCTCCAACAGTGCCACAATGTCTTCCAGTTCTGCTTCCTCAAAAAGTACGCCAAATCAAAAACCCTGTGGGCAGGGTACTAAGCCTGTGACTACCAGCAAACAGGGAAAGGAAAAGGATGTAGAGAAGAAGGCAGAGAAAAAAAAATTCTCTTTTCTGAAGCTCAAAATGAAGGGAAAGAAACCAGAGGCTGATGAAACTAAGATGAAAACCAAGGCGGATAAGAATCACAAAGCCAAGGGCAAAAGTACAAGCAAAAAAACAATGCACATGCTGAGCCCCGAGTCGGATATCACAAGTCCGGAGGATAAGCTGGAGACAATCAATTTGGACCGGCAATTGGACCAGTTGGAGGTTTGGAACAGTGACGATAACATCGACAATGAGATCATGCCAGATGAGTTTATCGAGTGGGACAGCGAGACTGACATCTTCAAAGAAGAACTACCAGATGAATACCTGTTTGAGAGCAGCTCTGATGTTACCAGCAGCCTCACAAGCCCTGACAGCCCATGCAAGGGTGCATACCAGATTGAGAAAGGGAACCGGACAGATGACAGCCCCTCGCCAGAATTCAAACAGTTCCGGCTGGAGAACCGGCTTAACTCCTTCATCCGCATGGACTGCAGCGAGAAGGAGTGCGACACTGAGAGCACGAGCTCGGCCCCAGTCATAGGGGATTCAAAGAACTGTCGTAGTAAGAGCGTCTCGGACGCCTACCCTGTGTATTCTGCTGGGGACCAGTCCCCGCCTCGTCCCCAGCGCCTCTGTCTTCCAAAGAAGCCCTTTGGGATCAACCGCAGTGACAGCTCACCGACAACAGCGATTCCAGTTCTGGTTTCCCCATTCAACTACAGTCCCAGCAAGCGGAGCCAGAGTGAGCCCCACAGCCCAGATGCCGCAAGACGTCGGTTCCAGTCGCACCATTCCTACAGCTTCCATGAATCCAGGGAGCACCAGCGGCAATTTCAGCAGTACAAACAACAGCAGCACCAACAGGCTCCACAAGAAGAATATGTGTGCAGTAGTGAAGACAGTGACTTGATCAGCCCAACCTTGTCGTCCAGGGTAACTACAGTCTAATGTACAGTGTTAAAACAAATCAAGAGATCATTTGTTTTACTAATTAATACTCATTATTTATTGCATCTTACACTGATGTATTTTTACATGTATATAAAAAACTCTTTCATGCATGCTGAACTACTAGAAAAATAAAAAGACATGATTTGAAAATTAGCCTTTAACAAACCTATACAGTTGATGTAAAACAGAATGCTAAACACAGTTTAGACTTAGCCTTGATGGCAGTTTTAGAGTATTTTTCGCTAAAAATATGTCTTGTATCCAGTTGTATCAGCTGTTTCTGCCCATCCGTTTTCCATTGTGCAATGATTTATATAATCTTTCGATTTTTTTTAGTTCTGATTATTATTGTCGCATGCAAGTTCCCTATTGGAGAAAATCTTTTCCACGGAGATATTATTCCCTTGTTCAGTAAACTTGTGCTTACAGTTTTAACATCTTTTGTACTTTTTGTTATTTAATGCTGTGATACACACAGTGCCTTTTACCCTTCCTGCTTAAAAAGTGGGTTTTGTTCGATGCCATTTGATCCCTTTTGTGTGTCCACTTTTTTCGACTTTGTATTTTTTCTTATCGGTTTTAATAAGAGATTGTTGAAATCTCTGAAGAATTTCTACGTAAGAAACAATTTAATAATCATGATTCATGAATTTTTCTTATTTATATTTATTATTATTATTGTTATTTTGGTGTGTTTTTTTCGGGGGGGGGGGGGGGGGGGTGGTATACTGATGGACTTGTTTGTGCTGAAGAATTGTGCACACGCATTATATACTTCCAAATTTCGATTTTCTTAGTGCATTATATACTTTCTTGATTAGTTTTGTCATAGTATTGGTAGACAGTAGTGTCTGTTGATTGTAGAATTGTGTAAGCATTTACCTTGTGAGAGAATTTGACAAACATAAGTTTTAATCATAAATAGTTCATTGAGGGGGGTATTTACAAAAAATGTTTTTGTATTGCTTCCCACTGTATTGTTGAAAATCTCTACCTTCTGTCACTGCTCGAGCAATGATACTGTATGGTTATGAGCTCCCAAACAAATCAAAATACTTAATTTTTGTAGCTAGAAAATTCTTATTTTGTATTTAAAAAAATCTCAACGCGTGCAGTTACGTAATTGCAGTTACGTAATTGCAGTTACATTAATGACAAAAAAGTGTCATGGTTACAAATTCTTCCCCTATTTTTGCACTTTTGGGCTATCGAGAATTAAATTCATTAGACTTTTGTTTATATTTCCACCGGACCAAGTATTGAATCTGTATATTTTATTTGAATTCTTCCGCTCTCAATGTACAAAAAACAGAAAGAGATATTTATTTATTCATGAATATAAGGGACGTATAGTTGGAACATCGGAAAGTCAAGAATGTAACTTGGAAAGCATCATTGTACAGACGTGTACATAATGGTATTAGTTGGATTTGTATTGTGGATATGAAGTAGTTGTTCTAAAGGTGGGAGGGTCGTAAAATGTCACTTGTGAAAACTTCTTTCAGAAAGCAGGACCAGGAATTTTTTCAAAAGAATATACCGTAACTGGAGCGTGGCCTAGTGGTCATGAGCATTAAATTTGTTGTCTGCGATCAGTTCTGCAGGTTGCGGGTTCGAACCCAGCCTAGGCTGGGTAGAGGCATTATTAATGTGATGCAGTGGACTAGTTACTCATCCCAACCCTATTCAACTGTGAAGAGATCAAATTGTCTTGTTTCAGTGTAAGGGGTCGGTTCTTCCACAATTTCCTCAGTAGCTCACACCTCGAGTGGCCTTGTGATAGGCGATTTACATTAAAAAATGTTGCGCTGTGTTCACACTGGAATGTTTGAGTAAAACTAAATTAAAACAGTTGTCAAAGTAACAGAGACTGTTGTCAACTTAACCAAATTACTAACTAAGCAAGTTTTACAATCCACGGTGGTAAGTTTTACAGATCACAGAAGAATTGTATTGTTAGTTTTACATATTTAATTTAATGCTTGCCGAAAGCAAAGTGCAACTGAACGGTAAAATAACTACAGTAGAATGTTAATAAACACTCGCTATAACTTTTTAGAAAATTAACTCTACTGCGAACGTAGCTTCACACCAAATTGAGGCTGGTGACAATGGGTTTTATTGCTTTTCCAATCTTTGTGTGTTAAGGAAACATAATGTTAGCAGCTCTGTGAACTGAATTCTTTCAGGTCCAGGATTGGGGAGTCAAGTTGGCTAAAGCGGTTCTTTCCTCGATTCCGCCGCTGTGACCCGGGTTCGAATCTAGACTGGGCCAGTATGTGGATTGGGTTTTCGGTCCCAGTCTGACTTTGTGGGTTTTCCTTGGGATATTCCTCCTGGGGTTTTTCTCCCACCTCTAAAACTACCTATTCCCAATGTCTTTTCTCTACAGGTTTATTCAGACTTACGAGCTACAGTGCCTTGGGCACTTTTGAGGGATCCTTAGTTTCATTACCAGAAATAATAATAATATTCATGTTATTAAACCTTATACATTCTCTATTCATTCAAAGTGACTCGCACTTTTTAACTATTATAAAGCAAGTCCTTTTAAATGCGCTATTTTCTGAGAAATATTATGTATCATTGGAACCACAAAGTATTTTTATGAATTCTCAAATTGAGATTTGTATTCCCAAAAGGGAAAAGGCGTCGAAATTTTAAATTTTCGCTGATTTCTCAATATATATAAATTGACAAGACACTTTTGAAAAAGCCATACCCATCTTGGAATCTGGCTCCCTTGTACCCGTACAACCAAATATAGAATATTTTAGTAACATTAAATCTGGTATTTCCAAGTAAGTAATTATGTTCATTGCACCCCGGACTGTAATAGTGTACAGTATATTATGTGTAACTAGTATTGTTCGATTGTAATTTATGAATTCCATTTTTAGAGGAAATTGTTTAGCTGCAATAGTACGATGTATATTTGTTAACTGGTGTGTCACCGCTTATTATGAGGTATATCTGTTTGTAGATAAGTTAATACAGAATATTTTGCAATAAGTGGGTTACGTATACATTCTTGGTTTAGCAACATTAGAACCTAAGCATGTGCATTCATGTTATCATAAATTAGCCAGTATTTCTTGTTTGAAATGTCAAACAAAACAGGTCTGAGTAGTGTATATGATCACAAAACGTTTTATTCACCAAATATTTTGGTGTCACCATTTTCACATTGTGACCCGATAACTTTATTCAGGTGTGCAGATCATTTTATTTTTACTTTTATGGTCTGCTTTATAATTTAATACTACGTGCTACTGTCGGTATGAAAAATTACACAGTTGTTAATGCAGTTTAGTATCTTTGTAGATCACTATTACAAAATGTGTCCAATAACCAGACTAGGTTACTGGGTATTCAAACATATCATTGACGATGTCATTATTTGTATTAAGTTAATATTTGTTGGCAATTATCCGAGAAAATAAAATTTAATTATACATGTTTAGTAAGTCTGACGACAGACTGTAAAAATCCTTTGAAAAAAGGTATTTTAGATTTTAAAGAAGAAGGGACAGGTGCTCATACGAAAAAGCTAAATTATTGATATGTTAAAAAGATTTGTTTTCTCTTCGGACTTGCTGGATGTTATCAAAATTGTTATCCTTACAACTTTGTTGTCTGAAGCTTTTTTGTATTCATTAAACAGTTGAAAACCCGGGGTGGTTTTATAATGTGGTAATTAATGTATTTATAATGCAGTTTAAAATGCTGTAATTTGTACTTTAAAGTTATGAATATCATGGAGCAGAGTTGCTCTGAATTCTGTGAAATGACAATAAAAGGTGTTTCTTTTAAAATGTTATCATGGCTCTCAAATGAGTAAAATGAGCAACAAAAAGAGCATAAAATAGTTTAAAAGGGCAACAGAAAGAGTCAAATGAGCAACAAAAAGCTAAGAATTAGTTTAAAAAAATGTAACATAAAAAGTAATGCGACCCCAAAAAAGCAAGAAATAAGTAAATTGACCAACAACAAAGCAAAATGAGCAAGAAATGAGTAAAAATAACACCATAAAAAGCAAATTAAGCGATAAAAGAGCAAAAAATGAGTACAAAACAACCCAGAAAGAGCAAACAATGAGTAAAATGAGCCAAAAATAAAACATAATGTAAAAAAAAAGAGCAACAGAAAGAATAAAATTACGAATCAAGTGCGTAACAAAGAGCAACAGAAACAGTAATATGAGCAATGAAAAGCAAGTGAATAAAGTGAGCTAATGAGTAAAATGACCAAACGGAGTAAAATTTGCAACATGAAAAGCAAATTGAGCAAGAAATGAGTACAATGAGCAAAACCGAAAACAAGAAATGAGTGACACAGAAAGAGTATTGAATGAACAAAGCAAGAAATTAGTAAACTTGGCAATAAAAAAGAGAAAGCAATGACCAAATGAGCCACAAAATTAGTAAAAAGAGAAACAAGGAAAGAATAAGCAAATTATTCTTCAAATTCTTAACCTGAATATTATTACTGCAGTTCAAACCCTATGCTTTTCACAAGTGTGACAACAGCTTTTGACAGAGATCTAACCTACGGAGGCATGCAGAAAATGTCCATGCTAAAGAAGCATTACAAAATATATGAAGTTGACGATGATCTTAAACTAGACTTTAAAAAGCGTAGATTGAAAATTTGGATAGAGAAAACTGAGCAACAAAAAAGCTAAATGAGCAGCAAAAAAGAGCAAGAAATGAGTAAAATTGGCAATACACAATTAAGATTTTATTAAACGATTTCACCCGTTTCTTCCCATTGGGACATTATTCTTCACAAACCTAACATGAATATTATTACTGCAGTCGAACTCTATGTTATTGACGGCAATCCAAACACGGAGGCATGCAGAAAATGCCCAAGAGGCATTTAAAATAAATAAAGTTGACGATTTTCTTAACCCAGATTTTAAAAAGCGTTGATTGAAAGATTTGGATATAGACAACTCTGAAACTGAGCAACAAATTAGCAAATTTTGCAACAAAAAACAGCAAAAAAATTGTAAAAAGAGCAATAAAAAGGAAGAAAATAGTAAAATGAGCAAAACATTTGTAAAATGAGCAGCAAAATGAGAAAAATAACCAACAAAAAGAGCAAGAAACTACTACTAGTATCAAAAAGAGAGAAACACAAAGAGCAAAACGAGCAACAAAAAGAGTAAATTGAGTAATAAAGAGCAAGGAATTAGTAATTTGTGGTTTATAAAGCTTCGGTTGCGGAATTTCAGGGCCCTAGTTCGAGTCGTACCAACGTTCTTTTCAGTTTCAACGCACGCGGTTTTGCAATCTTATCTTTAATATAATAAACTTATTGTCTGTGAATACCAACTGAATTTAGCTCAATCGCTTAATTCGTCGGGTTCAGATTGTCCGCGGAATTCAGGTTCGCACATTCGTGTATGTATACGGGGTTCGTTTGCTAGCTAGACAGCAAGACTTAGGGCATCACCCTGCTTCTACCCTTATGGTGCGTGGGGTTACATGGACAGGGAAGTAGTAGGTGTGGTTGGCCGGTAAATCCTCAAACCCTAGAAGTGTGTTGGTTTCGAATATGGTGTCTTATATTCACTCTCAAACAACTGTTTCATTGCGTTACATGTAACTTTCACCATTTACGATTCACTAGTAACAGTTCACTAGCGGTTCACAGCATGCAGGCATCGAAAGCTGAACGAAGTGTACGTTTTTTGTGTTCCTTTCAAGGATATTAATAATTAAATAAATTAGATAAAATAATTATCTTAAAGATAAGACTGAGAAAAGTTATTCAGGGGTACAGACTTATGACTCAATTACCGACGCCCATAGACTTTTCTGTGTAACCGCCACCAAAACCATATAGCAGTTTGTATTTGTAGTTATATTTCCTCACACTAATATAAGCTAGTCGCCAGCACACAGGCTCCAATTATATTTGTCTTAAGTATGCAAATCCTATTCAGTACACGATAAACTTTCGACCCATGAAGAAATTAGGTTTGCACTCAAGATTATGAATAAATCGAATGTTTGGGAGTATGTCAGGGGCTCCTTCCCCCAACGCACCACTCGCCAAACTTAAGAAAACCTATTTTGCAGTTGTCCTACATGTAGCTAGTCATCACCCCTTATTATCACTTTTGCACTAAAAATTATGCTTAAACCTGGCTGTGCTCCCGGACTAACTCTTAACCAGCAGTCGAGTGCCTGAGTGGTTAATTTCAGGGCCCTATAGTTCGAGTCTCGGTCCAGGCCGGCGTAACAGTGGTTTTCACAGTTTTTTTTAAATGTTTTAACACAAGAGGTTTCGCAATCTTAAATAAAATAATGTATCGTCGTTGAATACCAACCAAATTTAATTATTAAAAATTATTAAAAGAAAAAACATTACTCCAGCTTCTCAACATATTGTAACGAAGATTCTCCTGGGGTCGACTACACACACAAGAAGGACTCCTGACACAAGTGTTCCTCTATTTCCTGTGGTTCTCTGCCGTTTATTGTGGACTCTCGCCTACCAAACATGGACTTCAGGCTCACACAATCACGCGGCCCCCAGAACTGGCCTGAACTAGTTCGGCGCTTGCGCAATCCAAGGCGGGTTTCCGGGGCGATCCCACCACCGTGGAATCGCTCCAGCGCCCTCTACCGCCCAACCGGCACGGGCGTTACACAGCCCCCCACGAGGACCTTGTTTGCCCCCAAACAAGACCATGGGCGCTGCTGCCGCACCCCGGCCAACCGCCCTGGAAAACGCATAACGCCAACATTACACAACAATTTACATTCCAACAATTTACATTACAACAATTTACATTACAACAATTTTCATTACAACAATTTTCATTACAACAATTTGGGGTAAGCCCCTGGCCCCAGGACACACCCCTGGCCCCGGCACACCCCTGGCCCCGGCACACCCCTCTAAATGTTAAACTTGACTGCGACTGGCTGCTCTGACTGCGACTGGTGCCTTCGACTGCGGCTGGCTCTTGCGACTGCGACTGTGGTTCCTGCGACTGCATCTGCGGCTGGCTCCCGCGACAGCGACTGGCTCCTGCGACTGCGACTGGCTCCTGTATCTGGTGCCTGCGACTGCGACTGGCTCTTGCGACTGCGATTGCGCTTGGCTCCTGCAACTGCGACTGGCTCCTCCGACTGCGACTGGCTCCTGTGGCCGCGACTGTGACTGCCTCTTGCGACTGCGACTGATTCTTGCGACTGCGACTGATTCTTGCGACTGCGACTGATTCTTGCGACTGGCTTAGAGAGCGTGGGCGTCCCGGCGAGGCCCCGCCCCCGCTGCGCCGACGGGCACGGCTCGGGCTCGCTCCGAGTGTTGCGAGCCGTCTGCCGCGCCGCCGTCTACAGCATGGGCCGGGCCCCCCCGACTCGGTTTCATTCCTGCAGAAGATCCAGAGAATGTCTCGACGAGGCCCCGCCCCCCACTGCATCCACGGGCACAGCTTTGGATTGTTCCGCGAGGAACCATCCGTCTGCTGCGCCGCCGTCTACAGCATGGGGCGGCCCCCCGACAGACCTGGTAGCGGACCCGGACAAATATGGAGAAGGGCGCCCTCTCTCCAAATCGGAGTGGACGCACTGAAACCCCCAGCCATTGGCGCATGTCCCGAAATTCCCCGCTATCCTTCTCCAACTCCTCCCCCAGGAAACCCCAGACTCCCAAGTCCCCATAACCTCCCTAGAGTTCCCCTGGCGTCATGCACGGAGTGCCTGAAAGCCTCCCGGACTGGTCCCCGCTCCCCGGGCCCACGCCCCGGCCTGCCCTCTCGCCGTGGGGCGAGTTGGCTGCCGTGTTATCGTGGTTTCCTGAAAACCTGAACACTTCACCTGGTCTTTTCCCGTCCTTCTGTATGCCGACCGCTGCCACCAATGTAACGAAGATTTCTCTGGGGTCGACTACACACACAAGAAGGACTCCTGACGCAAGTATTCTGTATTTCCGGTGATTAACTGCCGTTTATTGTGGACTCTCGCCTACCAAACATGGACTTCAGGCTCACACAATCACGCGGCCCCCAGAACTGGCCTGAACTAGTTCGGCGCTTGCGCAATCCAAGGCGGGTTTCCGGGGCGATCCCACCACCGTGGAATCGCTCCAGCGCCCTCTACCGCCCAACCGGCACGGGCGTTACAATATATTAAGGCACATCGATTTGAAATACTCAATTAACCGGCAGTCGAATGGCCGTGTGGTTTAAGCAATTAAGAGTCCTGGTTCGAGTCCTGGTTCGAGTCCTGGGCCGGGCCGACGTATTTTTTTCTTAAGATTTAACGCTCGCAGTTTCGCCGTCATTTTTCGTCGTCAAATTCCAACCGAATTTAGCTCAATCGCTTAATTCGTCCGGTTGGAACTGTCCGCACGGTTCGCACCTTCGTATATGTACGGGGTTCGCTAGATAGGCAGCAAGACTTAGGGTGTCACTACGCTTTCTCCCTTATGTGGTGCGTAGCTAGCGGGTTACATGAACATGGACAGGAAACGTCGAGGTGTGTTCGGCCCAAAATCCTAGAACCCAGAAGTGTTGTCTATAGGAGTAGGTAATGGGCTCATTTAGTTGAGTCATAAGTCCGTACCCGTGAATGCTTGGTCGACATGTTGTTGACCATGCTTGGTCAACAAGGCCGATGTCCTTTGTTTCTCAGTTTTAACGCACGCGGTTTCACAATCTTATCTTTAAGAGAATTGGTTTCTCGTCGTTGATATTACCAACCGAATTTAGCTCAATCGCTTAATTGTTCAGTTTGCGACTGTCCGCTGCGTTTAGGTTTGCACCTGGTACTGTACTGTACGGGGTTCGTTTGAAAGCAAGATTAAGGGCGTCACCCTGCTTTCTCCCTTATATGGTGCGTGGCCCAGAACCTAGAAGTCGGTAATGGTTCATTGAATTAAGTCATAAGTCTATACGCCTGAATGCTTGGTCAACACCACGTAATTTTTCTTTTCATTTTACTATCCCCTCACCACCAATGCAGACGTACGTTGTATTCTGTTTTGATTCTATTATTAATACCCTTTGAAAGAACTTAAACAAGAAAACTATAGGTTTTCCCGGACGATATCGCAAAATGTGCACATAAATTTGTAACTGGTGCATTCGTTTTCGTGCGAAATAGTATGAACGTCCACATTCCCGTTTTCTATTATACAAATATTGACTGCTTTGAGTGGTATAGTAAAACTATCCTCCCGAGGTGATTCATGGAGCATTCTATTTTCCCGAGGCGAAGCCGAGGGAAAATAGAATGCTCCGTGGATCACCGAGGGAGGCTAGTTTTACTATACCGCAAAATAAAGCAGTCAATATTTGTTTTATAACACCTCACTCACATATTCTGCACAATTTAAGCTTCCTGAAAGTATAGTAATGACAAAAAATCTCCGAATTATACGTCTCTCGATCATACGTGTACTTTGTTGCCTTGATGAACGGGTGCGAAGGTGATAGAGCAATGTTTACGCAATGCACCGAAACACACGTCTGGGTTTCAGTCACGCTTTCGTTGCTATGCGCATATTCGTGTGTTGCTATGCGCATAGTCCTTTTTGCGTGGTATAGTCTTTTTGGATAGTCTTATTTCTCCATGGTACAAAATAGTAAAAATAGCAAGTGACACGTGCCGCGCTCTCGGCCAATCAAGACACAGAATCTGTGAGTGAGGTGTTATAATTAACAATATATAATTCGTTTTTGCATAATGGTGCATCCAGTCGTAAGAAATCATCATACGATTTCCCGAATGTGCACTGAATTTAGTATATTGATAGTTCATTTTAGCGCGAATTTGAATGCACACCCGCAATCATGTTTTCCTTTTAATTTATCAACAATCAATTTCGCTAAATGTGCAGCCGATTTTCTACGCATTTGTATGCCTGGTCAAGCATTGGAATCCATATGTGTTATCAAAAGTAACATTATTGGGAATTAAACCAGGTTTTCTCGTCTTTGAAACTACCAAATAAATGCTATATAAACCACTAAGTTGAAGAAAAAAAATCTTTCTTTGCAGCATTTGCCACGATTGCATCATATAGCTAGACTTTACTTTATTCCCGCTAAAGTTTCCAATAATGGCTGCAAGAGGGAGATACAGACGAGTCTGTATAAAATTGAACTGATAAAATGATAGAGAAGTCATTAACAAAAACAAAATAACCTCAATTCTTCAAAATCCTCATTTGGATAAATTCCTAAGTAGCCTCAATCCTGCAAATTCATCTGAAGCATCAACTTCCAAGTGACCTCATTCCTGCAAAAACCTCCAATTTGCCAAGAGGATTTTGGAGGATTTGGGATGGTTAGGGTTAAAATAAATTTAAGAGCCAACACATAAATGATCAATTAGTCCCACGATACATTGATTTATTAATGATTTAATCCAAGTTGTATCGTGAGTTATATAGCCATATATATAGCCAAATTGAACGCAGAATATGCGAATTTAAATTATAACAAATGAAAAAGAATATTCAATTCAGGCCGTGACACCATGAAAAATCGATTTGCTGCGAAATAGATTGCACACTCTTAATAATCGGCCACGCATACGTCAAACCGAAAGCCCAATCACGTATTTGTAATCGTTTAAATGAAACGCTAAGCACATTCTTTTATTTGAATTAAACAAAATAAAATTGAATGCTCGTTTTTGCGAAAATGAAACTCGGATATACGTCGTTCTGAAATTCAGCGCGAAATTGAATACATATTTTACAAATGAATGTGCACATTTTGCGATATCGTCCGGGAAAACCTATATTACTCCAGCTTTCCAACCTATATGCACATCGATTTAAAACGCTCTTAACCGGTAGTCGAATGGGCGTGTGGTTAAGCTCCTCGGTTGCGGAATTTCAGGGCCCTGCTGGCTCGAGTCCTGGGCCGGGCCGACGTCCTTTTTTTTGTTTTTCAGTTTTAACGCCCGCGGTTTCTTAATCTTATTTTTAAGAGAATTAATTTCTCGTAGTAGAAAACCAACCAAATTTATAGCTCAATCGCTTAATTCATCAGGTCCGCAACATAGACAGGGAAGGAGGTGTGGTCGGCCAGGAAATCCTAAAACACCAGAAGAGTCGGTAATGGGCTCATGAGTTGAGTCATAAGTCCGTACCCTTGAACACTTGGTCAACACCACGTAAACTTGTTTACTATCCCCTCAGCACGTTGCCTTCTTTTCTTGATTCATTATTTATACTCTTTAAAAAAAAGTCAAAAAAAGGTTTCTTTAAAAAGAAAAGTATTACTCCAGCTTCTCTACCTATCAGGGCACATTGTTTTGAAACACTCCTAACCGGCAGTCGCGTGGACAAACACTGGCTGTATAAGCTGTCTATAAAATGATTTTCAATATATATCATAATTTGTACTCACAACACATCCCGGAATACCTGCATACCAAGTTTGACCCCACTCAGACTTGTACTTCCAGAGATAGAGGGTCTTTAAAACTGCACCTTTAATGTGACGGCACATTAATGCTCGTCTATAACACATCTTGAAAGACTTGCATACCAAGTATGACCTAAATCGGACCTACACTTCCAGAAATAGGGGGCCACATGTACTTTAATGTGAAGTCACATGACACCCGATGATGTCATAATGACGTCACCCTAATGTATATGTAAACACATCCCGGAATACTTGCATACCAGGTTTGACCCCAATCGGACTTGTATTTCCAGAGATAGGGTCTTAAAATCTGCGATGACGTAACCATGACGATTTTCTTCTTGGCCCTCCTGGAGATTGTGGTTGATGAGGGTATGTGCTAAGTCTCAATTCGATTGGATTTACCAAAGTGTCAAAGTCAATAGTCTGGGAAAAAAACTCGTACAAAACATATGCAGAAAAAATTACTCCTTTAACACTATGTCCCGTGACAAACGATGACATCATCGTTACCATTTTTTCTTGGACAATCTGTGGGTAGTGGTCCAAAAAGTCGATCGGATTTACCAGTGTCAAAGCGTATTGGCTGAAGAAAAAATGTGTACAAACCCTAGGGAGAGGAGTCTAAGAAGAAGGAAAATTTTTTTAAGTGTGTTTGTGGACAAATACTAGCCGTTTCGGCAGTTTGAAATGACAACATTCCTTCACTGATAACGCATGTGACGTAAATGACAAACTAGATATAAAACTTTGAAAAATAATCTTTAATGTGACGTCACATGATTCGAGATGACGTCATCTTGATGATTTATTTTCTTGGATCATTTGTGGACGGTGGTTTTGGTGTGTATCAAGTCAAGTCAATCGGATTAAAGAAAGTGCCAAAGTGTATTGGTTAAAGAAAACGTGGACAAATCCTATGGTGGAAAATTGTAACTACGAATTCAAAAATTCGGATGTTGCATAAAAGTGACAGTATCTACCTACCCACCAAGTTTCATGATGATAACACCCTTTTCACGATCGCCAAATGGCGATTGTACTTTCTTTCTTTTTAAAACAATTTCAAATCAATTACAGAAAATCTAGCGCAATTATTTTGCTGGATGCCTAGAATCATTATTTACTTTCAAATAAGTAAGATATTTCTGAATAATTCGGTAGTAAAAAGGGTTGATATATATTTGCAAATAGTGTATTCTACCTTTAAGTTGGGGCAAAAGAGGGGAAAAACACAGTGTTTCTTTCGCTACATTTTGTAATCAAAGAAAAACTTAAAATTGACAAGAACAAAAATGACAGAGCTTGGCATGACATTGGCATGGCATTGTTTAATTTGAAACATTTCACCGTGTACACAAACATCCTATAATTATATTGTGTTTAAAAGTTATAAACATGTTTCATCAAAAAAATTAATCCTTAGTTCCAATCATTGTTCATAATGGAAAGGCAATCTGAAAATTGACAAAATGTCTCATTTACATTTTCATAGTTGGCAGAGTAATTTTTTTCAAGATAATGTTGCTGTTTCTTACAAATTTCATTTTTGTTGGTTAGTGTTCTGCATATTTCACATGATTTGTTGGCACTTCCCAGTGGAGAAGACGATTTTAATTTAAAACTAATTGCAAAAGATCGTATATATTTCCCCCTGATAAAATATATTTCATTCTAAATGATGTTAGGTATATGTAATATTCTGTAATATCAAGTACATTCCTTCAAAAATGTATTCCATAATGAAACGCTGATTAGTTTTTTCTAATTTTTTTAATATTTTGTATCGCACAAAGTGAGTTGTCTTTTGTTGATGAATATTTTGACAAGCGTATTTCTTAATGTTGTTTTTGTGGGTTTTTTTTTAATGGCAATAGCTTATACTGTGGAATTCTTGTCCCAGGCTTCCCCTGTCGACTCGTGAAGTTGTGTTAATACCCACTGCAATGAGATTAAATCAAACGACACGATTATAAATTTAATCTCAATTGAAAAGCCTCTCACAGGTTTTTAAAAAACTAATTATTTTGAATTCCAGATTCTGACTTTTTGGACAGAGTCAGGTGCCTTTGTTTTTAGATGTCCACCAAACTTGTCAAAAATAATTGCCTTGAGGTTCAATTCGGTTGAGAAGGAATTTATGCTTACCAAAGTTTGACAATTGAATAACAAATGTACTGCATGCTTGGGGAATATTTGGCCATAACTGTTGTATTAACCAAAGTAGCAAGATTTGAACCCTAATCTTGCATATTCCTGTCAATTTGTTTTCTTCTGCATGTGGATTATATGTAAACCTAGTCGGTTGCCTTATTGTGAATTTGTGGACACTTTTATAATGACATAGCAGTAAATAAAGAGAAGCCAACTTACGAGACAACGCAAGACTTGCGTCGGGACTGGGTGCGCACGTTGCGCAGCTTGCGATCCTGAGGACTCTCGTTGGCATAGTAATGCATGTCACGTGTGTCGGCAGGACGCACCTTTAAAAAAATAATAATAATAATAATGCCATGTGCTCCAACCATTGCCAGGAAAATCCCCTGAACACTAGATGAAAACGTTGAATGAATACCTTTGATTCATTTCAGTTGAATTGCTACCACAAAACCAAAATAAACAGTCTTATAGAGCCCCGATCGAGTTACGGGAAAAACAAATTGTTTGTAAATTCTTCTGTCCGACGTGGGAAAAATCCAAGAAACTGTCTTTTTTACAGTATTAAAAATTGTCATTCATGACAAAAAATGAAAACCACATTCCGCTCAAATGTTGAGCAGGCCATTACATGATAATGCACAGCGCAAGTGAATACCTCTATTTGTGTGAAGCCAGTCACAATTGCTTTAAGCCTTACCTTGTGGCCATTGAATATCTGCATCAGCATTTGTTCCTGAAGGTCCACCGTCATGTCCTTGATGTGTTCCTTGAGCGGATCTTTACGAATGCCGGGTCTCAAGTCCTCTTCAGCCTCCTGGATCCGACGGGCTCGCTCCAAGGCACAGGCATGATCTGCTGCCAGGACAGAATGCCTGGCAACAAAGAAAAATATAACTCTTAAGATAGTTTATAAATTAAGGAACTTGCTTTAACTATTCAGAACTAATAATGATGTGAGGCGTTCCGGCAAAATGAGACAAACTGGGCGTTGGTCAAATGGAGAAAAATGTAAAAAAAAATGAATTAGGGTATTTTTTTTTTATTTTTAAATCTTTCATTTGGAAAGCCTCATTTTGACCTGTATTCGGTTCTGTCTTATTTTGCTAGAACGCTCTACCTTTTAGGAACCACACTGCATGCACATAATGTTAAATGTTAAATTTCAAGTGGGAAGAGGCATAATCACATACAGATGCTCTGGAATTCCTTTACCAACTTGAACATTTTCATGATCAAATTATCTAGTCTTGATTAAAAAAATCCTGAACGTCAAAGCCAGTAATATGGCAAGCTGAAATTAAAAACTTACCGCCGCAGCATTTGCTCCATGGCCAGTCCCTTATGTAGATCTGCTTCCAACTCCAATATTTCTTGGTGTTCATTCTCGTCCATCTTATAGAGAGATAAATAAGACCCCAAAAGAATATTCTGCATTATGTTTTCCAAAATATTGGCCAAGCATAAACGATTTATCAGCCAAGAACTTGACGATTGGCAATGCGATGTGTTTAGAATTTGTTTTATGGCCAAGCAAGTAAAGTTGCCAAGGTTACTTTTGAGCTCTATGGACTTGGTGCTAAGTCTTACCACTACACTGTTGAAGACTCTGACTAGCTCTTGGTGTGTCAGATCCTTCATGTAAGAGGAGCGACGTTGGACTTGATCTAGTTGCTTCTTGCCATTGCTCAGGAGCCGAGCATCATTCATCCGATGCTGACGCTCATTCTCCTCCTGATGATAAATAAAGTAGTACAAATACAGAGTGCCAGTAGCATTGGGCCAGTGAAACATTCCATATACCATCTCAGCTCCCTAGGGGGTATGTACATGTAACTCAAATCGACCACAAAAAACATCTTTCCCCTACAGGTACTCATTTACTCTTTGGTGGGGAGAAGCAATAGGAGATAAAGTACCTTGACCAAGGATGCATCCACCACAATACCAGGCTAGACTTGAACCCACAACCTGCATAATTACTTGCTGACTACAAATTCAATGCTCCAGACCACGAGGCCACGGCACTCCAATTGCTTATGACTTGTGACTTGACTTGGGACTGAATGACTATGTGTGATTGACTGATTGTAACTATGGTTTTTTTAAAGGAAAACGTTGTAGGGTTGCAGGACAAAGTACGGAGCTTTAGCCGTGGTATTTCATTGAGATGAAAGCCTGAACAGACTCACAGCCATGTGGTATTTCATAAGAAGCGTCGCCCGTTTGAAGCTGAGAACAAAGTCATCTTTGAGTTCGTTGAAGATGTCCCCAATGGCATGACTCTCCTCTTCATGAACCTCCTAGTGAAAAAAAGGACCCACAAAATGAAATGGTTACATGAGTTTTATTGAGGTTTCTCCCAGCAGTTATAAGCTACATGTACTTACATAAGTACCCCCTTAATGGTAAGAAACTGCGAGTTTTGGCAACCAGTGGGTACTATGGGGGTTATTGAAACCTTTGCTTTGTCTTTGGTTTCGGTTTTGTCTCCGATTTCTAAATTACTGAGAACCAAATAGCAATGAAAGCAAATGGAAATATTCAAACTTTTGGGTTCATATAATTGATTGAATGTTTCTAAATAACAACAGGCATCAGAATGTGGCAGTTAATTAGCCTAAGACGGAGATAAAGCCAGGGATTTGGAAAGTTCCAATAAACCAAAATGTCTGAAAAGCCTGAACAATGGCAATTATATTTCAGACATTTAGTCCCTGTTTCAAAATGGTTTAAAATATCTGTTACATTTCAGACATTTCAAACCAATAATTGCATCTGACACTGATGCAAGAGTTCAAGTCGGAGTTCTTGTTATTTATACGATGCAAATTTAATATTGGGTCTTGCCCACCAAGACATCTGCACTAGCAAGAAGGATGCTGTGGGTTAGTGTCCCACTCAATCGTAAGCTTGGGAATTCTTTTTCAGATAACATAGATCTGAGTCCACAGATAACACACTCAACTGACAATTCTTTGTTCAATACATCGGTGACAGGCAAAACCCAATATTGAAAGTTACTGTTATCTGCAGCTGGGATTCCTGTGTTCAATGAGAGTAAGAAAGTTATCAATTTGAAACTGGATAGACTTTACCTCCAGATCCTGGACAGCGTTGCCGAGTTCATTCTGAATCTCCTGCCAAAGTTTGCTCACTTTAGACAAAGACCGCAGCATCTCATTGAAATTGGCATCCCCAGAGGACTGAAAAATAAATAACAGTTCTAAAAATGTCTCACAAGTTTATTTATTTGCCACTCTGGATTTAGCTTTTTATCAGCAAAAGAGGAGATTAACAAGGCACAAAAACACACTAGAAAAAGAAATGGAACCAACAAATTATGAAAGATCAAAAATCAAGGTTGTATTGTAAAATCGGGCATAATCCCTGGACAAACGGCATTCTGGTGTTTATGACTTCTCACTACAGCGCTTTTTGAACAAAAATATTGACAGTTTGGGAACCGCCAACATACAATGTAGGGTAAGACAGCTCAGTTGGTAAAGCGACTGTATGGTATTCTCAAAGTCGCAGGTTCAAATCCTGCTCCTGCCAGTTTTCTTTGTGGTATATTGATGTAATGTTTGGTTGTTTAGTTACCTGCTCGCTAAAGTCTCTATACTGAGAACCATTCACAAGTGCCAAGTACAATGTATGAATCACAGAATAAACGTGAACAAGTGTTTTAGTAAGTTAATGACAAGATCAACAATTTCTAAGAATGGGCTTAGTATATTTATATGCACAATATATTGATACATGTACCCTATTGAATTTACCCTACATCAGTTATAAAGTCAGCAACCAAAACTGACTAAAAAGCTCGTAAAACACCCAAAAAAATTATTTAATAGGCAACTTTAAAAAAAAAGAAAAAAGGCAACTATATTTAATAAAACAAAATACCGTACTTAAAAATTACACCTTTGTAAAATAAGATGTGCATTACTCAAGTGCAGCTTAAGTCTAAAGTCAAGTTACAACTTGGGGTAAATTTCATCATGTAAGCACAGACATGTAATTGCTTTAGCACACAAAAAACTCTTGCTCAGTAAAAACAGGATACCAGCTCAAAACATTGAGTGCTTTTCCTGCCGAGTAAAAACCAGCTGAATACCAGTCACAAACAAACATTACCGTACCTGAATATTTAGTTTGTAACTCTGTTTTTGCAACAAAAAAATTGTTATGCTTAGCAGATTTTTGTGAATGTTTTATGCCAATTTCATAAAACATGTAAGCACACAAATTTGCTAAAAGTGATCACTCTCATAATTCATCCCTGTAAACTGAAATTGTGATTTGACTCGTGATAGACTCATCGTTTACAACATGTATCGGGTACACTATCTTACTATATTTTGAGGAAATATCTGTCTGAGTTTGTATCCGCATTCAAATAGTGAATGTAGAACAATAGAGGACAATAGGGGGCAAGCTCTTGCATAGTTACGCTCAGCACCAATACATTGTTCACAATGGTTGAGAATGGTACAAAGACACCAGACCATTCCAGAGCCGGGGTTGCTAGCATAAGGCTTGCCCCGAATCACGTGATATAGCAACAGTGTCTTTGGTCTGGAGAATTTAAATGTAAACTGTGCCAAGCTGTGTGAACAAGTCAGTGTACCAGATATTTTTCAAATTCCACACGCAAATGGTCAATTGTGCAATGCACGGTGAAGTGGGGCTCGATCATTTTCTAAAGGGGTGAGATCACGCAACGATGCATGAGGTGTAGATAATATGGCTCGTTGTTATACCTAGCTTATAGTTTATAAAACTGCTTTTAGCTCCTTATTTTTTACATACACAAGTCAACTTAAAATCATAAATCATTCAAATTTGGCAGAGAAAAACACCTAATTGGGAGTGTTAAAGCTACAAGCAGCAATTAACCCATTCAGAACATGCACATTTTCAACGGGCACTGCACTAGTCCTACTAAAGGGCGGTTCATTTATACTTAAAAAGCTTTAAAGTTTTCACGCTGCAAATTTACAAAAAGCTGAATACATTTTAATTCCGGCAGATTTTTGCTGCAAATGCAGCCGTTTAGTAAGAAAAGAAGCTGTTGGAAATTACTAGCTAGCCCCCAATTTCAATAAACACTGCTACACGTCGTAACTGGAGTTACAATGTGTAACGCATCGCATCTCGTGACGCGTCGTATGATCCATTTTACAAAACTTGCGATGCGTTGAACACATCACAACTTCCTTTGATCGTCGTAAAATAAGATTTAATATTTAATAAAATAAACTATAATACCGAGACAATGTGTTGGAAGCTGTATAATACTAGTAAAACATTCAGCGTAGTCAATATGGATAAACCTTGAATATTGAAAAAAAAATTAAACTGCGCATCATACGTCAGCCATTTTGATTGACGTTGAAAATTGTTTTAAATTGAAAACAGATTCAACGACTTTTGGCTAAATTCAGAAGACTATTTACTGTGCATTGAATAAACATAACAGTTTTGATGATAACAAGTCACGATGAGTTTCATGAAATTGGGTGCCCTAGGAATTCAACTACCTTTTCCTCATCTGTCAGGTCTGACATGATGGACATGCGTCGCTGCCTCTCCTCCTCAATATCCATGTTGATTTTCTTGCCGTTTTCTCGGTAGAGCAGCTCGGCCATGACACCGTCTTTCTCTTCAATCAGTTCCTGTTTCTTGCAACCCTCCTCCTTCTCTTGCTCTTCCTGTGATAAAAAAACCGTCAAATCCAAGTAAAAGGATCGGAAGACCGTCTGGCAAGGAAACTTGTCACTTGGTGCAATAACCTTTAATTGCATCTGTCACATGTGCATTTCAGTGCATATTTTTAAGTTACTCCCCTCATATAAATGCGTATTTCGTCTAAACCGCTTGAGATCCCATTTTTATATT
Organism: Crossaster papposus; assembly: GCA_037893245.1. Classification (NCBI taxonomy): domain Eukaryota; kingdom Metazoa; phylum Echinodermata; class Asteroidea; order Velatida; family Solasteridae; genus Crossaster; species Crossaster papposus. The sequence continues at coordinate 3,302,201 of JBAIAA010000271.1, read as the reverse complement.
TCGCAAACTCAATGAGAGAACCCGAGGCCTTATTTGAACAATTTCTTTTTTAATCTGTATTACGGCTCACGCAGAGTCAAGGGTGAAAGTTAATATTATGTTTGACCTATAATGCTAAAATTTCAAAATGTTCTCATTTTTCTTATTTCTTATTGAAAAACTGTTTGATTTGATACAGAATGACCCTGTACCAACAGGGTGTCCGATAGCCTTGCACATCTTCCGTCTACAGTTCTAGTGCATAATTATGCAGTTCAAGCGTAATCTTTTATACAAAAAGAAGCTATAGTCTAGACATTAGTTACATTATAACTCCTTGTACCAAACATTTACCAAAAGGTATCAGATACGGATATAGGTACGTTTATCAGATATAGTTTGTGACACCGGTGGATGTACCTCATTGAATGCAATGACGCGTTTGAACTCGACATTCATCGGAGAGAGAAATTTTCCGGCAACTTGTTTCTCACGAGCTTCGCCCTTGACGCGACGGTTCTTTTCATCATCGCAGGCCCTTAATAAATAAAATACCATCTATATCAAAATGACTGTATCAAGGTAAGAATAACAAGGGAAAGAAACAATTGGATAAAGTAGATAACAAATAATGAACAAATGTGATAAAGTAACTTCAGTTTTGCAGTAATTACTGAAAGAAGTGCTATTAACACTGACATGAAATGCTTATGGCCATGAAAATGATTATTATCAAAATCTCAACCCCTGTAGAACTCCTTATCCAGTCTTTCCCATGCCCAGCCCATGCAGGAGAAATTAGGGGGTCCCTATTTATTCTTTCTATGGGGGTTTTTGAAACCTTTGCTTTGCTTCGCAAATCGAAAAAGATGCAAATCGATAAAAAAAAAAAAATCGAAAATGTTTTACTTTTGGGTTCAAAACAACGGATTGAATGTTTATGAAGCACAAACGGGTATCATATCTTGAAGTTGGGAGCGTAAAATCACCCTACGCCACAACTCCAGGCATTCAAAAAGGCCCTATTGTTCTCAGATTTATTTGCCTTTAAAATTAGGCCGGTCGGTCGAAAAAAGAAAAAACAATTGCAGTTCCACCTGGTTATGTAACTATAAAATAAATGATGAAATATGTGTATTCACTTCAGCTTTGTTTATTGCAGTGAGGTTATCGTGAGTTTAATTGATATCACTCCTCTAAAATTAATCAAAATATTTTGGCGAGATAAGGTTGACTTTATGTTATATCTGCATTAAGCATCTTAGAATGTTTTGGTTGTATTTACAGACATGACATTGGAGTAAAGGTATACAATGGAATTCTAATATGATGAGGGGCAACATCCTCCCATCTTTTGAGATTTCACTGCATGGTTGCTATATTTATATGCGCCATGCCTTGTGTACAAAAATCTGGTAATCATTTTCAGAAGCGTTTCAAATAGCACAGAGCCATATTGTGTGAATTTATTATTCATCATTTGTTTTATTATTTACAATTTGTGTGTGTGTGTGTATGAATTGGGTTCCACATTAAAAATTAAAAAAAAAAAATTCTAGGGTCGGGAGTCCAAAATAGGGTCGGTCAGAAATGAAAACCAAAGAAATCTAAGGGATGCCCTTAAACAAAAACATTAGCAAGAGCATACTGGTTGACAGCACAGATGGTTAGTCGTCTAGTAGTGCGTTCCAGGGGTTTCTGAGAGGCTCCAATTCCTCCCCCGTCTGCTCCCAGTGGGGCCATCTCCCAATGCTTGCCAACGTAGTAATGACCACTGGGCTTGGCCATGGACCGACAGGTCTGAATCTGTATTAGCAGATAGCAAAGTAAATGAAGAAATGTACATGATTTTATCTTCAAGTATGTAGTACAGTAGTAGTAGGTGTATCTCTTATGCATGACCCAATCCAACAATATGAGTATTAATTGACCGTAACAAATTCTTATAGGCAATGCAAAATAGGAGTTCATAGTAAATCTCTTTACCGGTATGTTTTTAAGTATTAGGAAGTCACTTGAATAATCAAAATTAACTGAAAGATGCATGCCTCCTAGGGCATATTGAATGACTGGCTCCACAAAAAAGGGTATTAAATCGCGCTGGTATTATCATTGACGTTGACAGGGTGAACATTTTGTCAAAATGTGATTTAAATTTTTTGTCATGAATGACATCTTTAGTGCCTGCCGTTTCAGGTTTCATTCAAAGAAATGTTAATTTGGATAACTAAATAAGTGGAATTTTGTCTTTTGTTTTAAAGAGCCAGCTATTTTAATGCCTGTTTTCTTAGTTGTGTATTTTAAACTCCAAGGAAGTAATCCGTTTACGCAAACATGTTATCTCTCCAGAAAGGGAGGAGCTACATGTATGGAGGTCCATTCTATACCAAATTAAAGCTTTACTTTGTGGGCTTTTCATTTGTTTGTGACATAATACCTTTTTTTTTGAGTGGGCCACATTTTTCTTTACAATGGTATGCTTTCAAAAAATACCAAGTCAATTTTGTGGTAAAAAAAAAATTCCTTTTAAAACAAAATCCATCTTCCCATTTATGTTCTGATTAAGGCACACACACAAAAAGTAAAATGTTTGTTAAAACCTGACAAAAAGCACTGAACTTTAAATGTATCAATATTGTTTAAGTAAATGGCTAAGTGGTATGTTGTTAACACATTAAACACATGCAGACAATTGTGTTGACTATTTTAATGGTTGAACTGGATAAATTATTATCTCATAGAAACCTGATGTTTATAAAGAATAGCAACCAAAATAAACTGGCAAGAATGTTGCAACCCTACACTGTTTGTTCTACACTGCAAAAATCTTGAAAAGACATGAATCTGGGAATATGAAAAAGTTTCAATTTTGTTAGATCATTTTCTCTACTCTCCATAGATTGGGTACATGCACAACCGCTGATAGTTATAATGGCCCTGGAGGGATTATGCAAATCGTGAATATTGACGTCAATATTAAAGACAAATCTCACGACTTGCCCCAAAATCGTGAATATTATTGACATCAATACTGACGTCAAATTTCACAAAAGTTCACAATATTTCCTCAAAAGTCGTGAATATTGACGTCAATAATTGCGTCAAATTTTACAACTTTCCCCCATATTTCCGACTTTACTCTCATTTTGTGGCGACAGGTCACATAGGTTCTGGTTCACATTTCTAGAATGTTAAAGCTATGCTTCGAGCATACAATTGTGAAACTTAATATGTATACTAATTTAGTAGTAATATATACATCAAATTTAAGCTTTTGATAAGACAAAGACAATATTAACAAAAAAGTAATTAAAAACAAGTTTGTACTAAAAAGTTACAACATATTCAATTTTGCTATGTATTCATTGTAGTCCCGATAGAGGAACTAAAATGCGGCAGCATGCATTGAGTGCAGGATGGCTGAACAGACTATTTTAATACAAGCTTGTTTTTAATTACTTGTTTTCGTTATTGTCCTTGTCTTATCACAAGTCGTGAAATTTGTTGCAAATATTGACATCAATATTCACACCTTTGGGGGAAGTCGTGAAATTTGCTGTGAATATTAATGTCAATATTCACGATTTGCATAGTCTCTCCAGGGCCACCATAGATAGTAGTGTCAGGATATTTACATTCTTTCCCAATTTTTTAATTTTATTTGTAACCCTGTTTTTGCAAAGAAATAATTTTTATGTTAAGCAATTATTTTGTGCTTAGCAGCTCCATGAAATTGGCCTCTGCAGGTGGTGAGAGTGTGAAACTCTACTCATTAATTAGACTCTGCTCAAGTCTGCCACCAATTTTCACCTGGTAATATCCCGGCCTGCGTGGGATTCCCGTCTTTACCAGTCGGCGATGGAACTTCTCCTTGATACGGCTGGCCAGATCCAAGTGGTACATCTTCTCTGGCTCCTCAGCATCATAATCTTCATCCTCGGTATCGGACATACCACCCCCTTGAGGAAGTGTGCTCTCAGCGGCACGGCTCGTGTACTGTAAAGGGTCAAGATGAAATGACAAGAGCGACTGAAGGCCAACTCCACAAGTCGGTGACTTCTTGCAATCTTGAATCATACCATCATGATTCTAAACACCTTTTATCAACTTATTCATACAAAATTGTATTTTATTATTTCGTAATTGAAAATTAAACAAAGAAATTTAATGGAGCGAGGTTTGAACCAGCGACCTCCGAATTACTGCCTGGTTCCCAGGCGCAGCTCTAGAGCCAATATTTTAGGGAGGCTAGACCCTTCGCACGTGACGGGGATTCGAGGGCTAAATGATCAGCCTTTTAATCTTTTCTATTCAACCACATCTTCTATCTCTAATTTAATTGGGGGGATGGAGGGCTAAAGCAACAAGTCTGTGACTTCTTGCAATTTTGAATCATACCGTCATGATTCTAAACACCTTTTATCAACTTATTCATACAAAATTGTATTTTATTATTTCGAAATTGAAAATTGAACAAAGAAATTTAATGGAGCGAGGTTAAAATAGTAAAATAGTAAAATAGTAAAATAGTAAAATAGTAAAATAGTAGCACACGACCGCACTGTCCGCACATGACTGATCTGATGCACGTGTGTTACACCATAATGCGCCACACTAGTGCCTCCGATTGTGCCTTCGTCGCGGCCTCAGAACCTAGCCCAGGTGGACTCCCTAACCTCCCTACGTTAGTCGTAGTGCAATGAAGACGTCGTCCAACCTGGGCTATCTCAGAACCGTTGTACATGTACGACAGACTACAGGCCGCAGAACCGGGCCGCAGAAAGAACCGCAAATTCTACTTGCTCTTCTTCACTATCTCAATAATTACCAAGTTGTATTCCCAGTCTCTTGAAGACATATTGAATAAGTTTTTTTTAGGAAACGCCTTGGGTAAACTTCACCGACTTTCTACAAGAAATCAATCACAACTGAAGTTTTGTTTTCACTTCCGTTATTACTGTTTACGTTCTGTTTATTAAAGTTACGTTGTAATGCAAACAGCTCAAGTACGTACGTGCGTGCAAAATGGTATGGCACGTGATAGCAACTTGTCTGTGACGTTTCCGGCGGCAGGCGCCCTCTGTTGAAACCTCTCAAATACCCCAAACTTTTATCCAATCGCAATCAAGGTCCATTGTACTTTGGAAGCGAGGAAGACAATGGTTACCATGGCCATGGTTAATTTAAACAATGATCACGTGCACAGCATGGGCGTCAATCCTGGGGGGGACAGGGGGACACTCCCCCCCATATTTTGAAGGGTGGGGGACACAATATCAAATCTCCCCCCCATGTTTTCGAACTCGTGTATCTCAATAGGGCAATATGTACTGTAGCGGAAACTGTCAAGAATAGCGGAGCGGCGGGGTAAGTGTGACGGATTTACACGGAGTCCATCCAAGTCCAACAACGGAAGCCAACAGAACCTGACGTTAACGCGCTACTGCGGGTTTGGCCGCCCAATGCAGGCGTATGTGTGCGCGCGCGAACTCGATATTTAAGTGTAGTTCGTACGTGTGCATGTACAAACATGTACATGTACATGTGCATACGTGAACACATACACGCACATGTACTGTTCGCGTGAAATCAGGCGTTATCTCGTCTAGACGTAATCTAACTTTTGTCCTAAATTTATATTATTTGTTGCTGTAACATAGCCCCTGAAATCGATAATTCAGTAAATGATGTTTTGCAGCCATATTCATACTGTATCATGTAGGCTGTGTGTGGACTTCGGTTGTGGTTGAAATCTGTGTTTTTGGTAAAGTTGTAGCCTAGTTTGAGGATCAAGGGGACTTTAGGCTACTGCGAGAACTCCAGCCACATTCTGGTGCCTGTTGTGCTTCAGAAACATTCAATCAGTTGATATGAACCTATACAAAAGTCGGATATTTCTATTTCCTTCATTTGTATTTACTTCTCAGTGATTCCGAAGTCGCAGGCGAACCGAAGCCGAAGACGCGAAGCAAAGTTTTAAGTACGCGTAGCAGACGACCAAATGCGCGGCGCAAAAGATCTTTGCCCGAACATTTCACTTGCATTTTAATAGTGGTTGTTCATTCATTTTACCATAACTGAACATTTTATTCTTCACTTCCATCACACTCGGAAACAATAACAAAGAACTTCGTGGAAATTTCTAATGTTATCAGTTGGCCGTCAATCAAAGTTCAAAGACTTGGGATTTATTATTTGAATTAATTCGACGGTGGAATAAAACAAATACCGGCACCTCCGATTGAATCTGGGCTTAATACTTTCAAGATACTTGATAAATACTTTTCAAGATACTTCTCCGTAACTTATTTGAAAAAGTAAACGGATAAAACCTAATCTCATTAAAGATGGACTACAACGAAAACTCACACATTAAATTTATTATCGGACCTTGTTTATGTTGTGTTCAGGTAACACTTTATTGTTACGGTCATGTTTTTCTCTAAATAATTTTGTTGCAATTTGACCGAAAAAATTAGACCTCGATTCTTCGATTTTGAAATTTCCCGCCCTGTACTGGTTCCCGGCAAAGATCCACTGAAAACCACAATGAAATCCACGATATAGTACCAGCGGACTTGTAAACCAGCGAAAAGTGATGACGTACTACCCATGAGCAACCGAGAGTAAACAAAAGACGCCATGTTATTCCGCATTGCATTGTACGGTAAAAATGCACGCACACGATCGACCCGAGTAAATCGTCATGGGTAGTACGTCACACACAAAGTATGAATTGTTCATGAGTTAAGGGCTTTTGCTGAAACTGAGTTTTTCTGGGTCGTAGAACGCCGATCATTTTTTTTTTTTTTGCATGAAGGAACAAGTTTTATTGAATACTAATGATATATTAGTAATCATTATACATTTCTCGAACAAAAACAGCCTTTATCATTATTCCGTTGTAGTCCATCTTTAATTTTACAGGACACCGACAAAAATGCAGATGGGAATTATTCCAGTTTTTATTGTGTTTCTAAACTACATTCAAAATCCTTTGCACCATTTCGTTTGCGGAAATAGTTTTCTAATAGTTTCCAGGGATAACATTTTTTGCGAATTATTTTCACCAGAAAAGTAAGAATTAAAATTACCAAGCTAGTATTAAATGCACTTTAATTCCTAAACAAATTATCCATGTTTATATTTTCGGCTTGACAATTTGTTATCGAGTAAATAGGTATGTGTTAGAGTCAGGGGACCACTGCGCCCCGATGTAAACCACAGGGTTTTCTCGAGAACGTTAAAACATGAGGTTGGTTTCCTTTCAACCAGACATTTGAAATAGGATAAGTAAACAATCCAAAACATGAGATTTTCGAAGATTCCAAGAGTGTCCCTTTAGGTCTTCGCAGGAAGACGCTCGCCGTCTGGGCTTGTCATAATTATGCCGGCCGCATGATATCCTGGCCGTGCCAACCTATCTTATGTACTCCCGTTGACGTTTGTATAATGTGCATGCTAAACCCCTCTAATAATTCTTGACTTCAGTAATGTCCCCCCCACATTTAAAATGGGATTGACGCCCCTGGTGCACAGGTTTGTTTTCTACGTGCAGAATGCACAATGTAATCATCATATCATACAGATACGATTGTATGGTGGCCAACCATCCTATGGGGATTTGGGGGGGGGGGGGGGGGGGGGGGGGGGGCACGACAAATCGAACAATGAACAAAATGTACGAAAACTGCTCACAGAATCAAAGACCAACCACAACATTTGTTATTGCATCTTTTCCTGTCTTTGCTTGTTTCCAATAAATCCCTAGTAAAGAAATTCAAGTAATGGCAAGGAAAATAATAGGATTTTTGAAACAATAAAACATGATTTTATCAGATCGATCAAAAAATGAAGTGGAAATGAAGAAAAAGGAGTTCTGGTTTAAGGCCTTATACAAATCTTTAAATAGCAAATAACGTGTTATAGTGAGGTGGATTAAGGACAAAAAACACGAAGATCGTGACACGGTGGACAAAAGCACCAATTTTTTTTTAAAGACTCCTATGGGTATGTATATTAATAAAATCCCATGCTCCAAAAAAATTGCAATGACCTTGACCTAATTATGACGCAATATATTCAAAATGGCCGCCATTTCCTTAAAACGGCATGTTTTTAGTTATATAATGCCGAGGCAAGTGATTTTAGTAGCGAATTATATGTATCAAAGGCCAAGGAATCGCATGGCAACGTTTGTGTTGCGCTGAAACAAACAGTTTCATCATTTTTGTATTAAATTTGTCTATATTAGCATATGATGGTATAAAATACATCATCATCACCGTGGGAAAATCAGTGGTTTGTATTAAAAATCGTCTCTTCCGGTCAATCCAAAATACCATCAATGGACCTGCTGCCTAAAGTACACAAGTTGAAAGAACCACCTTCTCCCCATAATGAGAAATTACTTAAAGGCAGGCCCATTATAACTGCACATAGCTGGATCACCTCCCCTGTATCCAAAACATTAGGCTTCTACCTAAACATCTTACTGTCCAGATTTCAAGATAAATTTTTTGAAAAGGACATTCCTTGGCCAATCATCACCAACTCCCTTCAATTAATAAATTCACTTGATTCTCTGGAAGTATCTTACGACGATGATATCTCATTTATTTCTTTTGATTTTGAGAGCCTATACACAAATATCACACCTCACGATATCCAAGAAACACTTTTCAAGATAAGTGCTGCCTGTGAATACCCTCACGAATACTATTCCTATTTTTCTAAACTACATAACTTCACCAGTGATTTCATTTTTCAATCGGTAAACACATCTTCAAACAAACTAAAGGAGTTCAAATGGGGAGCTATCATTCCGCACAACTCGCTAACCTTGTATTAGCTTAGAGAGAATTCCTGTTCTGGACCGCACATAGATCCCCCAATGTACTGCTCTTCGTTAGATACATCGACGACGGCTTAATTATTTTCCGCAACGACCCCACTTCCTCATATCAAGACATAATCAAAACGCTAGCGGGCCTCTATCCGAAATCCATTCCTGTCAACTTCTCTGTGAACAACAAAACTATGATTTTTCTGGATCTTACCTTGTCTATCAACTATTTCACTCTAACGAATAATAACATCCAATACCGTGTCTTCCAAAAAGCCTTTCATAAGTTCACCTATGTCAATTACAAATCTAATCATAACCCCTGTATCTTCAGAGGCATCATCAAAGGAGAATGCCATCGCTACAAGACTCACAGTGCAGACGAGAATGAATATAATCACATACTCCAACTTTTCCAACTCCGACTCAAAAGGTGCGGCTACCCTAATAGATTAATTCGAGAAAATTCCCTAGATTACAGAGACGAAGCCTGCACCAGATTACACACTTTTAAAACGCCGAAACGCGCAATTCTTTGCAAAATTCCCTTCAACAAAGCCAGCTACAACGTCAGACAAGCTAAACAAATCCTTAATAAATACACTGGTCTACTAGGCCCCAACTACGGCGTTAACATCTCTATCACCAACAACCCTAAGCTAAAACAGTTGTTTTGTACCAGCCGCACACTGCACAGGAAGATTGCTAACTTCAAAGTATAATATTAATATAAAAACAAGAATATAATAAAACAAAACAAATCCTCCCACTAAGTTTGTGACGCGCAATTCCTTCTCAAAAATATCCCCCGAGAGCCACTGGTATTGGACGCGTAATTTCTTCTTAATAATATCATCCAAGAGCCACTGGTTTGTAGACGCGTAATTCCTTCTTAAAAATATCCACCAAGAGTCACAGGTTTATGGACGCGTAATTCCTTCTTTATAATTTACTACAAAAGCCACTGGTTGGTAGATACGTAATTCCTTCTTAAAAATACCCTCAGACAGCCACAGGTTTGTGGACGCGTAATTCCTTCTTAGAAATATCCTCCAAGAACCACAGGTTGGTGGACGCGTGGTTCCCTCTTTAAAATATCCTCAGACAGCCACAGGTTTGTGGACGCGTAATTCCTTCTTAAAAATATCCTTCAAAAGCCACATGTTTGTGGACGCGTAATTCCTTCTTAAAAATATTCTTCAAGAGCCACAGGTTTGTGGACGCGTAATTTCCTCTTAAAAATATATTCCAAGAGCCACAGGTTTGTGGACGCGTAATTCCTTCTTAAAAATATCCTCCGAGAACCACAAGTCTGCAGACGCGTGTTTCCTTATAACATTATTTCGCCGACAGCCATTGCTGTACAGGCATGTATGCCTATATTAAAAAGATAACTTTTTACTCAATTAAATAACAACTATCAACTATATAACGGGCAGCTGTTCACTATGTGAGACGTGGTGTTTAAGCTCTACCCATTTTAAGTTAAGTTTTTAAGTTACGCATACATATCGGTTAATGTTTTCATAATTTTCCGATAATTTACCACACGCCCTTATACATAACAATTTTTCTTTAGTATGAAGTCTAAATTACACGATATGTTTCTTATACAATTCATTATTAAAGATTGATTTATGTCAATTAAAATACACATTGGTTATACACTCTGTATAATTTTAATTCATTTCTTTATTTTTGAAACTCATCTTTTGAGTTTTTAAGGTAATAAGTGTATCATTACAGGCTCGAGAAATATCTAAACCATATCTGCTAACTTCCAAATTGAACACAATTGTTTATATCCTTAAACTATTTAATTCATATTTCTAATTTATTATGTTAAATATAATATTTAAAAAAAATGCGAATTAATACCGTAGTTCTTTTTAGAGAAACAGAATTCCTTCACCTAGGCCTAATTGATTTAAAATATAGTTGTATCGAAATGTAATAAATTATAACCATAGAAATGTCCGTACTTCGCGTGCATTTTGAGTTCTTACTGTTTCCTCTATGTGTGATTTCTGTGTCTTTGAACTACCTATCCCCTCGTGCCGGGTTTGACATTACTGGATCTTTTATAACCGGTCGTCAAGTCCACCAACAGGCACATTCCCGAACGGTTTTTAAATCTCACTTTCTTCCACGGCGACTGTCTGAACGTCTGGTGTATCGTGAGGTACGCTAGGGATTGTAGTTGGACTTTAGGTTCACTATATAACAATACATTGTGTTAATGTGTTATTGTTTTGGTTGATAGTTATTGTTTATTATATCATAACGACATCATGGTATCTTGAAGATCAGTGCCACGGTAATTATACTGTTACCATTTTGAACACAAAAGAAATAGCATTTTGGTGAAAAAACGGCAATAAAATCTGTTTTTTTTCAAATTGTGTGTTATTTGTGTAGTATTGACGATGATGACGTCATATTTACATCAATATACATGTAGTCACCATAAAGGATATTAATTTTTTACAAACTAATACCACCCTCATTGAATTCCTTGACCTCAGAAACATAATTTTGGCATGTAGAAATCCCACCATGGCATTTGCGTTTGCTTTATTACATAACAAGAGGTTATGACGTCATAATGACGTAATTCAAGGTTAACAATTCTCAGATTTTTTGGAGCATGACTTTTTTGAAATCTATGGATCAAACTGATACTTTGGTGAAAAAATGGTGCTTTTGTCCACCGTGTAACGATTTTTTCCTTAATCCACCTCACTATTATAACACTCAACAATATAGCACGTATTTCTAAAGCAGAGTCCGAAAATGCAAATTTATATGTAAAGCTGAGTAAAAGGTTTGAAATGGCCACTAGCTGCAGTAAATATTTAATAGGTTTGTTATTAAAGAAAACTATACCTGGTAAAAATTCCCCACCCACTAAAAACCCATTTGTCCCCAGACCATCGATAATTAGGCCAGAAGTAGGCTTTCAAATGTATACGGGTCATTCCATAACGAGGTCCTCTTTTTCCTGTCTTTACATCTGACATCTATGATTTTATAATTCGGATGCACATCTACCCAACGAATAAATCATTTAAAGTCATTTTTAATACTACTTGAATGGCAAATAAAGTAAACAAGGAAAAAAACAAGGAAAAGAAAATATCACACTTTTAGCCTGATCTTATTTTCCTTTCAAATGTCACTGTCGAAAGAGCTTACATTTAACTTCAACCACCCCTTTGCTTCTTTACGTTGGACTGTTATCTTCCTGTTATTGATACATAAATTAAAACGAACAAACTTGTTGAAAGCAGCGCTCATACTCTGTACCATATACCCCAATAAAATAAACTAAATATTGGTTTGTAAAAGGTTAAACCTGTAAAATAAAATAACAATTTTCGTTCAAGGCACAACTTTTAAAGAAGGGGCACTAATATTCTGTGCACATTTGGCAGAATTATTGAAATTTTGGCCCTTGAAATTAAATGTGAAACTACTGTGTCACACACAATATATAAAAAGAACTATAACATAAGACTAAATAAAACAATTACATTTCAGGTACGGAATAAAATTTTACGAGACGACCTCAAATATAGTACCAATTATTTCTGAAGTTGGTTTTCTGTAGTCAAACTTTTCAAATGGTACTAACAATACACAGTAAGACTAATATTTCAGATTGTTGAAGCATACTATGTGACATCTTCACTTAAATCAAGAGCATTTAGTTAATCTGATGAAACAGAAGAGTTTTATAGATACTGTAAACGGATATTCATAGAATATCTGTAAACAAAAATACAGAGCTGTCGATGGTTCATAATTGACCCAATTGTTTAAAAAAAGAAACATGATTTTGGAGAAACCTCACAAGGAAGACTAAAAAACAAACTCCTCGTTTTAACAACAGGGGTCTTAAGTCAAAAGTGATTATCCTCAGGAATCCAAAAAAGGTACTAGCATTTTATCAATAAATACTTAGGAGTGAGAAAAGACTAGGGCTACAAATTCTGTGTGTTGTCCACTAATGAGAAAATAGGTTGGAATTTTGTTTAATGATTACAAATAAGTAGACACATTTAATAAACAGCAAGTTGGACCGCACACTAAGTAGTATGGGGTGATAATCGGGCTGAAAACAAAACAAAATGAATTCGATTAAGTCCACTTCAGAGGTGATGCATTAGGTCATTTGAGAGATATTTTGCAATGAAAGTGGGTATCTAGCATGAAAATGACCTGCCACCCCAGCCAAAAATCTGTATTATATGCACTGGAAGATACGTGTTACATGCTCAGTCAGTATTAAAGTGCTAATTGTGAATGACTTGAACAGGCTAAATAAGTCATTCATATTTAGCACTTTAATATCGAGTGTGTAATACGAATAATACGGATTTCATGTAATCCAGTGCGTATAAGAGATTTTGGTTTTTGGCCGAGTTGGGGTGTTATTTTCACGCTAGATACCCACTTCCTGTGCAAAATATCTCCCAAATGACCCAATGCATCACCCCTAAAAGTGGACGTAATCATATTTCAACATTTTGGTTTTCATCCCAATTATCACCTCATACGAGTGCATACTGAGAGTCTGAGGAGTTGGCCAGCTGCTGACTGAGGAGACCTGTTTTGTAGCAAAATTCCAGCAATTTTTTTTTCTCAGAAAGTTGCATAAATCTACAGACTTGGCTTGCGCCCTCGCACAGTAGCCATATATTTTTAAAATTTCAGCTGCCACTTTTGCCACAACGATGTACCAGAAATGGGACACCAAATAGCTTTTTTTTTTTCTCTATTTAACTGAAGTGTGTTTAAATGTGACCGGCTCTACAAAAAGGTGTCTTATGTCGCGGAAAAATGAAATGAGTTATATACATGGTAAGAAAGCCACAACGTAAGCTTTCATTTAGTATATAATAGAGCTCCATAGCCCCTCCCATTTTGGAGACACAACATGTTTACATATTGATTACTTTTTTGGAGTAAACAACTGAGAAAACAGGCTCTGTTGTACTACAACAGAACGATGCACACAAAATGGTAATTTTTTTCCACTTTATCATCAAAATTAACATTTCTTTTAAATGAACATTTCTTTTAATAAAACTTTAAACTGTATGTATTGAAAATTTCATTCATGACAACAAATAAAAAACACATTTCGATGAAATGTTTACCCTCTCAAACGTTGAGCGGGCCATTACCTGATAGTGCATAGCGCGACTTGAGACACCTTTTTGTTTAGGTCACTCGTATGTTAGGTCACTCGTATGCTCCTTTTGTTGGAGTGGGTTGTGATCAAATTGCCAGACAACAGAATTTTGTCCCACGGGCCAAGTATCGTTTTGTCTCCAACCATAAACGTAAATCTCCCCATGTCATAAGCATTAGGGCTGGAGTTACTCGAGCTAGAACGATCGGATTGAGAGCTTGTTGGGTCTAGGTTGGCACCCTCCGTCTTAAAAAAAGGCCCAAAACTAAAATTACTAAAATTCTGACCCTGGATTTCAAAAATATTTGGAAGGGTGTTTTTGCTTTCTTCTAGCCCTAGAAGGGATTGACTGCAGGCAGCACTTTGCCTGTGCAGGAGCCAAAGCCCACTCGATGCCCATCCCCCTGACAGTAACCTGCAGAGAACAGAAACACACACACAGTGATTAGGCAGACATTCTAACAACGGCACACTTGCTTCTACAAAGAGATTTCTCTGTATAACACATTTTTTGGCAATTTGTTTCTTGATTGTACAGTTTAAAAAGTCAGCCAGATTCTTCAAGTTTATTGTTAAATTGGCTCTACCAGTGCTCTTCAATATATCTAACTTTTCTTCTAATAAATATGAAAATGTGTAAGTTTTATTCCAAGAAAGAAAAGAACCAAACTTTTTATTTTGAAAGTTTTTAAACCACCCCCTGATAATAATGTACAAACAGAACGCTAACAATGCTAAATCTAACAAGACTTTGCATAAATCAAATGAACTGTTCATTAATGTCTGGAACTATGTAATGAAGTTAATATTTTGTTTCTAACCATGTCTCATTCAAAGTGAATAACTTTTGTATTGTTAAAAAAAATTCTATTTTTCGGGGTAAAATGAAATGTGATTTTTTTTATGCAATCTTTTTAAATGCACCTTTCCCCCCCCCCTTTTTTTTTAGTGCCTATTTAACTTTTATGCTAATAAAATTACCATGATTCATGAGCAAAACTGTGGTGTCATTCCAGGCAGAAACCCCTTTTTTACAGTTATTTAAGCACAAAAACATATTTTTTTTTACGATTTTTAATATTTTTCTGTTGTAAATTTTTCTGTAAATGTCAGTAAATGACCGTACACACCAATCCAGTAGATAAGACCACGCCTGCCGTAGTAACTGCCTAGTAGCATGACACGCGCCTGGCTGATCACTTGCACAGTGCATTACAACAGTGCATTACAACAAAGCAAATACATACAGGTAGGTAACGATTTTAGCTTACGAAATGGCTAAAATTTACCTTTCCCCTTTAATAATGGTAACGGAAGTCGGAATTACAAACAACATAAAAACACTTAACCATGACTACGATTAAAACCAGACTGGTAATGAAATTGGGGTGTACAAGTGAAGCAAAAGTAAAATTTATAAGGAAATGTGCGGTAAACTATGCTGTGAATAATTTTTACTCTTTTTTATCAGACTTTAAAAATCATGTACTGTTATAGATACATGATTGGTCTATTGGTCAGCGCATAGTACTTTTCGACTGACGAGCAGGATGTGTTCAAATATATTACCTGTGATGACAACTTCATCGCCATCCTTCAAGAATTTCCGTTTGATTCCATTGCCAAGATCCACTTCCCGTGTCCCCTTCCAGCAGAGTTCCAGCATAGAGCCGAGTGAATCATCCGTCTTGAGAAAGAAATTAGGAAAAAGTTAGATTTCACATCGAGTTAGCAGAATAATAATTTAAAAAAAGTTGAACTGCCCTCCAAGTAAAAGTACTGTAGAAGAGCTATAACAGTTTTCACACTCAAAATCCCCCAATATATAAAAACCGAGTCGCGTGTTCTTTCTGCTAAGAAACTTTTAGATTTAACTCTCCCAGTGCTAATGCTTGCGCGCACCCATTCGCAGATTCACCCAATTACAAACCAACTACTAGCGGAAATTCCTAAAAATGTGTCACTTGACACATCTTTGGTAATGACCTTTTATTGTGCCAAAAGGAATAATTTCACGAGTTTAGTGTAATTAATATTGTTTTTACATAAGTAAGCTGCAAATAGTTTATACGCTACCTTAAACCAAGCCTTGATGGCATTACTTGTGGTACCGTAAAGCTAAAAACCTAATGCTCAATGTGCGACTTCACAAGCTTTTATTTACTACATCACTCGAAGCAGCAGTCAATTGTTGTATAATATTGTACTCACTGGTCCACTGATGGTGCCAGAGGCAAGTAGATCTCCAGGTTGCATGTTACACCCAGTAACAGAATGGTGAGCCAGCTGCTGCTTCATAGTCCAATACATATACTATGGCAAAGATGGTCAATATAAAACAGTCAATATTATACAACTATTGACTGCTTTGAGTGGTATAGTAAAACTAGCCTCCCGAGGTGATCCATGGAGCATTATATTTTCCCGAGGCGAAGCCGAGGGAAAATAGAATGCTCCATGGATCACCGAGGGAGGCTAGTTTTACTATACCGCGAAATAAAGCAGTCAATATTTGTTTTATAACACCTCAGTCACAGATTCTGCACAATTTAAGCTTCCTGAAAGTATAGTAATGACAAAAAATCTCTGAATTATACGTCTCTCGATCATACGTGTACTTTGTTGCCTTGATGAATGGGTGCGAAGGTGATAGAGCAATGTTTACGCAATGCACCGAAACACACGTCTGGGTTTCAGTCACGCTTTCGTTGCTATGCGCATAGTTCGTGTGTTGCTATGCACATAGTCCTTTTTGCGTGGTATAGTCTTTTTAGATAGTAAAAATAGTAAAAATAGCAAGTGACACGTGACGCGCTCTCGGCCAATCAAGACACAGAATCTGTGAGTGAGGTGTTATAAATATCGCTATCACATTATGGTGAGTCAGCTGCTGCTTCATAGTCCAATACATATACTATGGCAAAGATGGTCAATATAAAACAGTCAATATCGCTATCACATTATGGTGAGTCAGCTGCTGCTTCATAGTCCAATACATATACTATGGCAAAGATGGTCAATATAAAACAGTCAATATCGCTATCACATTATGGTGAGTCAGCTGCTGCTTCATAGTCCAATACATATACTATGGCAAAGATGGTCAATATAAAACAGTCAATATATATCGCTATCACATTATGGTGAGTCAGCTGCTGCTTCATAGTCCAATACATATACTATGGCAAAGATGGTCAATATAAAACAGTCACTATATATCGCTATCATATTATGGTGAGTCAGCTGCTGCTTCATAGTCCAATACATATACTATGGCAAAGATGGTCAATATAAAACAGTCACTATATATCGCTATCACATTATGGTGAGTCAGCTGCTGCTTCATAGTCCAATACATATACTATGGCAAAGATGGTCAATATAAAACAGTCACTATATATCGCTATCACATTATGGTGAGTCAGCTGCTGCTTCATAGTCCAATACATACACTAAGGCAAAGATGGTCAATATAAAACAGTCACCATATATCGCTATCACATTATGGTGAGTCAGCTGCTGCTTCATAGTCCAATACATATACTAAGGCAAAGATGGTCAATATAAAACAGTCACCATATATCCAATCACATTTTGGTGAGTCAGCTGCTGCTTCATAGTCCAAACTATATGGCAAAGATGGTCAATATAAAACAGTCACCATATATCGCTATCACATTATGGTGAGTCAGCTGCTGCTTCATAGTCCAAACTATATGGCAAAGATGGTCAATATAAAACAGTCACCATATATCGCTATCACATTATGGTGAGTCAGCTGCTGCTTCATAGTCCAGTACGTATACTATGGCAAAGATGTCAATATAAAACAGTCAATATGTCACTTGATCAAAATGCTTGGCACATTTTGACTTTGAATTCTCCAGAACAAAAAGATTTGGTGCAAGCTCTTGCATACTTTACATAAGAGACACTCAGCACCAATACATTTGTGACCTGAAAATTGAGATTTTGATTTCATCATTTAAAGCTAAACAAGCTTTAAATGATGAAATCAAAATCTCAATTTTCATTTTTGCCTCAAAGTGTCTCATTTACTCGTGCTGGGTCACATTTAGGCCAAGTAAAACAAAATACATGTTGATCGTCCCCACCCGCTCCGATTTTGGACGCCGCACCAATTTTTTTGTTTTTGTTATTCTTTTTAAATCGGGGAAGAGAAGAAAAAAAAAAAAAAAAAAAAAAATATCGGAGCCCTAACTCTTATCATCTTTCTTGCATGTAGGCCTACTATTTTCACAACGCAATCGTGAAAAATCCTCTTTGCGACTATCGTATCGTATTGAACTAGAAATATAAATCGGATGGCCGTACGTTTTATCCCACGTTTATGCAGTTAGACTCCATTAAAATAATTTGAGTAAAAGCAAGATAAGAACTCTTTAAAAAAATAACAGTATGTATTAAAATGGACAAAGAAATACACATCGCAATCACTGCATAATTTTATTATATGCACTACATACACATTCGCATCACTTTTGTATGTGTATATGCACACAAGGGACCACGCTCTATTTGCGTGACTCGCTATTAACATGTACATGTATTAGATCGCGCACAACACTGGCTGCACAGTATTAGATCGCGCACAACACAAATACATATCATTATGTACGGGATCGGGAACCGTCGCCCACACACCACACTCAACACGTACGTACGTGTGCTTGGGCCGCCCATTTGGAAGCGCGTCCATTTTATCGAAAATAGGGGTGTTGGTATTACAAAGTAGGTGGTTTTAATTGCTCAGCCCATCCATTTCATAATTGTTTTGTGTTTTCACTTCATCGGAGGTTTATTTATTTAGTTTTACATTATAAATATTTATAAACTTATCTCAACCGAAATTATTATTTCATTTTATTCACTTAACGGCGGTGCACGTCTGAATGACGATCCTGCCAGTAACCTTGATCATAATGGAACGTGCTACATGTCGTTGATGAAAAGAAAATGGCTAATGTATATGTACATGATGTATGGGATGGACACATGTACATTGGTTGTATGGCCGACCGGGTCATACTCACCGCGCTGGTGCTATGCGGTGCGTGCCGAGTAATTATAAATGTAGGCCTAACCTTTAAAATAAAATCGGGATGACAAGTTAAGAAATCAAGTATATAAAATTCGGATTGACAAGATTTTACTGTTGGCTTTTATGTAGACAAAAACTGAGCTTACAAATTTACCCAGGAGCGCTATTATTCGCGCGCCAGAAACCGTGTTGAGGAGCGCGAAGGAGCGCGATCGCGCTCGCGCTCCTTAAAAATGAAGGCCTGCATTTGTTGATCTACATTGTACCTTAACCCTAACTCCCTCACCATTGTTATTGAACAATACAATTCCTTCAAAATCCTCCAACTTCCTTTGTTGTGTAAGGAGTTAGGGTTAATAACTTAAACGGCACCATAAAACCATCTTTAATATGTTATGGCGGCCATCTTAGACATGGCGGCCATCTTGAAAAAAAATAACAAAAAATTGGAAAATAACAAATAATAAGGGCCTCCCTCATCAACTTTTTTAAAAGTCCGGACGATCAACATGTTATTTTTGTTACTTGGCCTTAATTGTTCACAATAAAAGGGAATAGCACAAAAACACCAGACATTCCGAAGCTGGGGGTTGCTAGCGTTGGGCTTGCCCAAAATCACGTGATATATAGCAACAGTCTCCTTGGCCTGGTGAATTGTTTAATTGTGCCATGCATTTTGAGCAAGTCTGTGTACTTGACGTTACTCAAATTAACTCACAAATGGCTTATATTGTTGACTACTTTGATTTTAAGCCTAGGTTTTGGAAATGCTCCTAAAACCAATCAGGCAAGTAGGGGCAAATCATTCAGATGAATAGATACAACGAATAAGATCAAGTGAGATACCTTGAAGTTGCTGCGGGACACCACGGATGGTCCGTTAGTTCCCTCCGCAGAGATGGCAGCTGCTAGATTAATGTCCAAGTTAAAGTTGTCTTCATGCTGAAGATATGGTAGAGGCTTAGGATCCTAGATATTGTTATCCCCCCCCAAAAAGAAAAATCCCAAAAAATTTAATATTACATTTTCCTGATGACATAAAGAAACGACAAGACAACAAGTTTGATGGTTTGTAGGACAGCGGTTGTCTGTTCGACTTCAATAAAAGGTTTTTACTAATAAATTGGCAGGAGCAGGATTCAAACCTGCAACCTCTGGAACACTCTAGATGCGCTCTACCAACTGAGCTATCTTCCTATGTTGGCGGTCTTCCAAATTGACAGTGTCTTTGTTCTAGAGGGGCGCTAGTTGGAAGTCATAAACAGCAGAATGCCATATAGCCAAGGACCACGTCCAATTTTACAATACAACCTGGGACGTGACATTGTGGGGATCAAATTTTTAAAACTTATAATTCGTCAAACACACCCCAGCGGAAAACTGTCTAAGTAAATAAAAACATAATTAAAAAATTGAACAAATAAACTACATTTTTAATAAAATGCAGACAATTATTAAGCCTCAAAATGTTTGTGGCACATGGATCTTTTGAAGATCTTTGGAACTACCCCAAAATACATTATTTTAAAATGATATTAATTGTTGGGCACAAGGTTTTATTACTGACCTGAGGGTGGTTTGGGATGACGAAAGGGGCCAATGCTTCCATGGTAACCACCCAGGGGGAAATGCTGGTACCCATGTTCTTTCCAAGGAAAGGACCCAGGGGTACATACTCCCATTTCTGGATGTCGCGGGCTACAAATAAAAACAAACACAGAGCAATGTAAATGAAAAAATGAAGTTAACAAAGACGAGAAAATTCTGTGAGTTTGCTTCCACACGCATCAGATTGGATCATTTGTCAAAGTGTCAACCTTACTCAGTGCGATAGAAGCATCAGGTCCACCTATTGCACTTTGTTGCATGTGGAAGGGTTAGGGTTAATGCTTTATATCTCCAACAGTGGTTGTGTAAAAGCAAAGTACCTGCCAAACAAATACAAAACAGTGCAAAGTCATGATACGTTTTTATGATACTTGATGGGAGATTACAAAGGTCAGATGAAACAGGCACACCAACAAATGTCACACTTTAGGACCCTACATTTAAAGAATGACCCTATTAACCAGTTCGCGCCAAGGTATTTTAACATCACCGAATCGAGGTGTGGGATTATTTTTAACGAGACTCGATCCGAGGCGGGTTCAGGCCCATGGTACCGGGAAGCACATCCAAGCATTTCCGGCCTTGCTCATTGCTGGAGAAAGCTTTGCGTGTATATACGTCCTACGGTGCGAACTGGATAAATACATAATTATTTACCCCTAACCAACCCTAACCATCCCAAATCCTCAAAAATCCTCTTTGCAAAATGCAAGATTTTGGAGGATTGAGGGCATTAGAGGTTTTTGCCACTGGTGGAAAATACGGGATCCAGGTTATAAGACATATTAGTTTAAAACTAATGCTGGATTAAGGATTAAAGTATTTATCCAAATGAGAATTTTGGGTGATTACGTTTATTTGTAATACTTTGTACTTTCACACTGCTCATGCTCTTACACATTCTCCGTTGAGTTATGTGTTAGGAAACATTAGGATAGGAAACATTTGCCTACCAAGAGTCATGTGTGCAGATCCTTGTTGTAATAGGGCACTTAGCAGCTGTTTGTTCCATGTTCAGAGATGCCACAATGTCTGCTTAAAAAAACGGATCTATATTTTTTGTAAAAAATAGCAGCGAATTGAAGTGAATGACAGGAGCGCATCATCATTCTTTATCACTCGTGGGAAGTGAGCTACTAATCTGTGAAGTGTTTGTTGTCACCTTTTTTTTGTAGCCAAGCCCAGTTCCATATATTATCTATTTTTGCTTCTATGGCTTTTAAGCTGTCAGTTCGTTCAATCACTTTGAATGTTTCCATATTCCTAATGCCTACCCCAATTTCCAACGATATTCGACACGAAAAATGCATGATTCCACAACACTGTCGGTGTACATGACCTACCCGCAATGCTGGCCCGCGACAAAAACATGGTTGGTACCCGGCGTTTTTGGTATTCACATGTATCACTGCGATCGGGAACCAACGATAACTGAAATGATAGACTTGATTTCCAGGCTGAATGCTACGTGTGCTTAGCACACAACACGCCCGCATGCGGTGCAGCACGCGGTGCAGCACATGAGGCGCCATTGTAAACTGCGTGCAAGTACGTTGCCCGCCGGATCGCATGCAGGCTCGGCAACAACAAAGACTTGTTTTTAAGACTACATGTACTTCAACGAACAACATTGCGTATACCCAGCACGATATGTGGCAGAGGGGTACCCCCTCTTATCCCTATACTTTATACGCACTCAACACTATTGTAACCTAACCCACCCCCCCTTGAAACCTAAAAGGAATTCCTGAGATTCCGGGAACACAATGGTCAACACAAAAGAGGGGGGGTTTTCTCTGCCACATATCGTGCTTCATTGCGCCGGCCATGCGGACACGTATGGAATCTTTACAACATGTAGGCAGACATGTACTCAACTCAACGGACGACAGCCAGGTGTATATTACCTGTGATCCTCGAGACCCAAATGATGTGAAACATGCTTTGTGACTTTGACCACTTGCATTCTTGAAATCAAAACATGGATGACGCATAACATGCTGCAATTAAATGACACTAAAACTGAATTCTTTGTTGCTGTCACTCCAAGATTATCTCATATGTTGCAGGACATCTCTCTTACGATTGGTAATATTGTCATTAAGCCATCCAACTCCGTCAGAAATCTTGGTGTGGAATTTAACCAAAATATGAACATGTCCACACATGTGAGTTCGATTTTTCGTTCACTAAACTTCCATATTCGCAATTTATCTCAAATTAGAATGTTTATTGACCAGACTACTTGCCATCACGCTGTTCGTGCTCTTGTTACATCGCGTTTAGATTATGCTAACTCTCTCCTTCATGGTATAAATGTTTCTGATATCAAACGTCTTCAGCGTCTCCAAAATCGTGCAGCCAAACTTGTTTTCCAGGCTAAAAAGTATGATCTTGCGTCGCCATTTCTCAAACAACTCCATTGGTTGCCTGTCCATTCGCGTATTGTGTTTAAGATTTTAACTGTTGTATACAAATGTTTCACCAAACAGGCACCAACGTATCTTTCAGACCTCATTTCCTATCAATCTAGGAAATCCGGACTTCGCTCAGGCGATGATGATAGACTAGTTACGGTGCCTAAAACCAACACTCTGTCTGGTGACAAGGGTTTTTACGCTGCTGTTCCTAAGCTATGGAATAACTTGCCTCACTGCATCCGTCATGCCACATCATTAACAAAGTTCAAGAAAGATCTTAAGACTTTTATTTTTTTAGTTGGCTTTGTTTTTTTGTATTTTTGGTTCCTTGTATTTTATTAAGCGCTCTAATACCAGTTTCTTCTGTGTTTGAGCGCTATATAAATGCTCACATTATTATTATTATTATTATTATTAACTCAAGAGCGCTAACGGGGTAAAAATCCGTGCATTTCCACAGTTTTTCTACTCTTTTTTCAATATTTTTGTTTTGGCCGGCCAAAAGAAAATGAATAAATATTGTTTTTGTTTTGTTTCCGTTTATTTTTAATTTTAATTTAATTTTTAATTGACGCCGGAACGAAAACAACTTTTTAAACCGGAATTCCGGCTAAAACCGGGAAAGTGGCATCTCTGCATGTTTTGCTGCTTCATAGCTCAATAGTAAATCAACTGCAGGATTCAGGCAGTTGTCACCACTAATAAATGTTGGACGATTTTGCAGGATTCAGGTTACATAGAGTTTTAACACTTTGGAATTGGAGGAATTGGAGGATTCTGTAGGATTCAGGGTTAAAGGTTTGGTTACAAAGACAAACAGTGTCATTAGACTTCTCAAGGTCGCTGTACCTTATACAAATATTTGTTGTAAAAGTGACAAAAAAAAGACTCAAAATCGTGATTAACAAAATGTATTTTTACTAACCACTCCAGTCGTTCATGACGACCATGCCAAAAATGTGATCCTGTGCCTTGCTAATGGGAATGGCTTCACCTAGCTTGTTTCCTGGCCCTACAAAGAATGCCTGGGGAAAAAAAAGCGATCAAGAAAGCTGAAAGTCTTGTACATGATACTAACACATATTTTAATACACTGTACTCCTCAAGCAGCTTTGTGAAATATTTCGAAATGGAAGTCTTCAGGCCAATTTTCGCCAGGTAGGGAAGGGGTAGGAAGAGGGGGGGGGGGGGGGGGGGGGGGGGGTGTCCTGTGAAAATCTAGTGCACATGGTTTAAATTTGAACAGTACACGGCTTAACTCTACAGTATACCTATCCAAAAAGTAAACAACCAAAATAATTAAGGATGCAAAGCTAAAGCCCCAGTCCCACCGAAAGCCGGATACGCTACGGATCACCCCGGATGCACTACGGTTCATATCCGGGGTCATCCGGGAGTGGAACCGTAGTCAAACTGTGATGAACCGTAGCCAATCCGGGACCATCCGGGGCCATCCGGGACAATCCGGAGACATCCGTAGTACGTCCGGGAAGTCGAGCGTCACCCCGGAACAACATCTAGCATCCGGGGTGAACCGGGGCCACCCGGAAAGAAAGAGGGGGGCGGCGGAGAACCGTAGTGAAACCGTAGTGCGACCGTGATGATCTGTAGTGTATCCGGGATAAACCGTAGTGTAACCGTGTTTATCCGGGATGAAGCGGGAGTTGGTTCACACACGGTTCCACTATGGTTCCACTACGGATCACCACGGATTCACTACGGTTTCACCTTGGATTCACTACGGTATTTCCCGGATGAACCGTAGTGTATCCGGGGTGAACCGTGGCACATCCGGGATGAACCGTGGCGCATCCGTAGTAAAACCGTGGCGGAACCGTAGTGAATCCGTGACCATCCGGGGTCATAGGGGAAAAACAGGCTTAAACCGGGATGATCCGGGCCCATCCGTGGCGGAACTGTAGTCAAACCGTAGTAGAACCGTAGTAGGACCGGGGAACATGTCACTTTTTTTCGATTGCCTTCCCGGACCACCCCGAATCAAACGTCTGTTTCATCCGGGGCGATACGGGGCGATCCGTAGCATATCCGGCTTCAGTGGGACTGGGGCTTTACTTGTTTTAAAGATATTATTGACACTAAACTTCCTGTAAAATGTTATTCCTTCTGCAATGATGTCATTTTTAAGAAAATAATAACAATTCCAAAATTTCCAAAGATCTGTCTTAGAGAAGCATTTAAAAACAAATGTCCATTATTAGTTGGTTTGTATAAAACCACAACCACAACGGCTTTGCAGCAGAGAGAAAAAAAAAAACTTGAAGAGATTTCTTGAGGTTTTCAAGGTCAACTTCAATCAAAATACTTTGGAAAGGATACCTCTAAATGTTTCATGATCAAATCTGCTGTGTGTGGTGCGAAATACGGTACCCTCTGGAGACTTGAACACAATAGGGACAATGGGAGTGAAAAGGTCTCCAAAGGGTAATTTCTATAGATAAATAGGTCTCCATTAGGAATTTCACGAATTAGACTTTTGGATTATACTTAAATTACTCAAAAACTAGGGTTAGAATGTGGGTTAGGGTTAGTGTTTGGGTAAGGGTATAATATAGGGTATATTGGGTCGAAATTTCAACCCAGGAAAGAAATTATGGTTAAAATGGGAGCATTTTGAAAAACGTGCTCGACTTTCTAACCATTTTGTACACGAGAACAAAGCCATGTCTCCACAGTGATACAAAAATGCGAATGTGTGTAAACAAGAGTTAGTCTTGCATATGCACTGTTGAACTCCGAACAATATAGGTCCACACGATGCGGGAAGAGGTTACGGTTTGTGGACTTGCCCAGGTCCACAATCCGTTTTTCAGTTTCCGAAAAAGAGCGCTAGAGGAAAAACGGATTAGGGTTATATATAGAAAAGATAGAAGGAACAGCTGAGAGGCCCAGAATCCCAATTTGAGGGTAACTTTGTTTTGGGGAAGCGAGAAAAATGAGTATTTAGTCAAAGTTTTTTAACTACACGAAGACAAAGGAATGTCCACAGTACGTATACATAGGTAAAGCTGTGTGTGTGTACATGTGTTCCGGCACCACATAACGACCGAGGGGCGAGACACAAAGGAGAACAAAGGAAACAAAAGCCCCTCGGTCGGCGGTATGAATGGAAAAATTCGGTCCTCGATCGACGATGCAAGCGCAAAGCAATGGGGATTGGGTATAACGTAGGAATAAAGGAAAACACAATATCGAGCCTCGATCGTTATGTGGTTCACGACTGTATGTACATGCATAATTTACACTGTATACTCGGGTGGGACTCGAACCCACGACCTCCTGCCTTCCAGTGCAGACCACCGACCACCTTTTCTCGTGTACAAATCCTATGGCGATCATTCGAAAACATTAGAGAATAAACAAAAGAGGGAAGACGGTCGGACAATGCCCCGTCCACGATTGCCGGTCTATACATGACTGATCTGAAATTCGGTACCCTCTGGAGACCTACACACAATGCATAATTGAGACAAAAGGACGCCGGAGGGTAAATTTCTATAGATGAATAGGTCTCCACAGGGAATTTCACGAATTAGATTTTTGGAGTGTGCCTCAAATTACTCAAAAACTAGGTTTAGGATGTGGGTTAGGGTTAGTGTTTGGGTTAGGGTATGATATAGGGTATATTGGGTCGAAATTTCAACCCAGGAACTTAATTGTGGTTGAAATAGGAGCATTTTGAAAAAGGTGCCCGACTTTTTAAGCAGTTTGTACACGAGAACAAAGAGATGTCTCCACTAGGATACAAATTTGAGAGTGTATGTGCGTTTGTATTGACCGGCAATCGTGGTCGTCGGACAAAAGAATTGGGAGTCAAACAATGGGTCCACGATTGACACAACATCCACGATCTTTTCCCGTGTACAAATCCTATGGCGATCATCCGAAAACGTTAGAGTATAAACAAAAGAGGGAAGACGGTCAGACAATACCCCGTCCACGATTGCCGGTCAAAACATAGCTGTGTGTGTGCATTTGTTTTTGATTGAAATAGGGGACGTATGACAAAGGGAACAATGGGGTCCCCTATTCCGCAAAGGTCCCCGATTCAGACTCGTGTGCAAATCCTATGGCGATCATCCGAAAACGTTAGAGTACAAACAAAAGAGGGAAGACGGTCGGACAATGCCCCGTCCCCTATTGACGGCATTTACCCACTTGCGTGTGTGTGTGTGTGTGTCTTACCATTTCCAGTTCAAAGTCCATCAGTTTACAAGGACCATACACCGGAGGCTGGCCTGAAAGGAATAACAATGAAAAAAAGGGTTAACATTAGGACAAAATGTCTTGCCTAAGGACACATGACAGTAAACAACATCCGTTTTACAACTTTTACAATTATGCATTAAGTCTCGAGTTTGATGAACCACAACCTGATGCCATGAATTAAACTCTTAGGCAAACCAAGGCAAAAAAGAAGGATCAACAGGACAAAACAGAACAACAGGACAAAACAGAAAAACAGAAAAACAAGACAAAAGTAGAACTTCGCAGGACAAAATCATAATAATAGTAGGACTTTTGATGATTTTGAGTATTTTTTGTTGGGGAAAAAGTTGGGGAAAAAGTTGGGGAAAAAGTTGGGGAAAAAGTTGGGGGGAAAGTTGGGGGGAAAGTTGGGGGGAAAGTTGGGGGGAAAGTTGGGGGGAAAGTTGGGGGGAAAGTTGGGGGGAAAGTTAGGGGAAAAGTTAAGAAAAAGGCCGGACAAAGGTAGAGAAAAGGTTGGGAAAAGGTAGGGAAAAGTAGAAAAAGTAGGAATATTTGAAAGCCTGCATGATTACAGTCAATTGATAGTGCCACCACTGATGTTTTGGCCATAGAGTCGGCTTTCTGGACTTACTGTCGTCTGGTCTAGTTTGACCGCAAGGACGCCTGATTGGGGTTCCCGAGATGACAACAGACGATGCGCGACCATGGTAACCAACAGGCAGATGCTTCCTGAAAACAAAGGAGATTTGAGAGGATTTCAAGAGGATCTCAAGAGGATCTCAAGAGGATCTGCAAATATGATCCTCTGCTCGCACTCCCAAGTCATTCTCAGTTCACCATAAACTCCTCCAATGTCCACTCATTTCCCAATTTATCATGGACATGATCCGATACAGGCTCATGCCTAAAAAGCGACACTACATTAGTTCAATCTTAAGTAAAGTAAGTCAATAGAAAGGCAGTGGCACTGAATGGGAGAGTTCCAGTTCATTTTTTCTCAACTTTTGTTGAGGTTAACCCAAACTACCCCAAACCTATCAAACTCCAACTGCATGTTTTGCTAGTTATTGTCAGGTTTGGTACCAAACCATAGCAACTTGTTGGACTTTGTCGACTCAGTACCAAAGGCCCAAGGAGACCATGTTGAATTATGTGAGGTTCAGGGCAGAAAGGCATGAGACTTGTAAATATGCTGGAGTTTGGGGGAATGCACAGGCATGTATTCATGGGTGAGCTCAGGCTGGTCACGGCACAGTTCCTGGTCAACTGCTTGTGTATATACACACACTGTGTGTCCCCACTCAAGCACATATTACTGGCCAGTCATCACTCCACTGGTCCCACACTGAACAACGCAGAACCAATAAACAACAGTCACCAGCACCCTTGGGCAATGGGAACGAGGAAAAACCGCTTTATCCTAAGTGCCTCTTTAGAGTCCCGCGCTGGTACTCACCAGTTTGGCATGAGGGCATTCTCCTTGCCTCTGAACATGGTGCCCACATTGGTAGCGTGATGGATGGACGAATAGAAATCGGTGTAGTCTCCAATCTTGACCGGTAGGTGCATGATGGCTGAAGACTGGGGCACAAAGGCTCTGCAATCAATCAAGTAATTACAGTCCCACCAGACATGTACTTGTAAAGATATTATTTACACTAAACTCCCTGTGAAATTATTTCTTTTGGCATGCTATTATTTTGAAGAAAAATTATAAAAGAATGTAATTTC
This sequence comes from Crossaster papposus, assembly GCA_037893245.1. Lineage (NCBI taxonomy): Eukaryota > Metazoa > Echinodermata > Asteroidea > Velatida > Solasteridae > Crossaster > Crossaster papposus. The sequence continues at coordinate 3,273,132 of JBAIAA010000271.1, read as the reverse complement.
CAAAGATGCGTCTCAGAGACGCATTTTTTATTAAGTACATGTACCGTAGTTGGTTTGTAGTAGTTGGTTTGTAGAACACAGGTCCCAGATGCTGATCGGCAAATTTGAATTGAAATATAAATCTTAGAATATTTATTTTACAGAATAAACCTGTATCCAGCAATGGCAGAGATAAAACCTCATCGGGCAATTTGTCAAAGACCTTTCTTGAGATTTTGAGCACTCTTGCTGATTTAATCGATAAAATGCACAGCTGAGAAATGGTTTAAGAAAGCTTTCAACTTGCGTTGGCAGTTGTCTTCAAATGGATACTACTTTTTCCCCTCCCTCTTTTTGTCTTTAGTAAAAAGGGGTGTAAAACACCCCCCCCCCCCTCCCCAACCAGTTTTCTACATTACTGACTGAATTACAGTCAGGTCAATACATTGAAAATTACAGTTGGGGCAATACACTGCAAATCCCCTATCTGACTCGATTACAGTCAGGGCAATACACTGCAAATCCCCTATTTGACTGGATTACAGTCAGGCAATACACTGCAAATCCCCTATCTGTCCCAACCAGTTTGCTACATCACTGACTGGATTACAGTCAGGTCAATACACTGCAGATCATTCGTCCCTACAACTTGTCATAATCATCATGTAATACCCCCGTCACACCGGACTGGCGTCCTTACTGCGTCCTAAAATGGAGGACGCCGATGGTCGCCGTGAGAACCCCAATCCTTTTTCTTTAAAATATCAAGATTTCGGTCACCCGTCACACCGGGGTCCTATGCTCCGCGATCTGTACGTCTACTCGGCGTCCCCACGGCGTTCTCACCACGACCTTACCGCGTCCTTGGCGTTTCTATTGAGTTTGCACGGCGTCCCCACAGCGATCATCGGCGACCTCACGGCGTTTTTGGCGTTTCTACCACGACCTTACCGCGTCCATAGACGTGGTGGGGTCGTGGTAAGAACCCCATAGACGTGGTAAGGACGCAGTAAGGTCGCCGCGGGGTCCACGATCCATTTATTCGCGTCTCAACGGCAACCCTACCACATCCATACTGCGTCCCTAGGGCGTCCTTCGAGTTCCTACTGCGTTGCTACGGCGACCATGGCGACCCCAGGGCGATCCCACCGCGTCCTGAGCCAGGACGCCAAACCTCGGCGTTTACTTTGAACATGTCCGAAGTAAACGCCGTCGCTCTGCGACCTTCGGCGTCCTTGGGGTCCCCACGGCGTCCTTCTGCGTTCTCACCACGACCCCGCGGCGTCCGCGGCGTCCATGGCGTCCCTACCGTGCCTGGGTCGCCGTAGGAACGCAGTAAGGACGCCAGTCCGGTGTGACGGGGGTATAAGGTACAGAGTTCTTCACACACACACAATACTAAGGGTGTGCGTTTACGGGTAGTACGGGACCCGGGTACCCTATTCCCGTCACGGTCGGGTACCCGGGTACCCGTGACTATTATTAGAATCATAACAAAAACCCGGAAGTATACACCGCGTCGGCACGTGCATGTACATCCCCGCTCACTCCACTAGCAAGCTGCAGCGCGACTGCCGCGCTGGCATGGGGTGCTTACTTCCTCTGCATTCCGCAACTAAACAAATGCACGGGCCTACTTTGCAACTCAGGGTTCGACGCAAACAAATTCTAGTCACTCAAAACAGCGGCGGTCTAGTCAAAACCCTTTTCTAAGTAGTCCGGCAGTCCAGTGAAAAAAAATTAAAAATTAAGTGCGCGGTTTTCAGAGCCAGATTGTCAACAGCGATCCCGTATTGCGTGGAGTTTACTCTCAGCTTGTAATAAATGTTTGTAAATGAATTGACTTGCCGCTCCCCATAATTGCACGCCTACAGTGGCACGTCTTTTTCCAAAATAAATAAGGTTCAATGACTTAAATCCTTTGAGTGAGCCGACACGAAATGTAGCAAAAAAGCCGACCGCAGATGCGTTCCCGGCTGGCCGCAGAGTTGATACAATAGAAGCAAATACCTCTCCTGCAGTATCAGGTTTCAAAACCACATTCCAGGTACGGGTCCGTGGGATCGTGAATTAATTCAGCACATTTTCCAAAAAGTAAACCTCGGAAAAACTTACTCAAAGGACAACTGTAACAAAACACTGATACAATGTCAGCCGCAAGTTAAAGCAGCTGTCATAATTGTCGGTAAATAGACTTCAAAGGCATTTTTTTATCACAATGACTACAAAGAAAGCACAATCATCCGTTAGGCTGCTATCTAGACATCGAGAAATTGTCGGTAAAGACGTTTTACTCAGATGTTTTCTAACAATTTATCGGCACGCAATGAACATAAAAGACGCTTGCCTTTCTAAAATAATGTGTCAACATTTACAAAGGCAGTTTCGGGTAATAAAATTGATAAATTGGAGCCGGGTACCCGCAATCAGCGGTCGGGTTACAGGTACCCGGGTACCCGGCACGGCCTTACACAATACAATCCAATCCAACAGAAAACCATCAGAATAAGCCATTTACTTTGCCCTTAGTTTGACATTATCCCTCAGCAGACCCTCATCAGCAGATAAGATTCTCTGTAGTGTCTGCCTTGCCTCCTTCCAGACAGGCGGACCAAGTGCCATCAGACCATTCAGCAGTGGCTGAAATGAAAAAAATGAATACCTACATGTACATGTATAATAATAAAGATGTTAACTATGTCTGTTCCATGAACAGAACATACTGTACACACAATGTACATGTTTATTAAAGGCTTTACCGCATTTTTTCATTTGTCACATTTCTTTACATTTTTCATTTCATGTTTAATTTTTGTTTAATTTTTATTGCCATTTAGTGTGTATATTTTTGAAAATTAATTAAACTTATAATTTATTTTAAACATTTATAAACCCTCCCGCTAGAGGGCGCATTAACATTATATAACGTCACCGGTAATAGTTTAATAAAGTACAACCTAGCCAGAGATTGACATCATTGACAGCAAGTCAAACAGGCTTTGAAATAGCCAACTCTGTTGTCGTCTTTGGCACTTTATTTATCAAAATCAACATTTCTTTGAAAGAAACCTGAAAGTGTAGGTATTAAAGATGTCATTCATGACAAAAAAATAAAAATCACATTTGTATGAAATGTTTACCCTCTCAACGTTGAGCGGGCCATTACGTGATAGTGCACAGCGCGACTCAATACACTTTTTTTAGAGCCGGTCACATATTTGATGACGTCATGCACAATGTACAAATCTGGATTATATCTCCCGCGGTTGATTCCAGTAATTTTGTTAAGGTTTAAAGGTCTATTCATTGTAACTGATTACATGTACATGTATATACATCAATTATAAAGTGATTTCAGCAAACTTCGCCACACATTTTTTAACCTGCCGCTAGAGGGCGCTATAACAAATTATGTCGTCACTGGTAACTTGTTTGTAAAGTTCAATCTAGCCAGAAACTAACATCGTTAAAAGTAAGTTCACATCATTTTTCACCTTCGAATTATAAAACACTTCCAGTTTGGACCGGAAGGGTCACGTGATTTTACGTACATAAGATAAATTGAAGATCCTCAATCATTCTGTAGTACTCAGTTCTTTAGCCCAAAGTAAGGGAACCACTCGGTCGTCTTTATTGTACATATGTAGTCTTAAATTGCGACAATGATAGCAAATTCTGATTACATGTATGTCCTACCTGGTCAAACACATCTCTGCATTCCGTCAGGTGTGGCCCATGAAAGAGCTCCTTGACAACTGACAGGTCTAACACTTGGTCTCCGATGGCAACTCCAATCCGATGGTGCGGCTATTGATTACAAATAATTAACATGAATGATTAATGAGAAAAAAAGTCCTGACGCACTAATTTTTTATTTTACCATCAAAAACATCTAGTCCTAAAGCCCTTCAGTAAACAGTATTAGGGGTTGGACCGGGGCCGAAAAACCTGGTACCACATGCAACTGTTTATACTTTTTTGGCAAATTTTGTCCCAAGACAGTTTTATATTTTGACACATAACCCCAAATTCTGAAAGCATGTATCACTTAAGATATATCCTTTATTCGACGGCGAAAACTCATGATAATGGTATGAAAAAAATGTGAATGATTTTCCTAAATATTTTATTTCAACATTTTGGTTTTTGTTCTCTGCGCGTGTGTAAATCAACCGAATTCATGATGTCACTGACAATCTTTCCAAGATTACATGTACATGTAGGTCATCATCGATTCACATACAAATACATATAATTTAGGGAAAATAATTTGTAAATAAAATTAATTTTTTTAACTTTAGATATAAAAATAAGAACCAATCTTGCTGATATTTAAATAATTTCACAGTTCCATCACCACGAGCGTGAAGTGCTCACCAGGAACAGTTGTGATTGGTCAGTGTAAGTTAGAGATGTGTTGGGGGCGTGAGCTTGAATCTCTGTCTGATTCTGATTGGTCAATATTAGCAGCATCATAATATTAATATTCATGATAAATATAACGGCTGCGTTCCACTCGGGTCGCAAGAAAAATGCAAACGTTCGGCGGCGATTGCTATTTTTTTTTGCACATCCAAATTACGTAGTGGAAATTGTTTGCATTGTTTGCAAATGTTGGCAACGTTCGCGTGAGAGCAATGCAGCCCTGCCTGATTGTCCTGATTTTTCATAATTCTAATAAGCTGTAAATTTGGGTTTTTAAAATAAATATATGTTCTGTCAATTCCCATTGATTTTTATATTGATTTTCAAAGAATGAGTCTAGAAATCTTTTTTGCTTGTAATCTTATATTTGATGACATCATGCACAATGTACAAATCTGGATTATCTCTTTTCTGTCAATATATAACTTTTCACTTTGAAGTACTGCAGTTATGGAAAAAGATATCACTTTTTCTCCCCAAAAATTTGAATCTGAGAAGCATTACTGCAGTGACGTTTCTCAGAGTGTGTATTCTAATGCAGATTATTCTTCCTGCGTGGACATAACCGCTCCAGAATTTTGGCAATATCTCAAAATTGCTACCACCTTTTGAAATGAAATTTTGACAGGTTAGTTTTATGGTATATATATCTACATGTATAACTATATAGGATTGAAACAAACAGTGGGTTCCAATTAACAAACGTATACGATCCCTTTAAAGAAAATATCTTCACAAGGCTCTATCTGAAACAACAAGCCAATATAATACTATGCAGTCAAAAAGTACGTATTTAAGTATCTCTTTTGTCGAGAATTAAGATACAATTCTCGATATATTTTTGTCGCTACTATAATATACTGGTCGCCATAACGCAAGAAAGTTGTTATATAATTTCACTAAACTATCAATATTGACAAAATTTATTTACATAGTCTACAGATATAAAGTAATATTTACTTTTTACTATTTAGACAAAGAGTTTGGCAAAGAAAATATACTTCAACCCAGCAGTGAAAAATGAATATGTCCGTTTGCAGGGTGCGTATTGTGCTGTCCGCTTGTCGGGGAATTCAAGCGCCGAATAGAGGAGTTTGCTTTGTCACACGAGGGCGTTCTTTTGCGGAGGGCGTTCTTTTGCGGAGGGCATTCTTTTGCGGAGGGCGTTCTTTTGCGGAGGGCAGAGCTATAACTATCTGTACGGATCTGAGGATTTGTGTGGCAATAGCCCGCACTGCGCGAAACATCACGTTTTTGTGTACTTCTCTTAAATTCAATTACACTAGCGGAATCGGCTAGGAAACGGCGCGGTTAAACAAGCATATTTCCCAAACGGCTAATGAATTACCGGTAGGAAAATCAAGTAGTTTTGGATTCAGTGATATATAGTCTATAATCTCTATGTGTTTTGTTATCAGTAATAAAATTCAGATTTTTTTTCACAAGTATAGTCCAGAAAAAATAAGTTTTGACCTCACACAAATTGCAACAATTTTTTTCCCCACAATGCATTTCTAAAAGGTCTTCACAATGACATTTTAAGTCTCTTAAAATTCAAGTGGTGGTAATATGACAAATTTGCATAAATCGTTAATCCCTGCGGCATAATATATTTATTCCTGTATTTGGGTGATTTTTGTATTTGTTGAAAAGTTTATTTGGATGATTCTACTTGTAACATATCCCTAGGAGATCAAGTTAGGCAAGCAGAGTGGACGGACTTGTTTTCTGTCAGTGGCGGAAAAATTAAAAACCGCGCCCCTACATGTATGTGGCGCCTTTCTCAACTGCGTTATTGGTCTTCTGGACATACACTTCTTGTTTGACTGATCCTAAAGAAAAGATTTCTTCCTGAATAAGCTGGTAAGCAATATCTTTTAATCAAGAGGTTGCTTTTTGTTTAGTTGTTTGTTTTTTGTTTTTATCCTAGGCCTTTTTAGGCCATTATGAAATACTTGATACGACATGGAATACTATGGTTCATATGATCATCTATCAAATACCCCGACGAATTCCCAAGCATCTATGTATCATGATGACCAACCCAGATCCACTCTAGATAAACTAATGAGTCAAGCTCAAAACAGTTCCCAGTCTCAATCTAATAACCGTAAACGTTATAATGACATACATGTATATACTGACTATGATCATGACATTCAAGGTAGCCCTAAACATAAACATAGAGTTACCTACGGTACATGTATAGCCAGAACACTCAAAGCCAATTTACGATGGTTGTAATCAACTCGCCGGACATAAAACTCTCCAAGATTAGCCCTATTAAGATCGCCAAGGCACTAAACAAGATCGGAGGAGACCTTATCAAGAGTGCCGCTAAGAACAACCAGGGTGGAATCACCGTACAATGCCATACTACCGCTCAAGCCAAGAAACTAAAGGGAATCACTCAACTGAACAAATGGGCCGTAACCACAGAATTCCCAAAATCAGAGACACAAAGAAAAGGAGTCATGAACCAGCATCCCTACAGACATCACAGACGATGAAATCCAAAAGGCTTGCAAACAAAATGGAATCGGTGAAGAAAAGAGATGGGCAGCTTGAAGCGAGTATATCTGTCTGCATCACTTTTAACACCCCTACTCGGCAAAATACAACTCGGTTAAGAAAGTTTCCTGGTAAAGCCCTTTAACCCCTCCTATCAAAAGATGTTTCAACTGCAAAAGACTCGGCCATGTAGCAAACAACTGTCGCAGTTTTATACGATGTGTCCGGTGTGGGGGTCACACTCCTATGACCATTGCCAACAACGAGAAAAGGTCAGATGCTGCAGATCGGCCTATGATGGATGCCCAACCATTAAGCAAGAAAAGAAAATCCACGGAATATGAATCTCAATCCGTCCTGATACACCACAACCTCGATACGTAACTACCAATCTTGAAAGCAGACCGATTTCAAGCACCCAAACAAAAGTTAACCCACAGCTAAAAACCACAACACTGCAGCTAAAAACCACAACACTGCAGCCGAAAACCACAATGCCACCCCCAAGACCAATAGTAAAAGATGCTGAGACCCAGACAGAAGAAACAGCCTCCACACAGACGGAAGTTTCACATCACTGCCTCTGCAACGAACAATACATTGTTGAGCTTCTGACTGGGACAATGCAGATCTGGGACACCAAAAAGAACAAAGATCGAATTGCTGCAGTAAAGGCGCTCGTGGAATACATCACCCACTCTGAAGAGACCCCCCAAATCCAAACAGAAACAAAGTAAACAAAGAACGGCATCTAAGTCCCCTGTGAACACTAATCAACCTGGTCAAAAACCATCTCAAGCGAAACCATCTCAAGCGAAACCATCTCAAGCGAAACCATCTCAAGCAAAACCATCTCAAGCAAAACCATCTCAAGCAAAACCATCTCAAGCAAAACCATCTCAAGCGAAATCATCTCAAGCAAAACCACCTCAAGCAAAACCATCTCAAGCAAAACCACCTCAAGCAAAACCACCTCAAGCAAAACCATCCTCCTCATCGGTCAATCCCAATCAAAATACTAACCGATCATACAAAAGTCCCTTCTTTATCATATCCCAAAACTTTATAGCTCAATAAAAACTCTAAAGTGTGGTTTTTTTTGTGGCTGAATTGCACTGATTGGTACATGTAGTATAGTTGGCACGGTTCACAGACTTTGAACTTCGTTTTCTCAAAACAAGGGAGCATGACTTTAGCTATTTCAAAAGAGTATAGCGGCGCCTAGGAATAAGCTACAGCAACACACAATACATCATTTGAAAACTTAAGACTTCTTCTTTCTAGAAATATAATACTGTCAACTTTTTAATTTCACGAATTTCCACCCATTTTGTGGTGCTAGTTCACATAAGTTACCTGAATATGATAACTACAGACAAGATAGAAATAATACTTCTAATAAAGAAAAAGGTGGTGGTTGTGCATTCATTCTTAAACATGGTACTGTACTGCTTTTAAATACATATCGGGACATACATGTAGTTTGCCTATCAAATACCAAATAGGAGAGATTTATGATGCTAATAAAAAAAAAATCAATATTATTTAGTTACCCGGTTATTACTGCGTGATAATGAATGGGTTGGGGGATGACCGCTGGTAATGGATCGAGCTGAATGCTTCAAATTTTGTGACTTTCCTTTCGGCGATACTTCCAGCGTTTTGTGTTCATGTTTAGGGGCCATGTTTTAGCTTATGCATGGTACCCTGTCTCTTCAATACGTTTTGTTATTATAACCCATACTTTGAGACCAGACTAGCTGACCACTGATGCCCACCATGCATAGCAACGCGCTAGCGTTAACAGACGACACACGCATTTATACACATACGCATTTATACGCGTACTTTTATAGCGGGCAGTATCAAGATTTGACGCGTCCTTGTTACAATTAATACAAGTTACCGTAGAACTGTTGCATTCGGCCAATCATTGGCTTATAATAATAATATCTTGGATTTATATAGCGCTTTTCACACCCGAAGGGCATCTCAAAGCGCTTACGTGATGCTTGATTAACCCTAACCCTACCTAATTCTACATTTTACTACTACATGTAGTAGTAAAAAGTTAGGGTTAGGGTTAATGCTGGTTCAGGGAACATTTATTCGCTTCTTTTTTCTTCTTGAAAGCCGGGTTATTACTAAGGGAATAAATGTGTGTTTGAGAGGTTTTAATCACTCTGTTTAATACCGACCGAACACACATTTATTCTCATTCATAAATACCTTTTTTGTAAATTTCAGCCAAAAAAGCCCCCAAAATCCCAGGAAAATTGTCGCAAGTAAATTTCGGTGTTTCGCCATTCTGTGTGTGTCAAATGACATGTTTCCGCCCCTGTCGCTCTACATGCAATAAAGCGTATTTACTATGAACCAGACTAGTATTACTGCCATTGGCAACCTCGTTCCCAGGGTGTCGAGCTGTACGCGCCCAACACTACCCGCTCTTACTATTGGAGACGAGGTACGGTTGGAAATAAAGTGAGCCCTGGGGACGAGTATAATGCGACATCGCTTTGTTGCCAGCTGGTTTTAAACACTTCCAGCCATGTCTTTATCATCCGTTTAATACCGGCCACGTGACGGGCTCTCGACCAATAGGGATGCCTAAACTGTCCCAGGTATTTATGAATAATAAATATAGTACAATTTTACACGAATGCCTTTGTAAAAAGGAAAAGTCTTAAGCAATAATAATTAATATTCTTAAAAACCGAAAGAGATGAGACTGAACAGACTGAATCTCAAGCAACTTGTACATTGTTACATTTAAAGGTACATTGTAGTATACACCATTTGCAGATATCGAAAATATTTACTACCAAATTATTAAGAAATATCTTACTTAATTGAAAGTAAATAATGATTCTAGGCATTCAGCAAAAGGATTGCGCTAGATATTCTGTAATTATTCCAAAAAATAGAATTTTATAAAGGAAAATTCGTGATCGCCGGACGGCGATCGCGAAAAAACACAAATAACATAAGAATAACTGCTCGACCCTCGGCATCCATGATTGTAAAACTTCGGACAGGTCGGTTAAACGATATTTACTATGAAATACAACCCCCCAAATCTACCCATTCATGATAATTCAAGCAATTACCAATGGTGTATACTTCCTTCTTATTCCTCCATGCTTTAACCATGGAGGAATAAGAAGGAATGGAGTTCAAACAGCCTGCCAAACCCCCTGCAGGGTATTTAATGACCAATTACTGACCCTGGCTGACCAGTGGTAAAGGCATGGAGGACTCCCGCTGTGCGACAGATTTTACGACCATGATAAGGTTCTTTGATGCATACAGATGGCTGCTGGTACTCGCTGCACAGAAGCTGAATGAATCATTGGTTGTCACTGGAGTCAATAAACACGAACACACGAATAGAACACGTTTTCGCATGCGCAGTCACCCTGTGTCGTTATTCTTCATGCACCATTTTCTTCAACGAATTGCTCTCTTTGGTAAGATACATTCGTTGTTACCTCTAGAATATAGTGATAAATTTTGAAAATCATGTCTCATATTTTTATGATTTTAGGGGCTTTCCAGATGTCGGCAGTGGTTGAAAACACGAGGATTTCGTTCGTTAAGGTTTTCTCTATCCGTTCGTGTGTTCGGCTTCACTCACCAGTTTGTTCCACAAATTTTCTTGAGGATTTTGTTTGGTTGTTTTTTAGCGATTTTTTTTCGGAAACGACCGCGAACGGTCAGAAAGACATCTACAATATTCATTGTATTTATTTCCAGAAGTAGATTTTGGTGTCTTTTGGGATTCGTTTGGTGTCTATCTTTTAATCATGTCAATAGAACTGCAACCTACAAATTATTAAATTATTTGTTGAACACTTATTTGAAGATTATTTGAATGGGTTTATTTATCCATTCTCGTAATTTTTTTAATTTTTTGTTTACAGACAATTTGTACATGTATGTATTGTACTTTAACAGATTTGCAACATGTTGAGTTGATGTGACATTGTTTCCTGTATTGTGTAGGCAGGCAAGGCCTAGTTTATTTTTCAAATATTAAAACAAAAGATTTAATGGAGAAAAAAACCACTTGGTTTTTCACAATTAAAAAATAAAATTCTTAATCTTAGTTCTTTCTTAACCAGTTCGCGCCGGATGACGTATATCAACGCAAATATTTCCCCAGATTCAAAACGGATGACGCATAAACACGCCAAGTTCAAGTTCGGAAATGTATGTCAGCAGCGGGCAAGGCCGGAAATGCGTGGGTGTGCTTCCCGGCACTATCAGCCTGAACACACTTCGGATTGAGTTTCGTTAAAAATAATCCCGCCCGTGGGCTCGGCGATGTTAAAATAATCCCGGCGCGAACTGGTTAAGAACTTTTTATCTCTAGAATATAGTGACATATTTCAGAAATTATGTCTTCATATTTTTATGATTTTAGGGGTTTTCCAGAGGTCGGCAGTGGTTGAAAACACGAGGGTTTCGTTCGTTAAGGTTTTCTTCGTCCGTTCGTGTGTTCAGCTTTTCTGTCCAATTTGTTCCACAAATGTTATTAAAGATTTTGTTTCGTTGTTTTGTGGGTTATTTTCATTGAAAATGGCCACGAATGGTCAGAAATAGCCTACATCTAAAATACTCTGGTTTTTTTAAAAGTAGATTTGGTGTCTTTGGGATTCTTTTGCCGTTATATTTTTCAAAGAATGTTTCAAAAATGAAAGAGAAAAATGTTTTCAACACTCTGAAATTCCATTCTCAAAAAATATTGTGATTTTTTTTGTTTTAATCTTTACAGAATCCATGGACAAATTCAAGAAATAACCGACCATTTTGGAGGATTAAGGATGAATCAAAATGTACGTGGTGGAGGAATTTGCAGAATCGATTGAGGATGGTTCCAAAGGGCACAGGGGGCGAGGGATATATCGAGTTGGGTCATGGTTTTTCATGGGTTAATCATAATAAAGAAATGTTCATTAGCACCAAAAAATTTAATTTCAACCGAACTGTGCTACAACTTTTTTGTGACTGTTCGTGGTGATATTAATTTAGTTTAAGATACAAACTCACTATATATACAGACGTAAAACTAATTTATTTAAAGTCAAACTCAAAGTGAACTTAAACATTTTGTACAAGACAGAAATCATTTGGAAGTGCATTCGTGTACAATGTAATAAACAAACAAAAATCCTATACAACGCATAATTATACGTGTGTAATTAAAATTTCATTTATAGAAAGTTTTTCAATATTCTACAATCATGGAAAGTTTGTGTTATTATAAATTTGAAATTGTATACAAAGCAGTTAAAAATCCAGCTGGCACTTGAATCATCTTCTGTATATAAAAACTGAATCAGAGTTGCATGAAAAGTCACCGTCGAGCCACATGCGTTCTTATTCCTCCACGATTATAGCATCTATAATTCTGTGTAAAAACTTGATGAATTCAGGAGGCATCTGCTGAAGACAGTCTTTCACATCTGTTGTTGCATTTGTCACAGCAACCTTCCTTTTGAACTTTGGTTGTTGTCGTTTAACAGCTGTAATGAGAAATGAATCAAACAGGAATACGAAGTCTTGTCGTTGTAAAGCCTTTTTTACAGCCAACATGTAATTCAAATGAACATATTGTACTATTACTTGAAATTCTTATAAATTTTCAAAGTTTAGGGTATTGGAATTATGCAAAAATCATACTTTTAAAAAGTGAATATAATTTTACCGATTAAGACTGGCCTGTTTTAGGAGTACTCGGAAATGTGATTTACTTTAAAAGAATTTTGTAAAAGAGAAATAAAATAAAGTACCAGGCTTTGGAGTTTCTTGCCGATTTTTTTGATGGGTCGGCCACGACTCCCTGGCTTCTGCTTCCTTGCAATTGCTAGACTTGCTTTGTTTGTGCTTGGCAAAACTTTACTGAAGGACGGTCCATATCTCAGTGCTGGAACTACTGATAATGCTATACGTTATATTTTTAAGAGGGGAATTGAAAAATTAAATTATTTTAAATGAGCAGAAATAGAATGGGTTATGTGCAGAAAAACACTTGACCAACATATTTTATTTTGTCTTACTTTATTTAGTTATCAATCTTGATTTTAGCAATTATTTTGCTTTGCCTATTCACAAATATGATTCCGCAAAACTTTGTGTTTACACATTTTGCAATGCCAATGCCGACTGCAAAGTGCAAGTGCAAAAGAGGAGTAAAACTGAAACAAATTCTTGTCCCTGTTTAAACTAGTTCAATTCCTTCTTATTCCTCCATGGTTGCCCAATAAAACATTTCCCCGCATGAACTCACCAGTGTAATGACATTGGCAGTATTTTTTGATAAGCCAGGCCGCGCCGATACCGTTCATAAACCCACAAAAACTATCGGAACTTTCATACGAAAGTTCGCTAGGGTTCATATATTTTCGCGAAACGAAATCATCCTTCTGGTGCGACGCCATCTTGAAACAAGGAAGATCGCACTACGCACGCGCGGTGAGCGTGAATTCGGAAAAGCCCGTCCTTGACAGCGGGCGCTCGATGACAGATAAGCTCTTGTGGGTGCTATTTTTACGACCGTTTTACGACCACGGCAGCCAACCTTAATTGTTTGAAGCAGGGTCCGTTCGAACTCCATTCCTTCTTATTCCTCCATGCTTTAACCCTAACTACCCCAAACCCATCAAACTCCAACTGCAGCTTTCGCTAGGTTTTGGCAGGTTTGGTACCAAACCGTAACAACTTGTTGTTAGACTTTGTTTGACTCAGTACCAAAGGCCCAGGGAGACCCTGTTGAATTCTGTGGGGTTCAGGACACAAAGGCATGAGACTTGTCAAAATGTTAGAAATCTTGAGAATGCACAGGCATTAATACCTGAGTGACCCACATTGTCACGGCACAGTTCCTGGTCAACTGTAAGTGTATGTACACTCACACCTTGTATGTGTGTCCCCACTAAAACACATAATACCACTGGCCAGTTACACATGTATCACTGTTCCAAGTCAATAAAACTTCAACTGTTGGAGTTTGGCAGGTTTAGTACTGTTAGGTTCAGTACAGTGTACCAAACATTACTGAACATGTGTGAGCTGTTGAAGTTTGTTAGGTTTGGTATGCCTAGGGGGTTAGGGTTAATGGAAATAAAATTGTTGACGAAAATGTATACAAATTACAAGGCTAAAGGTAATAATAATGCTAAAAAGATTAATAATGCCCAACATCATACAGATTCGCTTTGGAATTGGATGTGTTGTTGTTGTAGGTTAGGTTGGCACTTCCAGCATACTACGTGCCCTTTGTGCCATCAACAAAGAAAAACAAACAGAGCTGTGCCCTTTGCGCTATTACGATAAGGGATGCACACACGGCAAAAGAATTGTCACGTCATATACATCATACGTCAGTGTACTGAGAGTGGCAGGAAACTGAGCATGCGCAAAAAGAAAAAACAGTCAATCAACAAAAATGAAAGAAAAGAAAAGCATGGGTGGGAGGGTAGGAGGAGCGACGGCAATCTTCAGAAACATCAGTGTCACAGGGTCCCAGCCTGTTACTTTTTTCAGTACCACATACCTCCGGGTGATGAAGGGTGACACTGAGTCCATCCAATCACCGACGCAGGCAATGGAATTGGATGCCCAGTATCTGCCCTTTTAATTGATCAATGCCACCCGTACCCGTGAACCACATTTTTGAACCGCGTACGAGTTGGACCGCGTACGAGTTGGCTGGCGAACGAGTTGGCTGGCGTACAAGTTGGCTGGCGTACGAGTTGTCCTGCGTGACGAGTTGACCAATCCGAAGCAGGTCGTTTCGTACCCAAGTCGTTTCGTACCCAAGTCGTTTCGTACCCAAGTCGTTTCGTACCCAAGTCGTTTCGTACCCAAGTCGTTTCGTACCCAAGTCGTTTCGTACCCAAGTCGTTTCGTACCCAAGTCGTTTCGTACCCAAGTCGTTTCGTACCCGAGTCGTTTCGTACCCGAGTCGTTTCGTACCCGAGTCGTTTCGTACCCGAGTCGTTTCGTACCCGAGTCGTTTCGTACCCGAGTCGTTTCGTACCCGAGTCGTTTCGTACCCGAGTCGTTTCGTACCCGAGTCGTTTCGTACCCAAGTCGTTTCGTACCTAAGTCGTTTTGTACCCAGTCAATTATGATGCACAAAGGAGATTAAGCCCGCTCCTGTTAGTCACCGACGCGCGGCATCATCATAGAGATGTACATGTATCAAGTATAACTGGCGTTTCGAACCCAGGATTTCGATCCAGGAGCTTGGATTTTATCTACCCTGCGGTTTGTGGGTCTTTTGAGCGACGATGTTTGTCTTCTATATTGTAGTGTGATATTCTTTGGTTGCTTTTTTTTCTCGAAATTGTACTTTTTATAATTATCAAGTTTTGACTTTAATTAAAAAACTATTGTAAGTCATAAAATGCAATTCAAGAGTTTTTGAAATTCAAGAGTTTTTGAAATTTTCAATGTTTGAATCTACCCTGGTGTTAATGTTTTCACTCTTCTTAATCAAGTTTTGATTTCAATTCAAAAAACTGTTGTGAGTAATAAAATGCAATTCACTAGTTTTGAAATTTTCAATGTTTTTCAATGTGTTCAGTTTGGCATTGTTTGGGCAGTAATAAAAAAAAAAAACATTATTAATCATTTATTTCCGTTTTTATTTTGCTTTTGATGCAAATCTTTAAGACAACAATCTCTCTTGTAGATGTGTTGGTCCTGAAAAGGACCGGTTGTTTTGTTGTTGATCTATATGGTGAGTTTGAATTTTATTCCCCCACCCCCTAAAAATGAATACTTACTTCAAACTTCATCGGAGAAAAAAAATAAAAGGGATAAAATATGTATCTAATAATGTATATTCTCCAGTTACCCGGGTTCTCAAGGGGAGACGGCTTTTCCTTTGAAATGAAAACAAAACTATGTAGATCCCCATACGATAGATTTTAAATTGGTTTATTGTGTTATTCCAGTGTTATTCAATATGAGTTTTAAAAAATTCAAAAAGGGAAAACAATCTTCATAAAAACGGGAACCAAATGTGTTTTCCAAAGGATTTCTCACCGCTAGAGGGCCCACATTCGGTAGCTAATGTGCGTGAATGCGCGCCACCGCATTGCTTTGGTCGAGACTTCATCTGAATGATTGACAGTGAAACAGACAGCCAGTTATGCTTGATACATTTCTTTGATGTTGCCGCGCGTCGGTGACTAACAGGAGCGGGCTTAATCTCCTTTGTGCATCATAATTGACTTGGGTACGAAACGACTTGGGTACGAAACGACTTGGGTACGAAACGACTCGGGTACGAAACGACTCGGGTACGAAACGACTCGGGTACGAAACGACTCGGGTACGAAACGACTCGGGTACGAAACGACTCGGGTACGAAACGACTCGGGTACGAAACGACTCGGGTACGAAACGACTCGGGTACGAAACGACTCGGGTACGAAACGACTCGGGTACGAAACGACTCGGGTACGAAACGACTCGGGTACGAAACGACTCGGGTACGAAACGACTCGGGTACGAAACGACTCGGGTACGAAACGACTCGGGTACGAAACGACTCGGGTACGAAACGACTCGGGTACGAAACGACTCGGGTACGAAACGACTCGGGTACGAAACGACTCGGGTACGAAACGACTCGGGTACGAAACGACTCGGGTACGAAACGACTCGGGTACGAAACGACTCGGGTACGAAACGACTCGGGTACGAAACGACTCGGGTACGAAACGACTCGGGTACGAAACGACTCGGGTACGAAACGACTCGGGTATGAAACGACTCGGGTACGAAACGACTCGGGTACGAAACGACTCGGGTACGAAACGACTCGGGTACGAAACGACTCGGGTACGAAACGACTCGGGTACGAAACGGCTCGGGTACGAAACGGCTCGAGTACGAAACGGCCCGGGTACAAAACGACCCGGGTACGAAACGACCCGGGTACGAAACGACCCGGGTACGAAACGACCCGGGTACGAAACGACCTGGGTACGAAACGACCTGGGTACGAAACGACCTGGGTATGAAACGACCTGGGTACGAAACGACCTGGGTACGAAACGACCTGGGTACGAAACGACCTGGGTACGAAACGACCTGGGTACGAAACGACCTGGGTACGAAACGACCTGGGTACGAAACGACCTGGGTACGAAACGACCGGGGTACAAAACGACCGGGGTACGAAACGACCGGGGTACGAAACGACTTGGGTACGAAACGACCGACATTCGACCAATGAATGACCAATCTGCTTACGAGTTGTCCCGCGTACGAGTTGGTTCGCGTACGACGTCGACTACGAGTACCCCTAGAACTCTGGGTCTCCCGACACCCGTAGGGCGGAGCCCCATAGATAGAGAGGGTTTTTACAGGTTAACCGCCGTTAAACAATAGAAACCGTGCACAAATT
Source organism: Crossaster papposus (assembly GCA_037893245.1). Classification (NCBI taxonomy): domain Eukaryota; kingdom Metazoa; phylum Echinodermata; class Asteroidea; order Velatida; family Solasteridae; genus Crossaster; species Crossaster papposus. Next base: position 3,255,791 of record JBAIAA010000271.1, on the reverse strand, counting down.
CCGGGTAATAACTCCATACTGCCGCACGGTCTACCCCAACAAAAAATTTGTATGAGTACTTTATCAACTCACCCAGCTGTAACAAACCAAAAACCGGTCGAATCTTGGCCAATTTCTGTAAAAAAGGTGAAAACTATGCCTGTTCCGCAAACGCGACTGTTACAAGATGGCGGATAAGGACGTTCAATGAACAGTTGGTACCGTGACCCCGGCAGGGGTCAGTGCGGACCAATCACATGGCTTCTCTGAACGACGATGACAGGGCTGTTTTCCAAACCCTGGCTTCGGTTCTGTTGGGCTCTGGCGCATTGCTAACCTATATAAATAATGCCTCTGCAAGATGAAGCTTGTGTTTGGAAAACGCCAAATGCGGCTGCGGCTTGAAATTACGCACGAGTACGAGTCTAGCCGCAGCCAAGTATTTCGGACGCGGCCACACGACAGCCGCTGGATACCTACGTACAGCAGATATGGCTCAGCAAACGTTGACACATTTTGTTTAGTTATCTGCTGTACGTAGGTATCCAGCGGCTGTCGTGTGGCCGCGTCCGAAATACTTGGCTGCGGCTAGACTCGTACTCGTGCGTAATTTCAAGCCGCAGCCGCATTGGCCGTTTTCCAAACACAAGCTTCATCTTGCAGAGGCATTATAGGTTAGCAATGCGCCAGAGCCCAACAGAACCGAAGCCAGGGTTTGGAAAACAGCCCTGTCATCGTCGTTCAGAGAAGCCATGTGATTGGTCTGCACTGACCCCGGCCGGGGTCACGGTACCAACTGTTCATTGAACGTCCTTATCCGCCATCTTGTAACAGTCGTGTTTGCGGAACGGGCATAGTTTTCACCTTTTTTACAGAAATTGGCCAAGATTCGACCGGTTTTTGGTTTGTTACAGCTGGGTGAGTTGATAAAGTACTCATACAAATTTTTTGTTGGGGTAGACCGTGCGGCAGTATGGAGTTATTACCCGGAATTTGTGCACGGTTTCTATTGTTTAACGGCGGTTAACCTGTAAAAACCCTCTCTATCTATGGGGCTCCGCCCTACGGGCGTCGGGAGACCCAGAGTTCTAGGGGTAGTAGTACATGTAGTACGAGTTGACCTGTTTCCTATCCACCACTTCTTTTCTTCCATTTAATTTGCTCAAGTGCAACATTACTGCTTACATTTTCGGTGGTTGAGAAGATCCCATAAGGAAGATTCTGAATGGGAAAGTCACAGTTTTGTTCATACTGAATAAAACTCATTTTGAAGCTGACTATTGATGATACTTGATGTCACTGCGGACTTGACGGCACATGTACAACGGTACACGTCACATGTGTAAGTGCATTGCGATGTTCACGATTTTCGTTAGGGTACCAAACTTAATTCACAACGCTTTTAAAGTTACGAAATAGTAAGGTTCCTTTACAACAAACTGGCAAACTATTGCGTGCATGGACTTTTGGACGACAGAGGGCGTTCTCATCTCTAATGGCGACGTGACGCTAAATCTTGAAAATGTAGTCAATTTTTCACACCGTATGATTGACCTTGTAGTTGTAAAGTGTGTGTATATATCCTTTTTGACCAGGAATGTAGAACTAGGTTTGCAACTACAATGCTTCGAGTGGTGTAGTATAAACTAGCCTCCCCGAGCCCGAGCATGCATGCCGAGCCCGCGAGGTGTTCTGGATCTCCGACTCGGAGATCCAGATAGAACACCTCGCGGGCTCGACTGAGGAAAAATAGAATGCACCATGGTCTACTGGTAGTTGCGATATTCGTAACCCACCATCCTCCCGACGGTCGAAGACCGGAGGGTTACGAGACAACTAGTGTACAAAATTGGAGGAGTTGCAGTTGCAATTTCGACCATTTTTGCAAGACTAGTCACCAGATTTGCCGGATTTTAACCACTTTTAAAGATCATGACACACATTTTAAGAACACAGATTTGATCTGCCAATGTGTAATGACTCCGCTCATAACACTCTAAACATCATTGAGAAAATATTTTGGGGATAAAAAGACAAAAACTTACCAGAGACTGAGCGAAATTCTCACCAAACGAGGTTTACATTTTAAAACCCGCACTTCGGAACCTAGCAACAGTCTCGACCAATCAGTGTAAACCAAGGAAAGACAGACTGGGTGAAGCTTCGGCTGTACACCGCTAACAGGCTATTCCCGTTTGCGGAATCACTGCACGGATGTGCTTGTCTCGGCACTCATTCTTCGTTCCAATCATCATTATTATTATTATTATTATTTTCTTTCGGCAATGAAACGCCAGAAACACCGGGGCGAACCCCTTCTCTTTAGCGATAAGTGTGACTGGGTTCTTTTACGTGCGTGTTTATCGTGTTCACAAGTTCACGAGTCGTATATGGCGTTCTAATCGCCTGGTATTAACTCGTATTCACTGCACCAGTGGTGAACTCGAGGTGGAATTTTGTTCTCCATGTTCACGACTTCATAACGAATTAAATACTCGCGCATGCGTGTTGGTTCACGTACGAGTTCTTGTGCGATAAAGAATGTCCTTACCGCACGGCTAACTTGACTGTGCGCGTGCGTTGTGGTGTGTAGCGTTTGGAATGCAACCTTTTGTGCAACATGAAGAAAATTCACGGTGAACACGATAAACAAGGCGCGATTGGAACGCATCATAATGAGCGCCGAGACAATTCCAAGCACATCTGTGCAGTGAGTTCGCAAGTGGGAATAGCCGGTTAGCGGCGTACAGCCGAAACTTCACCCAGTCCGTCTTTCTTTGGTTTATGCTGATTGGTTGAGATTGTTGCTAGGTCCCGAAGTGCGGGGTTTAAAATGTAAACCTCGTTTGGTGAGAATTTCGCTCAGTCTCTGGTAAGTTTTTGTCATTTTTTCCTCAAAATATTTTCTCAATGATGTTTAGAGTGTTACAGTATGAGCGGAGTCATTACACATTGCAGATCAAATCTGTGTTCTTAAAATGTGTGTCATGATCTTTAAAAGTGGTTAAAATCCGGCAAATCTGGTGACTACTCTGGCAAAAATGGTCGAAATTGCAACTTCTCAAATTTTGTACACTAGTTGTCTCGTAACCCTCCGGTCTTCGACCGTCGGGAGGATGGTGGGTTACGATTATAGCAACTAACCATGATCATGATGTAGCTGGTATCGAGACAACTCGTACCCGGGATAACTTGTACCCGACACGACTCGTACCCCAAATTTGTGACCCGAGACAACTCGTACCCAGGACAACTCGTACCTTGTACTTTACTTACTATGTACTTTCCTTTTTCTTTTAGTTGTGGAAAACCAAAAGCCGTTGATTGTTCTGCACCCGATTTCACTAAACTTTGCGACGCGTCGCAACTCGAGTTACGAAGAGTAACGCGTCGCATCTCGCGAGGCGTCGTACGATCGTACATGTAAGTAACACGGCGTAAGTTACGGAGTGTATTTGGGTCGTCGTAAAATAAGATGCCTCTTTCAATAGCCAGTTTTACGCCACAGAAATAAAATAAACGAGACTAGAACACTCGGACAATGTGTGGGAAGTTGTAAATATAACATTCATCGTAGTCATAATTATGAATAAACCTTGAATAGTGCACTTGAAATTTCAAATTTGCTAGAGGTTCACACCAAGCTTGTTTTTCGTTAAAAATGCTTCAGACCTCAGCCATTTTGATTTACATTTTTGAAGCTTTCCGAGAAGAGATGCGACGACTCTTTTCTGAATACCAGACGGCTATTTACTGTGCGTTGAATAAGTACATACAACAGTCACTGTTTTGTGCTATAAAAACACCTACGACGCGTTGCACGTACGATGTGTTTCGTGAAATGGATTTTACGACGCGTCGCGGCTGCGACGCGTCGTAGAGATACGCCGCGTCGCAGGGCTGCGATGCCTCGTAAGTTACGAAGAGTTTAGTGAAATCGGGTGCTGGAGAGATTCTGGCACTGGCCGATGATCGCGGAGTTCGCCGAATTCGGAAAGAGCTATATTTATTTGATCTTCATTTATTGCGAAAACTTATTTCTGAAATAATTGGACCGATTCATTAAAATTATAAAAATGTTTAGTCCGAGTTTCTGGACTCTAGTTATCGCTTTTTTAACATTTGGACATCATCTGGCGCTACTAGAGTCCGAGGAAGTACAACATGCATCAGGCCAAATGTCTTATATGGTTCCAAATGTTGCCAAAATCCACAAAAATATTTTACAAAATCACCTAAATTGCTTCCCATATGTGTCCAAGATCAACTTTCTAGGATATTCGCGAACAATTTCTGACCTGCAAATCCAGGAAATTCGACGACGATATTCAAAGTAGTGTGCACTGTTGCTCGCCATCTTCAAAAGTGAACCCAAATGTTTATGGATACGATGGCCCGGACGGGACATAATCAGTGGTGATTATTTTTGCAATGTCGTGAATATTTACGACTGGTCGTAAATATAATTTGTGGCATCGTACATTTTTCACAACTAGTGAATATTCTTGCCATGTCGTGAAAAATCATGACGCAAAAAAGAAATATTTACAACTATTCGTGAATAAATTCAAAACGTCGCAAAATAAATATTCACCACCGATTATGTCATTTGGGCCACCGTATCCGTCAAAATTTGAAGATGGCAAGCAAAAGTGCACACTACTTTGAATATCGTCGTCGAATTTCCTGGATTTGCAGGTCAGAAATTGTTCCCGAATATCACTAAAGCCTAGAAAATTGATTTCGGACACAGTATGGAAGGCGATTTAGGGGATTCTATAAAGGTATTTTGTTAAATATTTTTGTGGATTTTGGCATTTGGCATGATGCATGTTGTACTTCCTCGGACTCTAGTAGCGCCAGATAATGTCCAAATGTTATAAAAGCGATAACAAGATTCCAGTAACTCTGACTAAAAAATGTTACATATACTGTATGTCACCTTCTACAGTTTTTATGACATTAATTTTGATTACCATCAACAATCCGAGTAGCGTGTAAGTCTTTTGCATAATTATGTGAAATAATTCAAAAGCCACTTAATTACGATTGTTAATGTTAGCTTAATAGTGAGTAGTGTGAGACGCCATGTTTCAAGCGACATTGTGTTAATTCCGTTACTTTTGCGGGCCACACACCCCAGCTACTGGGGCGGAGTTTGCTTGTAACTTATTTGATCTTCATTTATTGCAATTCTAAAAAAATGTTCAGATTTATTATGAAATGTTACATAATTATGTCCCCAACATCAAACCAAATGGCTCTTTTTTAGAGCCACCACATATTCCAAAAAAAGATTGCATCCATCAATGTTTCTGAAACGTTCCGGCCAACTACAGATAGGTATAAGCTTCTTCTCTATTTAAATGAAAAACGGAAATAAAAAAGTTTAATTTTTCATCGTCTAAAATCTCTAGTTTATCAAACCATTTACAATTTTTATCTTGGAAAACGGTAGAATAATAATTGGTTGAAAATAAGTATGATAACGTTCGGCACAGGTAAGGCACAGTAAGGGGTTGATTTACGATTCAGCCGGGTACGAGTTGTCCCGGGTACGTGTTGTTCCGGGTACGAGTTGTCCCGGGTACAATTGTCCAACATTCCATGTCCGTACTTGGTGGTTATCCTCTTGAATACTCCACAGGGAAGCCTGTCGAAGAGGCCTTGGGAGAGATGGCTTACCTTTTTTATCTAAACTGGTGATGATTTTCGGTGCTAACTAGATCCTGAGGCAGCTTGTTCCACGTTCTCACAATTTTGGGAAGGAATGACTAAAGATAGATGTAGTAATGGCTGTGATTTCATTGAATTGTTCGTTGTTTCCCCTGCGCAATCTAGTAATTTTTGGTTTCAGGAGGGTAGGTTTAATTTTAACAATGTTGTGGATGATTTTGTATATAGGTAGGTGAGTTGGTTCGAGTTTGCCGGCATTTTTTGAGACGCTACTTCTTCTTGAGAAATCACCACAGACAAAGCGGGCAGCACGTTGCTGAACTTTTTCAAGAACTCCTATGTTCTTGGATGTATACGGGCTCCAAGCAACACTCCCATACTCGAGGTGGGGTCTAACTAAGGCAGTGTACAAATTCTCCTTGACAACCTTTGATGCTGGGTAGAGGTTTCGCATGGGAAGTTAAAGATGCGGGTAGCTTTGAATGCTGCATGTCGGGTCTGACTGTTACAGCTCAGATTACTCTGGATGTTGATACATGTACCTACATGTAGATATGTGATCTCAGATTTCTCTTCAAGATTTACTCCCAACATGGAATAGCTTGGTTTTCCTGGGTCCCTCTTTTTTTTAGATACTCTAAAAATGTTCCATTTCCTAGGATTAAACTAGGATTGATATGGTCTTGAAGGAAGGTCTGGTGTTGGGTCATTCACACTCTCCTTGGTGAAGACGCTGCTAAACTGGTTTGCAAGGGCTTCGGCTTTTCCTTTATCAGAAGTTATATTTGTATCGTTGACTTTCACCGATGGAGGCTTTTTATAGCTCCATGATTTTCAATGTTTGTTTTATAACACCTCACCCACAGATTCTGCTTGGTTTTAAACTGTTTTAATTATGTAAATCTAAATACAGTTAAAATAAAGGATTTCAGTACAAAATTTGTGTGAAATGTGTTTGCTCTTTTCTAAACCACCCCTTCACAAATGTTAGGGGGTGAGGGGGGGGGGGGGGATCGGCGACGGGGAGGTTGAATTATATCGGGGGGGATCCTATCCAGCAGCAGGTCTCCCTGACTCTCACACACAAAAATAATAAATAGGCGGTAGTTCGAAAACTGCTGGTCGGATGCCGTTTAAACTTGAAATATTGTTTTTTTCACCCCAAAACCAAAAATAACCCTACATGAACTAATTTAAAGGGGGGAATTGCCAATTTAAAAAGAGAAATGAGTGATTTGACACGGAATTTCCCCAACATAAATTTACATCGCTCTGACTAAAACTCCATCTTTTGAAAGATTCATGGCTTCTTTTTTAAGGGAAGTAATTAGCCTAATCAAAATGATGATAGTGAGTTGACTTCTAACTTTATTATGTGATTCATTTTTAAATGTTTTGTGTGCAGGTAGAAATGCAGAACCAAAACAACAACAACATAATGATGAACAGACAGTCTGGTACTGGTAGCCGTAGTGGTACACCTAATTCAATGAGGGTCCTGGAACAGGGACTAGACAGCCCATCAGGGTACATACATGTATGCTCAAATCTATTTCTCATTACGAGTCTGGGAGCTGGGGTCCGCTCGTAAGTCTGACGCCTCATAGGTCCAACGCCTCATAGGTCGGACAAAACCTCATTCCCCAACCAAATAAAGGCTCTTAAGTCCGACGCCTCATAGGTCCAACGACCCATAGGTCCGACGACCCATAGGTCCGACGACCGATACATGTAGATCTGACAACCTATCTATCCGACACCTCATAAGTCTGACACCTCATAAGTCCTGAATTCTCATAAGTCCTGAATTCTCATAAGTCCGGAAGCCTCATAAGTCTGACGCCTCGTAAGTCCGACGCCTCGTAAGTCCGACGCCTCATAAGTCCGACGCCTCATAAGTCCGGAAGCCTCATAAGTCCGGAAGCCTCATAAGTCCAGAAGCCTTATAAGTCCGACACCTCATAAGTCCGGAAGCCTTAAAAGTCTGATGCCTCATAAGTCCGGCATCCTCATAAATCCGCAGCCTCATAATTCCGGAATCCTCTTAAGTCCGGAAGCCTCATAAGTCCGAAGCCTCATTATTCCGACACCTCATAAGCCAGGAAGCCTCATAAGTCCGAAGCATAAGTACGGAAGCCTCATGAGTCTGATGCCTCATAAGTCTGACAATTTAATTTGCTTTTCTGTACGACGTTAGACTTTTGAAGCGTCAGACTTGTAAGGCGTCAGACTTATGAGGCATCAGAGCTATGAGGCTATGAATACTATGTCCGATGCCTCATAAATCTGACTTATGATGCGTCGGACTTTCGATACGACCCCTGGGAGCTGGCTCATTGTGTTCTGTGGACTCGAGTACACTTTCACTTTGTGACAAAAAAACACATTTCTATTTCTAGAAAATTGAACGAGAATGCTAAGTCAGAAGTCACAAAGATCTGGGCAGGCTTTATTCCATTGCTAATGTACAATGTATATGCCTATCCAATGCCTTTTGTGCCCCATTAACCATTTTTTTGTCAATTTTCGTTTTGCCATTTTTAAGGGTGTTTTTGTGCCTTTTTGTTTGTTTATATAGTAATGCAAATTTCCGTATTCATGAGCAGAACTGTGATGTCATTCTGGGCAGAAACCTCAATGTTACAGCTATTTCAGCTAAAAAACTTGCTAGCATTTTAGATATTTTGCTGTTGTAAATGTTCTTTTTTGGGGTGAATAATTGTTGAGTCATCGGTACATGGCAGTGAGCAAATTTTGCGTTCGCAATTTAAACAAAAAACCTCAAACTGAACAGTTTCTTCCTGAAATGCCATTACAGCATTGTAAAAAAAAGGGAATTGTTTTTTATAAAAACCAATTAAACAGTGATGTCAAATATATTTCATACATTTAGAGGAGCGGAAACTTGCACAAAATGTATTCAGAACAAATTGGAGATATGGTTGTGTTTATGAACCAGTATTCAGTGCACATTTTAATGTGTATTCCGCCCTCAGAGTAGAGTTCTCTAAAATATTCAAAAAGTGTCTTTTGTAGTCATACATGAAGTCTAGAGTGTCTTCATAAACTTTGTCTGAATAGAGGAAGGAGTAAAAACGTACTCAGTCAGAGGAATATTAAGGTAAATGCTGACAATAGCTGAACTCACAAAGCTCTGAAAGCTCGTTTTAGATACGGCCTAATACATTTGTGGGGTGATGGAATCTGTAGATGCCGATTTATGTAATAACCAAATTGTAAGTCGGTATATGACAACATTCATTCAAAACTTTAGTTCTTATTTTTCAGACCACCTTCTGGAAGAAGATCAGTCAACAGACGAGTAAGTTTTTCTACTCTTGTGTTTAACACAGTTGAACTTGTTAGACATTTTGTGATAACGTTTAGTTGAAGGTAGAATACACCATTGGTATTTTTGCTTGAATTATCAGGAATGTGGGGGGTTGTATTTTATAGTAAATATCATGGATGTTGAGAAAAAAGCAAGGTTTTTCAACCGGTGTCGGGCAGTTGTACTTGTTGTTTTTTTGCAAAAGCCGTCCGGCCATCGTTATGGTTTTTTTAACAATTTTTTTTAACAATTACAAGATATTTAGCGCAATCATTTTCCTCAATGCCTAGAATAATTATTTACTTTCAAAAAGGCAAGATTTTTTTTCTCAATAATTAGGTACATGCAGTAATTTTTGTTGATATCTACACATGGTGTATCCTACCCTTAATGTTCAATTTTAATTTTGTTTTATCGAAAGTCAGCACTTAAGAGAGGAGGAAGTTCTTTAGAAATACTACCAGCGGAAGAAGGTAAGATGCCATAATGGCTTGATAACGTGCCTTGTCTTGCATAAAGGAACTTGCATATATATCTTGAAAATATGGATTCTGGACTGACAGGGCAAGCACAATATTCTGTTATTTTAATAATAAGTGGAGCTATTAAAACTGGGCCGAGATGTCTTTATTACACATCACCCATGTATCAAGATTTTAAGGTAATCTACAATATTCGCTGTGTATTTACAGCCGGTTCCTACTTGGCGCGAATGTGAATGGGAACGCGAATTGTCAGAGCGAGGGTTCAAACTGCGAATGCGCAAAAGTAGATCACATTTAAACTTGGGCAATTTTTTGCAGCAATTTTGTGAAGTCAAATTCGTTTTGCATTCATGTGAAGTATTAATCTCCCTTTAGGCATTCAAAACAGGTTGAATTTTAGAAGGGGTAAGTATTTATAGCAAATAATGGTTACACTGCCCTGTTTAATGTTTTGGGGTTCATATAGATGATGAACAAAAAAAACATAGAAAAATATGTTATTCCTGTAGTTTGGTTAAGATGAAACAATTTATATTCAGAGAATTGTCGGGTCAGGGAAACAATTTATGGATGTGTAACAATTGTAAACAAAATGTGCACTAACTTTAATAATGTGGTAAATTTGGTATTTGAAAACAGTAACTTTTTTCAAACAATAGTCAGCCGACCATTGTTGCAAATTTATTCAAACGTTTCACATCTCTTTATATATGGCAGCACGCTAGGTGCTATGATTCCACAGGATGCATAAGACTATTATTCACTTATATTCAAGTAAGGTATCTCATACAAATTTGGCAGTTTTCAGTCCTGATTTGAGGCATGCAATCGCACCCTTACACCATCACATGCCTAAAAGCTTACTGAGAAGTGCAAATAATTGCACGCCTGATTCCTACTGTACTGCACACCTCAGCATACAATTCCGGCATAATTATGCTACTGAATTTTTGAAAAAAGTACATAGTTGAAGAGAAAATCGCTTTACTGTATTAAACCAAGAAGAATATTATAAAAACAGATTGCTCAGTCCCAGCTTGGACCACTGAATCTCACGTCTAGAAAAATAACACGTTTACAAATTTTGTGTATTACCTTGAATAAAGATCTAGTGAAGAACCCCTTTCTTTAAAATAAACGTTTTCAAAAATTTCCTTGGACAGATAACAGTAGTAGTGCCTCAAGTAGACTCAGCAACGATGGAGCCAACAAGGACACCTTGCGTCAGAGTCAGAGTGCTAGGTCCGTCAGTCAACTCAGCCCCGGCGAGGATGAAGAAGGCAACGGTGACGGGAAAGGAGGAGGGGCGGGGCTGAGGAGCAGCAGCAATGAGGAGAAATCGGAGGTGGTAACGCCCGACTTGCCCAGAAAGCAGATTTATCTGACGACAGTCAAGAGGAACTTTGAGCAGTGAGTGTGGTTGTTTAGTTTGTTGTCGAGTAATGGGTTTAATTTATGAATGTTGATTGCAGGTTTATTGGTTGTTGGTTAGTGGATTGTGGGTTGTTATTATATTTCTGGTACTGAAACACAAGAAAGAATCATCAAGGAATCTTCAAGAGCGTACTGTTAGCTCGTAAGCCTGATGAAACCCGTAGAGAAGACAATGAGAAGAAATTCCAGTTTTAGAAGTGGGAGGAAATTCCCAGAAGATTATTCTGGGGGAAACTCACGGAAACAAGTAGGGACTGAAAACACAATCCACATGTGGACCAGGCAAGGAATCGAACCCGGGCACACCGGTGGAAAGTGAGGAAAGTATGTAACTACTACACCAACCTGTTGGTTAAAGGTAGGATACACAATTTGCAGATATCGAAAATATTTACTACCGAATTAATAAGAAATATCTTACTTATTAGAAAGTAAATAATGATTCTAGGCATCCAGCAAAATGATTACGATAGACATCCTGTAATTATTCTAAAAAATAAAATTGTATGAAACAAAATTCGCCGGACGGTGATTGCGAAAAAAATAATTAAAAAAATAAGAATAACTACCCGACGCCGGTTAATAACAAAAGTTGTTTTTCGTTTTTTTCTCGGCATCCATGATTGTAAAACTTCGGAAAGGTCAGTTAAATGACATTTACTATAAAATACAACCCCCCCCAAAAAAAAATCGACCCATTCATGACAATTCAAGCAATTACTAATTGTGTATACTACATATACCTTTAATTGGCTGTTGGTTGGTTGTGCCACATGCACAGTGTCAGTGATAGACAATGACAAAGACCACGTTTTCATTGTCGACTATTCACAATTTGGTTGTGGACTAGCTAGTTGTTGAGATTTAGCATACCATATTGTGTTTGCTGGAAGTATTGAGAAAGACCATTCAAAATGTACTTTTTGTTTTTGCAGACATGGGATGCCAAAAAATGAAGAGCTGGCCAAAGCAGTTCAAAACCGTCATTCCCTTGTGAATGGGACAATCAGCAATTCTCCGTCCTCCACGCACACGCATCAAAAAAAGCATAAAGAGAAGTCAGACCGACTTGAGACAGATGTAAAAAACAATGACCCAGCAGACATTGAGAAGGGCCTAGAGAGGATTACACTGAGAGAGGCTAGAGGTCAGAGGTTAAATGACAATGGTCATGGCAATGAGATGACTAATACTGATTTATATTACATCAGCCATGGAAACAGTGCAAAAGGTGGGCATCTGTGTTTAAGCTATCATGCCAATTTGAACGGGTGCCCAGTTGTGATCTCGAACAACATAGATTCTAAAGTGTGTAGCTGTGCATATTTGTTTGATCATGAACACCCCCAAGCATTGAATAAAGTAGATTGGCCCCACAGTAATGTCGAGTACAAATCGGACGACCAAAATAATATATTTAGTTAGGGAAGTAAAGCACAAATGTATCGTAACAATCATACAAAAGTATTCGGGAGAGTGCAAGATGGTATTTTTAGTTATATTCTGCCTTGGAAGGTTTGTGGAGGGAAACAATCATTTCAAAAATAACAGCGCCGGAAAAATGTTGCAGCCTTGTCCAGCCAAATTTGTGCAAGGTTGTCAATTTGCGATCGCCTTCTGCAAATTATAACGTGCGCACAAATTTATATTGTGCAGTGAAATTTCTGTGCTTCGAAAAATAATGCGTTTGCAAGTTTAAACTTGGGCACATTATTCAAATTGCACTCGACAGTGACAAATCCTCAGGGCACCACCAGTTTGAGTTTGGAGGAAGTTCTAAGGTTGTGAGGGTTGTGTTGCCGACTGTTTTTTATTTTTTTATTTAGCCAGTGTGGTGGAAATATTTGCCAAATATATTCCTCAGCAAAGTTTACATTTGTGCTGATATGGCTCCAATCTTATGGCTCTGTTTACCGTTAGCAAAAATAAATCCCTGCTTACTGTAGCAGAAAATTCCATGCTTAGAGCAAGCATATTTCACCGTTTATCAAGAAACTTTGGCTTGTGGAAAGTGTACATCCCGCAACTAAGGATTCTGTGGTTACATGATTTATAGCGCAGAATTTTCTGCTAATCGCTGTTGGCGCAAAATAGTGATCAATTAGGCCCTGGTTTTACCTGGTACTTTTGGGGTTAAAATTGCAGCATCAACCAGTGCTTCATCCAGTGCAGAAAGTGACTCTCATTATCTGACTCACGACAACCTAACGTCATTATCTACAACCTCCGGTGAGTTGGGCAAAGCACTCCACTAATTAGCAAGGGTTTTTAAATCTTAAAGCATTTCATCTTTTCTTTAACACAGTATATGCAAGGTCATTCGTAATCTATTGTGCAAAAGGCTTAAGGGTAGGATACACCATTTGCAGATATCGAAAAAAATTACTACCAAATTATTAAGAAATATCTTATTTGAAAGTAAGTAATGATTCTAGACATCCAGCAAAATGAGGGCCCTAGATATCCTGTAATTGTTCCGAAAAATTGAATTGTATAAACCAAAATTCATTTTCGCCGGACGGCGATCGCGAAAAAAACAAAAACAACATAAGAAAAACTGTCCGACTCCGGTTAAAAACGAACGTCGTTTTCTTGCGTTTCTCAGCAACCATGATTGTAAAACTTCGGACAGGTCAGTTAAACGATATTTACTATGAAATACAACCCTCCAAATCAACCCATTCCTGATAATTCAAAAAATTACCAATGGTGTATACTACCTTGAAGTCATTTTGAAGCCATCTTAGGCGACCGAAATGTATCTTTGTCACATGATAATGGCACACCGAGGTTGCTAAAAAGCTCAACCAATGACCAACGATAGAAAAAGTTCTTTGTTTTGTCAGCCCAAAAGCACCCCAGTTATTGTACGAGTTGAATTTAGCAGCAGCCATATTGGGGGTCCGTCCAAAATGTGACTTTCTGGCTTCAGAGCGGCTTTACAGCTTTCTGCCCAGAAAAAAAAAAACTTGCAAGATATATCCAGTCATTATGTAAAGAATGATGGTACATGTATCAACATTGGGTCTTGAAGCAAAATTATATTTAAAGGTGGAATACACCTTTTGCAGCTATCTAAAAAGTAACCAACCAAAATACTGTTGAAAAGCTTACTTGTCAAGGAATTGATGACACCGTCTGGCATGCTGTCATTTTGAAGAAAATAACATACTAATGTCATTTCAAAAGAGATGTCTCAGAAACACAAACTTCCACAAATAGTGCGCAAATGGTGTTGGTGAGGGCACTATTATTGGTCTGTTCAGTGCCTGACACGCGAGTAGCTGCAATCAGTTGAATATGAACAGACCCTAAACACATATTGTGGTCACAATTCAAATGTTGACTTGGCAAACTTTGAATTGAAATCAAAATCTTAGAAGCTTGTTTACTCGGAATATGCAGCATTCACAGAGCTAAAAACATCATATTATTTCTCATCAAGCACCTTTCTTTATATTTTGAACAGTTCTTACTGCTTCAAACGAAAATGCACAGCTGACAAATGCTCTATTGTTCCTTTGATTGACCAGAGACTGGACAAACTGCCAGGAATAGGGTAGACAAACCTACTACACAGACGGACCAGGTACCAGGGACATCCACGACCAGTGAAGTCACAGAGGGGCAAGAGGATGAGAATGAAAGTGATGATGACGATGATAATGATGAGGAAAACGAAGAGCATGAAGAAGCAAAAGCCCCCTTTCAGCTTCTTGGAGAGGTAGGAGTATATGGGGGAGGGCATTGGAGTTATAGAAAACTGCTGTAGTTTTGGTAAAACGCATCTCACTGGTTGTTGGAAAACCTTTGTGAATACACATTTTATTTTTTACAGTTTCTGAAGGCAGTCATGGAAGAGGACTATGAAAATGCTGAGAAGCTCTGTAAAATGGGTAAGTCCAAAAGGCTGTAAAACGCGCCGTGGGCTTCTGCTCGCTATCTTGGTGGTAGGTGGGTGGGTGTAACGTTTACCTGGCCGGCCCATTCTATCTGGGTGTTTCCATGCAACACGTGTTTCACAGCTTTGCAAGTGATTTTCTTGGGAAAACACTGATTCGCATGCGTCTAATTTGCATATTAGATCAAGCCCCATTGCATTGCCAAATTCGCGGTTGTACGGTTCGTGGACTTAGTTAAGTTGCCGTAACCCGTGTCATTTTAGCTATGACAAATGGGCAGTTCTATAGTCAAATGTACAGTTTGCAAAATAGAAGTTACGATCGTAAAGTTGATTTTAATTCTGATAAAATGATTCAGTTTGTTACTGCAATGAAGTGTATAATTCTTTGGATATTCCCAAAAAGTCACTCAAGCCTTTTTCGTGTCCTATAAGCTTTCACTAAACCGTATTTACCTGCTCTGGTCAAATGCCTGGTGAAGATTTTCTTAAATTCACATCAGCGGTACAAGAATATGACAGTTTTGTATTTTAAGAAGTTAAAAGTAATTTTTGGTTTTATTTGTCTTTTTTTAATTGGCAGTTCTGCTTTATGAACCGGACAATGCAGAAGCAAAGCAGTTCCAGCCGCTTATTGAAGAAATGCTGAAAAGAGGTACTTTTCTAATTATTTTCTGATTATTATTCTCTCTCAAGGGAAAATGTGACCCACTCCACAAAAAGGGGTATTATATCACAAAAAAAGTTAAATTGAGTTATATACACAAGCACAAGCCCACAGTGTACGTTTTTATTTGGTATATAATAGAGCGCCATAGCCCCTTTCGTTTTGGAGATATGACATGTTTACATATTGATTAATTCCTTGAAGTTCAATTACACAACTGAGAAAACGGGCTTTGAAATAGCCGCCTCGGTTGTAGTACAAAATGATGCACACAAAATGGTACATTTCTTTAAATGAAACCAGAAACTGTAGGTATTAAAGATGTCATTCATGACACCATGGATGAAATGTTTACCCTCTCAAAGCATTATTTATTTACATGATAATGCACAGCGCGACTTGATACCCTTTTTTGTAGAGCCGGTCACAAATATCCTCTCTAAGCCAATAAAAGGAGAGATTGAATGGAATGGAATGTACATCATTTGCTTTCGCTGTAATTAACAGAAATGGATTGATTCGGAGGTTAGCAAAATGTTGTTACACCGAAGTATTTGCCGTTTTGGTTTCACAGATGCTTGAAAAATCAAGAAAACCAATCAGGTTCTTGTAGTCAGGTGCACTCAACAAACTCAAGATGAAACAGAGCAATTTGTAGACGTTGGGGAATTGTAAGGTCAGAGAATCAGTTATATCCCTTCACAAATGTGTAATCAATTGCAAGGAAAATGTGGAATAACTAAATCTTTTTGTTTGGTCGACCAGCGTTAGAAATTGATACAAAAATACCACCACAACAGGAGCCATTATTCAGTATGCTTCAGACTGCCATTCCCAAACAGTCCAGTAAAGTATTTTTGTGAAAATTTAGTCATTTTATTTTGTTTGCAAATGCTGTATATTTCCTTTAAAGGAAATATACACCATTAATTTTCAATCATAAAAAAAATAATAATAATAAATAATAATAATTTGAAAAACCATTACTTGACTGTAAATGAATAAAAGTCTCAAGTCAAGCATCCTGTGAAATCATGGCAATTGGTGTGCTTACATTTTTGTATTGATTTCCAACAATGGCTGGCCGACCATTGTTTTCTTCTAATACTGCAAAATGTACCAAATTTAGTCAGTCCGCAGTTAGTTTACAATCACTTACACCCCTGTGAGCAGGTGCAAGACATCTTGTCTGCTTCCATGACCTGACAAATCCCAACGCCTAATAAATGTCTCTGTTTCATCTGTAGTTGTCATTGAACCAGACTACAAGAACAGCATTGTTTTCTTCCAACAAATGGTGTGCTCAGGTTGTTTAACCAGTTCGCGCCGGATGACGAATATAAAGTTTTCCCCAGATTCAAAACGGATGACGCATAAACACGCCGCAAGCAAGGCCGGAAATGTCTGTCAGCAGCGAGCAAGGCCGGAATTGCGTGGGTGTGCTTCCCGGCACTATCGGCCTGAACCTGCTTCGGATCGAGTTTCGTTAAAAATAATCCCGCGCGTCAGCTCGGTGATGTTAAAATAATCCCGGCGCGAACTGGTTAAGTAATTTTTGTAAAAAAATGTTGAAACATTTCAGAGCGGGAAGCTCAGTTGTGGGGAAGTGAAAGTGAAGATGATGAGGATGCTGATGATGAAGTTGACAGTGATGACGAGGATGAAGATAGTGACGAGAATGAAGATGATGAGGAAAGGTATTAGTTCAAAATTATCTGAATGTTCAACTTCTACATGGGATGCAGTGACCTTTGGGTGGGAAAATATAATTCTTCATTGGATAACTGAGGTCAAAGGTCACATAGGGGTCATTAGAGGTCATTGTTCAAATATACTTTAATTTTGTCTTTGTCTACAGAATTTGATGTATTTTAATAAACCTTGGGTGGGGTTTCATCGCAACTCTTAAAATAGGTCAAAGGTCAACTAGAGGTCATCATTTACAAATGCACAAACTTTAAACTTTTTTTAATTACAAAAACACACAGGGATCAACTGTAGGACAAGTTGGCAGTCGTGATCCGAGGATCATTTTCCCCCAGCTAGTTTAACCCTAACGTCACACAATACTACAAAATACTACTTGATTAAACTGCATTATGAATTACTCTTACTACACTGGCCTATGATTTGTATTTTGTAGTACTGTGTACTGTATCCCAAATGAATACTTAGGGGTTAATAACAGTCTTTTGTGAATTGTTTTTTGTTCAGTTCGAGTGAAGAAGATTTGGCAGATGAGGACAAATCAGACACACACGTCAAGAAATGAAAAGTTTTTCTGCAAGTATATATTTTTATATACAACTCCAAAGCCTTTTCATATGGTGCCTTCTAACAAAATATGGTTGTACCCATTTAATTGACATTATCTTTATGAGTACCCTAGTTTACATGCATAGTGAGAAGGTTAATCTTGTATATGCTGCAAATTTTTTTTACAAAATGAGTCTTTTTTTGTTGGATACCGTTTATTTGCATAGTGGCCGCGTGAGGTCGCTGTGCACTGTGTATGCTAAACTGCAGCGTGCGGTGTGGATTTTGGACAAATAAACGACTAAGGCCTTGCACAAGGCTATTTCATACCATATAGTCCAGGAAAAATACGTTTTGACCTCAAACAAATTGCAACAAATTGTTTTTCACCACAGTGCACTTCTAAAAGGTTCCTAGAATGACATACTAAAAATCTACACAAATCCAAGTGGTGGAAATATGTCTAATTTGCATAAATCGTTAATCCCTGCCATGTAATATGTTTATTCCCATATTTGGGTATATATTTAATTTTTATTTTTTGAAAAAGTTTATTTTGGTGATTCTACTTACATATCCTTACTTGAATAACATTTGCTAAAGCATATAAGTGACTGAATAATTATGAGAACACAGTAATTATCCAAAATGACAACTTTGTGACCCTATAAATGTGCGCACATTACACTGTCTCCAGATATCATCATGTAGTCAGTATTGGTGAGCTTCAAATTCACCAAGTTGCTTGCTGGCACAGTTATCATATTAAAACCTTATGAAAAATCATATGAACAATAATAACATTGTGATATTTAGCCCAGAAAACAAAAACTGGGGGAAAATGGTGTGTCTATAAATTGGGCTAAAAAGTAGTTAAAGGGTTGCCTAACATGGAAGACTTGAACAAGTTCAAGGAAATCCCCAAAATACATTTTAACGTAGATATGATTATTGTAAGCAACAAAAATCTTAAATTTGGGGGGTTTCCTTGAACTTGTTCAAGTCTCTCACCTTAGGCAACCCTTCACCTACTTGTTAGCCCAATTTAGGGACACATCATTTTTTTTCAAGTTTTTGTTTGCTGGGCTAAATATCACAATGTTATCATTGTCCATATGATTTTCCATAAGGTTTTAATAGGATAACTGTGCCAGTAAGCAACTTGGTGAATTTGAAGCACTTCAATACTTACTACTTGATGATATCCGGAGACAAGGTAAATGCGTGCAAATGATAGGGTATAACTGTAGTAATTGTGTACCATTACTATAGTTTCATAATTATTTAGTCACTTACATGCTTTAGAAAATGTTATTGAAGTAAGGATGTTTAAGTATAATCGCCAAAATAAACTTTTCAAAAAATAAAAATAAAATATATACCCAAATATGGGAATATAAACATATTACACGGCAGGGATTAACGATTTATGCAAATTAGACATATTTGCACCACTTGGATTTTTGTAGATTTTTAGTATGTCATTCTAGGGACCTTATAGAAGTGCACTGTGGTGAAAAACAATTTGTTGCAATTTGTTTGAGGTCAACAAAACAAAATTATGTATTTTGCCTGGACTAATACTTTTCCTGTTGGCCGTGTGGAATGTAACGATGTGTCACCAACATAAAATTATACTTTCCATTGCATTTTGGTTTTATACATAGCTTGAATTTTTTTTTATCTAATTGATTAAATATAGATGACCGTACAATGAAACTATTTACTGTGGAATTTCACTTTTGAAGTGGATTATGATGAATATGAATTACGTGATCAACAGCCCACCAATCAGAAAGGGGTTTATTCAGGCATATTTGAGGCATTCTGACAAAATGAGACGGAACTGGGGAGTCGAGAAAAACTGAAACGGGGGATTTTTTTCAAATTTTCAGATTTGTAATTTTTGATATATCTACTACACTTGTTTTAAAGTTATAGTATAAAAATGTGTTTACGGAAAAATGCTTGCATCTTTCATTTTCACGAATACAAAACTCAAACCTTTGTAGGCTCAATATTTAACTTTTTGATGTAAAAAATGCAAATTTTAAACGGCGATAACTCGTAATGGAATATTCAATTGAAGTGCACTGTAAGGATCCTTTATTCTTTTTCCTAATACCTACAAACCCTCATTTCAATGTCTGCCCAGATCACCTCATATATGATGTACACTAGTTGAGTGAAACTGAAAACTAACAGACCCGCCAACAATTGTCATTGGATCTGAATTTTGACTGATTAAAGGGAATATACAACAATCAAAATTATGATGAAATACCTTACTGGACTGTTAGTGAACGACAGTCTAAAGCATCCTGTAAAATTATGGCATCTGTAGTGCCATCATTTTCAAGAAAAGTGATATTTTTATATAAATTGCTGGTCAGCTGATCAGCGTTGGTAAAAAAACTGGTTTCTTTCAAATACTACCTCCTTTTACCGTATTTAGTTTGTTCGCAATCAATATAGACTGGTTTTCTGACTGTTTTTGAATACGTTTAATCTTAAGTGGGGTATGGGAACCAGACTACAAGAACATGATTGTTTTTCTTGGTTTTTCCAGCATATACAAACACGAACCTTCAAACAAGTCAGTATAATAATATTTGCTATACAATACTAATCCTCCGAATCCATCCATTTCTGAAAATTTTAGCAAAAGATGTTTATGTATATTCCCTTTAAGTGGCAATTGCATGTACACATGCAACGTGTTTAAGGTCCGACATCATGATGTACACGTGGTGGTGTGCCTTAGTTTAATCTGTAGCTGTTTTCTACTCCTTAGACGTCGCATTCAATTTTCCAACAGCAGCAGCTCCTAAAAGTGTCTGACATATACGCCCAAATTGCCCTAAAGTGAGCCAGTTTTGCCATTCACCATGCACATACTAATGTATTTACACACACATGCATTTAAAACTGCAAATTTCTTTCAGCGTTAAAAACCTTTTGGTATAATGCATTCCAAACATCTATAATTCGACATTTTTGGTTTTATAAAAAACAAAGAAAGACGATAGAGCAATTTGAAGGACATGCGACCAAATTCTTGACTGTCGAAAGTTTGTAAACAAATTAATATTGTTTACTGCAAATATTCCAAGACATAGCATTAAACAGTCCAGCCTTAAATGTTGTTGCAGTATTATATGAGCAGTTGAAAATATAAACTGATATTTAATTAAAGCCGTCCAATGCTTTTGTTTTAAGTTTTTTAAAGGCATTTACAGGGAGTGTTCTTAAAACATACATGTATTCTGTTCTTACTTGGTGTAAATTGTATTGCGGTTGACCATTGATGACTGTTAGATTTTTGTTTACAGTGATAATAAAGATTTTGTTGTTCAAAAGTGTTTGAACCATTTAAAGAACATATCATTTTGTTTCTATCTTTCTGCTTATACTGTTAAGCACTGTTATGATAATTGATCCGTGATATTGACAGCTTACAGTGTACGTTTCATATTTGAAACATCCCGACACATAATTTGTGCTTCCGAGTTTTCCTTATAGAACTTTAATCGTCCTCATGAGCATTGACTTGAGGTGATGTTCCTGTTGTACTGGGCCATGGATGCAGAAGTAGAGACCAGTGGCCATCTCTGCCTCCATAGTGGCATTGAAGCCAAAATCCAAGACGGCACCAGGAACCTGGCCAAAAGAAACAATTGGGGAGTAACAGTGTGAGGACCCGGTCCTTCACTGCGTGATAATGACCAGACTGGGACCCGATCATTGTCACATGCAGTAAAGACAGGATTCTCACACCGTTATTCCAAAAATATTGTGACTTTTCTTTAAGCGATATTTCCAGACTTTTGCGTTCATGTTCAGGGGCCATATGGCTTAGAAATGGTACCATGTCTCTTCAATCTGCATTGTTATTATCCACACTTTGGGACCAGACTGTAAAGCTCATAAGCCCTGATCTATATATAACATGCATAGCGCTATTGTTAACAGACAACACATATGCGGATAATTTTGAAAAAAGCTACGCGTACATATAGCACGCGCAGTATCAAGTTTTGACGCGTGCTTTATTTACATACCACACGTACTGCTGAGTTGTACAATTTAGTGTAGAACTGGTATTTCTAATCATTGGCTAATTACATGATGCTTGATCAATACTGGTTTAGGGGCCATTTATTTGGTTGTTCTTGAAGCCAATATTTATGCATCCCCATGTGATCGAGTCTTGACCAATCAGAAGCTATCAACTCTGTAAGGTATTTATTAGTGGTGTTGATGTTCCCTTCTAGATAACATTCGTCAAATGTTGTGCCCAATTTCCGTATGCTGCCTGTTTTACATTTCAGACTAAATTGTTCATTATAGTTCGACAGCACGTATTTTTACCCCCCAAAAAACAAAAAAAACAAAAAACAAAAAAAACCCATATACTGAAGTCACTTTTTGGGCCAGTTGTTCAACAGCACTCCAATGCACACACACAGTTGTGAACCACATAACGACCGAGGATCGATATTGTGTTTTCCTTTGTTCCTTTACTATACCCTAACCCCATTACCTAGCGCTTGCCCCAACGATCGAGGACCGATTTCGGACAAGCAAACCGTCCTTCGAGGATCCTTTGTTCTCTTTTGTGTTTCGATCCTCGATCGTAATAAGAACACTGTGTTTTTGTGCCTAAAGTTTGTGCATTGAATGTGTGGGCAGAATTGTGTTCCTCATAGGAACACATGCAAAAGGGTGGACTCAGAACATTTGTGCATTATTTGTGCTGTAAAACCATAGGAGGGTTAAATGAATTTATAGTTTGTCAGCACTGCATTAGAAAGTCGAGGGAAAAGTTGAAGTGGCCACGTTTAGGACTCCACTACATGTATAATGAATACAGTTTACAGTAAGCCTCAAAAAGCTCCACTGAGCAAACAAAGCTCACAATTGCAAATTCTGTGAAAATTGTAGTCCAACAATTAACAAAGTTTAATACAAATTGGTAGTCCTTGATTGTGATGTATAATGCAGGCCTAAGAAAAAAAGGGTGAAACAAAACCCCAACTATATTTGTTAGAAGAACAAAACTAACACTGTCACCACCACTGGAAGATATTTGTATTCTTAAAATCCCACAAGAAACTTACATGCTTCAATTGATACAACGTGCTGTTCATCTCCGATATAGCCTTGCCGTTCTTGTCTCGCAGCATAAAAGGTTGCCATTCTTTTTCTAGTACGGACGAGATGAATGCTTTCACTGCAGACAGTTTTTCTTCCACATGAAATGTTCCTGAATATTGAACAGAAAAATCTCAAAACATGCACAGTAAAAGTCTTGGATGGATAACTGTCAGTGTTACCATGGTAACCTTATCCACGGTTGTTAATATTTTGTAACCTCATGAGTGAATTCAATAATTCAATTAGATATTCAAAAGAGGGAAGAATACATGTATTAAATCCACTGTGAATTTTCTCAATGACTCTGACAAAGACAAAAATAAAAGCTTGATATTGCACAGACCAAAACAAATGATAAAAGCACTTAATTATTTTCGAGGACAACATTCTTTAATGACAATATGCCAGGCTTTCAAGCAGGATCACAATTTCTTCGGGCTTTCAGGAGTAGTTTTCGTTGATACTCGTCCACTGCATCATGAGCCTCATTTGGCATGTTCTGTACCCTACTTGCAATACTATATCCACATAAGCTCTGTATTGTGTTATTTACATGTGTAACGCTGTTATAAAACAAAATATTTTATGAGATAAAATTTTTCAGAGCTTGGGACCCCTCAAAAAAAAATAAAAAAAAAATAGGAAAACTAGAACAAAAGTAGTATAAAGTAGGAATACTTAAAAGCACACTTAAGATAAACTTGTACAATTTCAACTACATAATGTAATCGAAAGTGTAGGCATAAATAATACACCAAGAATGTTTATTTAGAAAAATTACCTTGCAAAAGAACACCATCTGGAAAGCGGATCCTAATGACGGTGTACTTGTAGCGTCTTGACTTCATCCAAGGGTCAGGGACTTCTGAACTGTGGTAGGAGACAGACGACTGAACTTTGCAATGTCCACTAATATTATTCTCTTCAGATTTTTCTAATCCTCAACAGATGACAATGCGCGCCACCTGGCTTGTGAAGACATTGATGCTTTAACATCAATGCCATATAATTAGAGGGTGGAAGGGGGGGGGGGGGTTTAACTCATTTGGGTGAGTTTTCCAGGTTGTGTCATAAAATTGGGCGTGATCCCTAACCACACGACATTCTGGTGTTAATGACTTCTGTCGATTAGCACTCATAAACAAAGACAATTTGGACAATTTGGGAGATTGCCAACATATAGGGCAAGATAGCTCAGTTGGTAGAGTGCCAGTCCGGTATTCCGGTAGTCGCAGGTTCGGGTCCCGCCTTGCCAATTTCTTTGCTCACTTTGAAATTGATGTCATATATTTTAAGAAGTTTTATGAAGACTTTTTTTAAAATCGGTTTGACCCACAGTTTAGTTTTTATAATGCCAAAAATTTCATTTTTGGACAAGCATTTCAGTATTGGTCTTGGGTAAGTTTATCGAGTGTTGGGAACTTAAGGTAATTGCTGTATATACCACGTCATTTGGAACAATTGCACCTAAAACAATTATAGGCCTATACCTATCCAATGAAATCGGCATCTTACAATCCAAAGTGCTCGACACATCTCTGTAGAGCTATAATTATGAAATAAAATCAGGATACGAGTCAAATTAACTTTGGCATATTTATTTCTGGACAGACTGTTTCGTACTGTGTGGCACGTGTACCGTGTGTATAGGAGAGAGAAACATAATCATATAACGCAAACCCAAACTAGGTACACGAAATAAGAGGAGCAAAATCGTCTCTAAGTGTAGCTAGCACCGAAACAGGAACGTTCTAAGTTCAGGGGCTTAGCGACTTAAGGGTGGGGGGGGGGGGGGGGGGTGTCACCTTTATCATATCAATCTTTACCCAGATAAGACGTCGTCGTAGAAGTCCTTAGGTACATGGAACTCCTCGGCCTTGTGGGAAGGGTAGTAGACTTGGACGTCTCGATGGAGCTCGACCTCCATGGGCTGAGTATTGAGAAGCACGTCACGAGCAGATTTGATCTGGTCGATGTCAGATGCACACTCTTCGCTCATTACCAGAAAGGGCATTTTGGTGTCTGTTAAGAAAGAGGGATTTTCTTTTTTATCTAGTCTCACAGTTTTACCTCTTTCATGTTTGAGGTGGGGATGGCAGATAGAAGGGTTTAAATATGTTTGGGTGCAGTATTCCGTACTAACTTGTTTTTTATCCATTTACATTCATATCATGTGAAGTTTTGTAATTTTACTTAATTGAATTAAATCCCATACAAATGTTTTTGTGTCGAATAATTTCATTTCTACATTTTTCTACATTCTACAGTTATCCTATAAGTCACATCTAAATACACTCTTACAGTCGATACAGAAAAAGAAATCCGAAAGAGGAAAACATTTTTTTTCAATGATTTTATTTCTTCAGAAATTGTAACAAATGTTCTGCCTAAAACTGTGGCGAAAACAAGTATGGAGCTTTTTAAATTGAAAGCACGACCAAAAGTCACAGAGTGCCCCTGCCTCTCTCCCATATAAAGTAGGCTTTGTATGCCAATAATAGTGTGCGTGATGGTATTTATAAAGCAAACACATCCACGAGACAGGAGGTCAAGGTGCTACATCATTATCATCATTATCACCCTGCTCACACTTTCTCAAATTTGTATCCTTGTGGCGACATTACTATGTTCTCGTTTTGTACAAAATTCTCAAAACGTTTAGGGCTATTTTCAAAGTGGTTGTATTTCAACTAGGGTTAATTTCCTGGGCTGTAGGGGCCTAACCCTGACCCATTATTCCTTAGACCTCAAAGATTAACTTGCAACAGATAAAAGGCCTGGAAAACAGTTAGGCTCCTTAACCTGTTACAAAAATGTAAAATGTAAACTGAAATGTTACACATTTACTGTGCAATAAAGTTACAGGTAACCTTCGCCTTGAAAATGCTGCCATTTATTAAATGTGATGACCAATAAAAAGTGACACTTTCTTGCATAGAATTGGACAAACTGATGAAATTTTAAACCCATGAAAAATTGAAACACATGAATAAACTTTCTTCAAATGGTTGTCACACGTTTGGATAAAAACGTGGTTGAATGAATAAGGCCTAGGCTATACGCCGTGCTACTGCCGGGCCAAATTTAATTAAAATGAGTGCAGCAACAGCGCGGCAATAGCACGGCGTTGCACTAAACGCCGTTCTTAATTGGCGCCATGTCGCGCTACTGCCGTTCCAAACACCGAGCGCGACAGGCCCTGTCGAGCTAATGTGCCGAATTATTTGCCGAGCCGAATTGGTTTTAAAACGCCGTGCTATAATACAAATCAATTTATTTGAGTTCGGCACTAGCACTAACACGGCGTATAGCCTAGGCCTTATAATCCCTTCAGGTCCATAAATTATTGATTGTTGGCGGTTCGAATCCTTTTAGAGAACTCTTTGCACAGATTCATAGTGATCAGTTAGGCAGTAAAGGGAAAGAGTTGTTTAGCTTATGTTCCTTTGCAATTTCAATGTGACTTGTGTGAGAGGAAAAAATTAGGCCCGCAAGATGCCCCGATTGAGTGATTTAAAATGCATGGGAGCGAATTGACCAAGACCGTATCAGAAATCTTATCAACAGTATGCGTCGACGATGAATTGAAGTGAAAAAAGAATAATAACAAATTCTGTAAAAACATGATTTTCTCCATGTGTCCAATCCCTATGCAAGAAAGTGTCATTTTTTATTGGTCATCACATTTAATAAAAGGCAGCCTTTTAAGGCGAAGGTTAACTGTTGAGTGAAACTTTATTGCGCAATAAATGTGTAACATTTCAGACTACATTTTACAGGTTTACATTTGTAACAGGTTAAGGAGCCTAACTGTTTTCCAGAAAAATGTACATTTCCCAGGGGGGACTTATTTCTTTTGACCTGTTTATTTTGTTAAGTAGAACTTCAGAAATCCATTCCGTGAAACCCGGGGGAGACCTGTTCGTCTTTTTGCCCTGGAGAGACATTTTCACTTCCACTGTCCTCATTGTGTTCAGGCCTTCACCGGGTACCGTTTCTTGGAATCACTGGGTGCCCATAATATTGAAACATTCCAAACAGGCCTACCATATCAACTCCCTATAGGGAGTGTATAGCTCGACACTGCCATTTTGGCATAAAGCAGCCAAATTAACCATAATAACCATCTCTGCCCTCACAGGTCCTGGTTGGAGAGAAGCAATAAGTTACTAAGTACCTTGCTCAAGGGTTTACGCAGCACAAACCCCAGGTTGAACACGAACCCATAACCTGCAGACCACGAATTCAATGCTCCAGACCATGTTCCTTGAAGCTCTCTGTGATTTCATTATCATCACGCTGTCATGATTTGCACCCTCTACCTTTGTATAGTAGCTTCTTGGGCTGGAAGCCTACTGCCTCTAGGAAGTCCCGAGCCCCTTCGACAGGGGCCACTTTCTCTTGGTAGGCTTTGTTGTGCTCCGAGATCTTTCTGTATTTCTCCTCGTTGGGGTTATTGCACACGTTATCAAGATATCTTGAGATAAAGAAATAATAGCTACTCAAACTGGATCCTGAATTTCTAACTTTAGGACTTTGACTGCCCGACTGCCCCCGACTGCCCCCGACTGCCCCCGACTGCCCCCGACTGCCCCCGACTGCCCCCGACTGCCCCCGACTGCCGCCCGACCGCCCGACTGCCTGACTGCCTGACATGCAGTCATCAGTACTATCCCTGTATATGCCCATCAAAAATAGAACCATATATCTGAAAAAGATGAACTTTGGTTCAACGAATGGTAAGTTTCTTGTAATAGGAAATTAAGGAAAAAAAAAAAAAGCTTGCTTTAAAGTATTGAATTGGAATTCTGGAATTCTTGAACAAGCAATGATCTATAAGTTTGTAGGTTTTGTTGGTTGCAAATTGCTCATTGTTTAGATGTAAATGACAGATAAGGTACCAAAGTCTTTCTTAGAATTTATATAAAAATACGATTTCAACTTTTTTAACTGAACTTTGCAAGTCCATCCCAAGTCCTTCAGTGTCAAGTCAGGTCACCCAGCTATTCAAATGAACTGTTACAAGAGTATTCATTCGTCATTGTTATCTAGTTACCTGTGACTATAGCTTTATGGAAAGACTTATAAAAAGACTTGTAGGGACTCTGCCTGCCAGCCAGCTAGCCGGCTAACGATGGTACTATTCCATAACCTGCTATTCTACTATTGGCATTTTCCTGGATCTCTCCAAGGCCTTCGATACAGTTGATCATGATATACTACTATTAAAGCTTGAACACTAAAGAAATAAGAGGAGTTGCTTTGGATTGGTTCAGGAGTTACCAGGAGTATAAAATTAAATTATTAAATAAATATTTTAACTGAAGACTAAAATACGTCTCTGTTTTACGGGGTTACAGGCTACATGTTCTCTCTCTCTAATATGTTACTATAATTGTATGTCTATTCTAGAGGGAATTATATTATTTGTAATAATGTAATTAGTTTTTAATTGTTATATAGGAGCCCCCTATTCTAGAGGGAATTATATTATTTGTAATATATATGTAATCAGTTTTTAATTGTTATTAGGAGCCCCCACTTGACAAGCTTGCTTTTTGGGGGCCCGCATGCACACTTAATTATTCGCAGTGGTTTAATTATTTCAAAATATAATAGTGTAGAAAATAAAGTGATGTGAATGAATAACAAAAAATGAACCTACTTGCAGAGAATCTGTAAGCCAGTGTGTAGTCTTTCTTTGTTCTTGCTTAGGGAATGAATCATAATCACAGATGCTTCCAATGGTCTGTACTGCAGCATCTGAAATAGAACAAACAAACAAACAAAAAACATGAAATTTAGGACTTATAAAAGAATAATTGTTTATTGTCCACGTGCGCATCCTTTTTGTCTGCCACATCCAAATCCGATTTATTTTCACATTGGCACTTTTCTCGATCTTTTAGACTATAGTATGCAGGAGTGGCATTTAATTATTATCATATGACGCGGCGCTATATAATTTGCATACAAGTCTATACAAATACAATAAAAAGGCTCCCTTATCCTTCTTTTTTTCAAGAAAGTCTGGATGAGGCTTTTGGTTTGTTGGGGGGCTTTAGGTCTATACCGTACCACTGGAGAAAAAACCCAGTGCAATACAAAGAGAAAAGAAAAAACAAATTCTGTGATATCGAGCACAACCTCGTACCGGTACCTGTGTTTCTTCCAAATCTTCCCTAAAGGTAGGATACATCATTGTAATTGCTTAAATTGTCATGAATATAGGTGGATTTAGGGGTTGTATTTTATAGTAAATGTCGTTTAAGTGACCTGTCCGAAGTTTTACAACAATGGACGCTGAAAAAAACCCAAGAAAAACAGCGTTCGTTTTCAACCGGCTTAAGGAAGTGGTTCTTATGTTTTTTTGGTTTTTTTCGCGATCACAGTCCGGCGATCAAGAATAGTTTTTTGAAAATTAAAATTTTCTAACACAATTACAGGATATCTAGCGCAATCATTTTGATGGATGCCTACAATCATTATTTACTTTCTTTTAAGATATTTCTTATTAATTCGGTAGTAATATTTTTTTGGGATATCTGCAAATGGTGTATCCCACCTTTAACAGCTTTGGCCAAAACATTAGGTTCCATAGTTTTCCAATTTTTCTATGTTTGTCTATGCCAACCGACCCGCTTTAGATGTCCCAGCATGTGTTCGTCTATGGCTGCCTTGGTGTATATTACGCTGCATCCAAAAGGGCATTGGGAGAAGATGCAAGGAACAGACAGTGCACTACTGTCCTCTTTGGCTACTCCTTCGGAAGGGGTAGAGCCATTCAAGGCATCATCTACACTTCCTGCCTAAAATGGCAACAACAACAACAAAAATTAATTTTGGTCGAAATACCGGCAATGTAAGTTATTACAAGACAATTACAAGTCAAGTGAGGCAATAATAATAATAATAATAATAATAATAATAATTAAAATAATGTGTGAGGCTAATCATCTTTACTCACAGCTGGGGTGCTGAATTGGGTAGTTCGCGACTACAATGTGGTCGAAATGATATGCGACAAGGACATTTCTTCTGTTTTGCAGCATATTTTAATAAAATCTGGCAAATGTTGGAAAATTGACTTTGGAGGGAAAATATTCAAGCCGGCTCATTTCATTTTTATTTATGATCTTAAATATTTGGATTTCCTTATTAGGAATTTATTTGTCATCAAAAAAATTAAGACCTTTCGCAAAATATAATGAATTTATAATATCTTGTGGAAACTTATGTCAAA
Source organism: Crossaster papposus (assembly GCA_037893245.1). Lineage (NCBI taxonomy): Eukaryota > Metazoa > Echinodermata > Asteroidea > Velatida > Solasteridae > Crossaster > Crossaster papposus. The sequence continues at coordinate 3,225,662 of JBAIAA010000271.1, read as the reverse complement.
TCAAGTCATGTCGTGGAATTCAATTTTAAATGTTGGTGAATTTTTGAAAAGCCACTGCTCCTGGCCCTATATAATGCGAAACGGAAAAAATTGTGAATGAATCTTTATTTCAAAATGTTATCTTAAATGTTATATTCGTTTTCTATTCGTCAACCCTTACCTTAATCATTTCAGCCATCTATGTATCCCTTTTACTGTTCTTCCAGTCCATACTATATAATTCATTCAACCCATTCTTCCTACTTAGCATGGGCGGAGATCCCGGGGGGGATGGGGGGGATATATCCCCCCAACTTTTTGATCTGGGGGGATGACCAATGTAATCATCCCCCCCACTTTTTACGGGTAGGCGTCTTAATTTGCGTATAGTCCATAACATGCAAATACACTGGCAGGCCAGCACCACAGCCCAGCCAGTGCGAGTGTCGTAAGTTACTTTCCCTGCATTGGGATTATAATCAAGAAGTGACTTAGTAAAGTTGAATAAACGCCCAGTTAAAGACTCGCGGCGCGGCGTGCACAAACTTGTTGTAATGATCGGTCTGTGATTGGCCTCCCGCATGTTTACTCAATGTGAACGAAGCGCGTGGAGACCAGACATGAGACCACGTTGGACGTCCGGACCGCGTATTTTTTTTCCCTAGGAGGGTTAGGGGTAATTATCATAAATGGGCGTATCTACACCACACTGAGTGGAAGACACTTACATGTAGGTTCTCAGATCCTTATTTTCCCTTAAATTAAACTCACTCCAACAATAAACTTGGAGACCAAAATAATCAATGAAAAATTCGAGCGAATTCGAACCCCAGTCGAACGATCTATAACCTAACCCATTATCCACTAAGCTACCGTGAGAGGTCGACAGAAGCCGTTTTTCAAAGTGCTTTAATGTACCTCTGGGCTAGTTGAATGAGCAATAACAGTGTATTAGCGTCATTGTTAAAACTATGGAATAATCATTTCGCGAGGGGTCTAGAGCCGCCCATATAATTACCCCTAACCCTCTTAGGAAAAACAATTACGGGTCCAGGCCTGGGTACGGGTATCGAGGACAGATGGGGTGCGTTCCACTCACGCGAACGTTGCCAACGTTGGCCAACGTTATCGTTGTTCGCTTAAGTGGAACGCAATGTGCGCCAATTATGTTGGCTAAAGGCCGGCTCATACTCGGCGCGAAAGCAAACGCGAACGCGAATTTGTGACGTGGCGAGTCGCGGCCGCGAGTTGGGGAGGGGGAGCGAAAACGGCGAACGACATTCCGAGCTGTTCGCTATTGACCAGTGACGTATTTTAAAGATGGCGAAGAGGTTAGCAGACGGCAGTGTTCTTTTCACAGTTTTTCTTTTTACGTTTTATACTTTTCGTTATAAATGGTGGATTGTTTTGAGCAGTTAACAGGGATATTTTTAAGAAAAATAATGAGTTGGACAAAAAGCAGCTAACCAAACGATGTCACTGTCACTGGGCGCCGCCATTTTGAAAACGTAGTTTTTAAAATATCGTTTCACTTCAACTAACGCAAACTCAAAACGTAGGCGAACGTTCGCGCAAACAGTTCGCGTAAGTGGAATGCAGCCTTGGTAACAAGTTTTAAACGTTATTTTGTCATACCCCAAAGTAGTAATTATACAATCACTTGTATATTTATTTTGAGGGAATTAAATACTATTTTCCCGAATATCTATCTTCTATCTATCTATCTTCTATCTTCTATCTATCTATCTATCTTCTATCTTCTATCTATCTATACTACAAAAGATGACAAATGCGCCATCTTGTCCCTGGGCGCCGCCATCTTGGAACGCAGGGAGGCGCCATCTTGGAACACAGGGCCGCGCCATCTTGGCGCATGGTTGGCGCCATGTTGGCTTTTAGTCGGGCGACTCGTCGCCGCGCGTGTGTGCCGCCGGCGTCGGTGCGGCGGGGTGCCGGATCGTTCGCGACGGGGAATCCCCCGGGGAATAAGATTTAAAAAAAAATCGTATTCGTCCGAAGTGAGATTTAAAAGAAACGGACGTTACCGATAAACGCGTAATCGCTTTTCGATTGCCTGTCGATGTCTGTGGGCCTTTTTGCGTGAACTATTGCGTTATTTTTGCATTGTCCTTGCCCGGAGTTCGGGCCGAAGCCCTCCCGAAATCGTACTACCGTAACTCGGTTACCAAATGTTTGCGATTAAGCGGCGGCTACATGCGTTACGCGAAGCCTTCGCAAATTAATTGTATCCGCCTTGCTTGCGCGGTGGCCGAGTTGGTGCCGAGTTTGTTATTCGCCATTGGGCGGCCCCGTCACGTGTTATTTGAGCTTTATACTCCCTTGGTTATTGCGGAGTTTGAGCGCCAGCTTCGTTTTCGGCTTCGAATTTCGTGCGCGTCGACCACATTGCAGTCACAGGCTTGGAACGTTAAAAAATGATTTATTCCTTTCGTGTTGCCTTTTGGGCAAATTTCTTTGCTTCACATTGTCGATACTTAAATATTACAACATTATCTGTCTCAAAACACTCCGAAACATATCGCTATTGCCTCAATTTCAACTTTGATCGTGCAAAAAAGTCGCGAAATTGTATGGCGATGGTGGATATGAATATGCAATTTAGAAACGTGACTGCATTACGTCAGTTGAGGGCGCACTGTCAGATGGCCAGCCTGTTGGGTTTTTTAATCACGATTTTCACGATGATGTAAATCAGAAATCCCGAAGTGGTTCGTATTGTTTCCCGTACGATTCCTGTTAAAAAATCACGAGACGCAGGCAGCATGCAAGCGAAGATGGACTGCCTATTGAGTATTATTAGTTCGGAAGTCGGGAAGTATTTTTACAAAGATTGTTTGTTATTCAGAGTCGATGGTATTCTACGGAGCCCCTAAAGGGACATATGACGAATACAAATCACCGTTACGAAATTATTTGAGTATTTTATTTCGTGCACTCAAAATAACTTATTTCGTGAGCTCGAAATGTTGTCGTGGCCACGAAATGACTTCTTGCGCTCCAAGAATATCTGTTCGTGAGCTCGAAATAATTTCGTGCGCTCGAAATACTTTCTAGCTGGTACTCTACTCGCTAAGTTTCGCGATTTGTTTGTCATACAATCCATTATGTTTTTAAGACCTCAACAAGGTGTATCTATATTAAGTTACGATTTCACCCAGCTAGCAGGTGCCGCGCGAAGCGCGGCATCCTGCTAGTCTATACTATAAAAGATGTTAAATTCGCCATCTTGTCCCTGGGCGCCGCCATCTTGGAACGCAGGGCCGCGCCATCTTGGAAACACAGGGCCGCGCCATCTTGGCGCGTGGTTGGCGCCATGTTGGCTTTTGGTCGGGCGACTTGTCGCCGCGCACGTGTGCCGCCGGCGTCGGTGCGGCGGGGTGCCGGACCGTTCGCGACGGGGAATCCCCCGGGGAATCCCCCGGGGAATAAGATTTTAAAAAAATCGTATTCGTCCGTGGTGAGATTTAAAAGAAACGGACGTTACCGATAAACGCGTAATCGCTTTTCGATTGCCTGTCGATGTCTGCGGGCCTTTTTGCGCGAACTATTGCGTTATTTTTGCATTGTCCTTGACCGGAGTTCGGGCCGAAGCCTTCCCGAAATCGTACTGCCGTAACTCGGTTGCCGAATTGTTGGCCGTTTGCAATTAAGCGGCGGCTACATGCGTTACGCGAAGCCTTCGCAAATTAATTGTATCCGCCTTGCTTGCGCGGTGGCCGAGTTGGTGCCGAGTTTGTTGTTCGCGATTGGGCGGCCCGTCCCGTGTTATTTGACCTTTATACTCCATTGGTTATTGCGGAGTTTGAGCGCCAGCTTCATTTTCGGCTTTGAATTTTTTGCGCGTCTACCACATTGCAGTCACAGGCTTGGAACGTTAAAAAATGATTTATTCCTTTCGTGTTGCCTTTTGGGCAAATTTCGTTGCTTCACATTGTCGATACTTAAATATTACAACATTATCTGTCTCAAAACACTCCGAAACATATCGCTATTGCCTCAATTTCAACTTTGATCGTGCAAAAATGTCGCGAAATTGTATGGCGATGGTGGATATGAATATGCAATTTAGAAACGTGACTACGTTTCGGCTTCGGCTTTGCCTCCGAATTCCTGCGCGTCGACCATTTTGTAGTCACAGTTTTGGAACGTAAAAACAATGATTTATTCCTTTCGTGTTGCCTTCTGGCAAAATTTCTTCCTTTCACATTGTCAATACTTAAATATTACAACATTATCTCTCTAAAAACACTCCGAAACGTATCGCTATTGCCTCAATTTTAACTTTTATCGTTGAAAAATGTCGCGAAATTGTAAGGCCTATCGTGGATATGAATATTCAATTTAGAAACGGGACTGCCTTACGTCAGTTGAGGGCGCACTGTCAGACGGCCGGTCTGTTGGTTTTTTTCAATCGTAACGACGTAAATCAGAAACCCCGAAGTGGTTCGTATTGTTTCCCGTACGATTCATGTTAAAAAATCACGAGACGCAGGCAGCATGCAAGCAAAGATGAACTGCCTATTGAGTATTATTAGTTCGGAAGTCGGGAAGTATTTTTACAAAGATTGTTTGTTATTCAGAGTCGATGGTATTCTACGGAGCCCCTAAAGGGACATATGACGAATACAAATCACCGTTACGAAATAATTTGAGTATTTTATTTCGTGCACTCAAAATAACTTATTTCGTGAGCTCGAAATGTTGTCGAGGCCACGAAATGACTTCGTGCGCTCCAAGAATATCTGTTCGTGAGCTCGAAATAATTTCGTGCGCTCGAAATACTTTCTAGCTGCTACTCTACTCGCTAAGTTTCGCGATTTGTTTGTCATACAATCCATTGTGTTTTTAAGACGTCAACAAGGTGTATCTATAAGTTACGATTTCACCCAGCTAGCAGGTGCCGCGCGAAGCGCGGCATCCTGCTAGTCTATACTATAAAAGATGTTAAATTCGCCATCTTGTCCCTGGGCGCCGCCATCTTGGAACGCAGGGCCGCGCCATCTTGGAACACAGGGCCGCGCCATCTTGGCGCGTGGTTGGCGCCATGTTGGCTTTTGGTCGGGCGACTCGTCGCCGCGCGTGTGTGCCGCCGGCGTCGGTGCGGCGGGGTGCCGGATCGTTCGCGACGGGGAATCCCCCGGGGAATCCCCCGGGGAATAAGATTTTTTTTTAAATCGTATTCGTCCGAAGTGAGATTTAAAAGAAACGGACGTTACCGATAAACGCGTAATCGCTTTTCGATTGCCTGTCGATGTCTGTGGGCCTTTTTGCGTGAACTATTGCGTTATTTTTGCATTGTCCTTGCCCGGAGTTCGGACCGAAGCCTTCCCGAAATCGTACTACCGTAACTCGGTTACCAAATTGTTGGCTGTTTGCGATTAAGCGGCGGCTACATGCGTTACGCGAAGCTTTCGCAAATTAATTGTATCCGCCTTGCTTGCGCGGTGGCCGAGTTGGTGCCGAGTTTGTTATTCGCCACTGGGCGGCCCCGTCACGTGTTATTTGAGCTGGTGCCCCGATTTATACTTCCTTGGTTTACTGCGGAGTAAACATAGTACCAGTTGAGCTCCGTCTTCGTTTTCGGGTGGGAATTCGTGCGCGTCTACCACGTTTCAGTCACAGGTTGGGAACGTTAACAAATGATTTATTCCTTTCGTGTTGCTTTTAGGGCAAATGTCTTTGCTTCACATCGTCGATACTTAAATATTACAACATTATCTGTCTCAAAACACTCCGAAACATATCGCTATTGCCTCAATTTCAACTTTGATTGCGCAAAAATGTCGCGAAATTGTATGGCGATGGTGGATATGAATATGCAAATTTAGAAACGTGACTGCATTACGTCGGTTGAGGGCGCACTGTCAGATGGCCGGCCTGTTGGGTTTTTTAATCACGATTTTCACGATGATGTAAATCAGAAATCCCGAAGTGGTTCGTATTGTTTCCCGTACGATTCCTGTTAAAAAATCACGAGACGCAGGCAGCATGCAAGCGAAGATGGACTGCCTATTAAGTATTATGAGTTCGGAAGTCGGGAAGTATTTTTACAAAGATTGTTTGTTATTCATGGTTATTCAGAGTCGATGGTATTCTACGGAGCCCCTAAAGGGACATATGACGAATACAAATCATCGTTACGAAATAATTTGAGTATTTTATTTCGTGCACTCCAAATAACTTATTTCGTGAGCTCGAAATGTTGTCGTGGCCACGAAATGACTTCTTGCGCTCCAAGAATATCTGTTCGTGAGCTCGAAATAATTTCGTGCGCTCGAAATACTTTCTAGCTGGTACTCTACTCGCTAAGTTTCGCGATTTGTTTGTCATACAATCCATTGTGTTTTGAAGACGTCAACAAGGTGTATCTATAAGTTACAATTTCACCCAGCTAGCAGGTGCCGCGCGAAGCGCGGCATCCTGCTAGTCTATTCTATAAAAGATGTTAAATTCGCCATCTTGTCCCTGGGCGCCGCCATCTTGGAACGCAGGGCCGCGCCATCTTGGCGCGTGGTTGGCGCCATCTTGGCGCGTGGTTGGCGCCATGTTGGCTTTTGGTCGGGCGACTCGTCCCCGCGCGCGCGTGCCGCCGGCGTCGGTGCGGCGGGGTGCCGGATCGTTCGCGACGGGGAATCCCCCGGGGAATAAGATTTAAAAGTGAGATTTAAAAGAAACGGACGTTACCGATAAACGCGTAATCGCTTTTCGATTGCCTGTCGATGTCTGCGGGCCTTTTTGCGTGAACTATTGCGTTATTTTTGCATTGTCCTTGCCCAGAGTTCGGGCCGAAGCCTTCCCGAAATCGTACTACCGTAACTCGGTTGCCGAATTGTTGGCTGTTTGCGATTAAGCGGCGGCTACATGCGTTACGCGAAGCCTTCGCAAATTGATTGTATCCGCCTTGCTTGCGCGGTGGCCGAGTTGGTGCCGAGTTTGTTTTTTCGCGATTGGGCGGCCCCGTCACGTGTTATTTGAGCTGGTGCCCCGATTTATACTTCCTTGGTTATTGCGGAGTAAACATAATACCAGTTGAGCGCCGGCTTCGAATTGGTGCGCGTCTACCACGTTTCAGTCACAGCTTGGGAACGTTAAAAAATGATTTATTCCTTTCGTGTTGCCTTTTGGGCAAATTTCTTTACTTCACATTGTCGATACTTAAATATTACAACATTATGTGTCTAAAAACACTCCGAAACATATCGCTATTGCCTCAATTTCAACTTTGATCCCGCAAAAATGTCGCGAAATTGTAGGGCGATGGTGGATATGAATATGCAAATTAGAAACGTGACTGCATTACGTCAGTTGAGGGCGCACTGTCAGATGGCCGGCCTGTTGGGTTTTTTAATCAGGATTTTCACGATGATGTAAACTCAGAAATCCCGAAGTGGTTCGTATTGTTTCCCGTACGATTCCTGTTAAAAAATAACGAGACGCAGGCAGCATGCAAGCGAAGATGGACTGCCTATTGAGTATTATTAGTTCGAAAGTCGGGAAGTATTTTTACAAAGATTGTTTGTTATTCAGACTTGATGGTATTCTACGGAGCCCCTAAAGGGACATATGACGAATAAAAATCACCGTTACGAAATAATTTGAGTATTTTATTTCGTGCACTCAAAATAACTTATTTCGTGAGCTCGAAATGTTGTCGTGGCCACGAAATGACTTCTTGCGCTCCAAGAATATCTGTTCGTGAGCTCGAAATAATTTCGTGCGCTCGAAATACTTTCTAGCTGGTACTCTACTCGCTAAGTTTCGCGATTTGTTTGTCATACAATCCATTATGTTTTTAAGACGTCAACAAGGGGTGCGTTCCACTTACGCGAACTGTTTGCGCGAACGTTCGCCAACGTTTTGAGTTGGCGTTAGGGGGAGTGGAACGATATTTTAAAAACTACGTTTTCAAAATGGCGGCGCCCGGTGAAAGTGACATCGTTTGGTTCGCTGCTTTTTGTCCAACTCATTATTTTTCTTTAAAAGATCCCTGTGACTGCTCAAAACAATCCACCGTTTATAACGAAAAGTATAAAACGTAAATAAAAACCGTGAAAAGAACCCTGCCGTCTGCTAACCGCTTCGCCATCATTAAAATACGTCACTGGCCAACAGCGAACAGCTCGGAATGTCGTTCGCCGTTTTCGCTAACGTTGGCCAACATGATTGGCGCACATTGCGTTCCACTCACGCGAACAACGCTAACGTTGGCCAACGTTGGCAACGTTCGCTGGAGTGGAACGCACCCCAGGTGTATCTATAAGTTACGATTTCACCCAGCTAGCAGGTGCCGCGCGAAGCGCGGCATCCTGCTAGTGTATACAAAATGTACTCGCGGTCGGCATGACGTCACCGGGCTTTGTTTCTTGTCTCTGAGTGGTCAGTGGTGGCTGTTAGTTATCGCACCCTCTGGACTCAAAGGGGAATGAATAGTGTTGTTGTCTATGTGGAAATTATCTAAATAATTAATTATTGTCCAACACTACACCTAGATATTTCAAAATGTTATTGTTTTATAAAGTTATAAAATATCCCACCTTACACCAACAAAAAAAGGTATTCATTTTTGTATTTCTGTAAAAAAATATAGAAAACACACAATTCCCTGTACAAATTGAATGGAGGGCTTCCCCTTTGCCTGGCGGCGTGTGCAAAAGGTGGAACAGCCTCCGACCATGATAATTGATGCACAGGAGATACTGTACATGTACCGCATTAAAACAAAATTCCCAACCGACCGATCATTTTTTTGGGCGTTTTTACCGGAAACTCAACTTCCTTTTTTTTTGGCACTGGTGTAATTAATGCATTTTGAAAGACATATACTGCTGACTACTGTGTTGCATGTTTTTTGAACTGATACTGCACTGACTTGTAATGAACATTAGAAAAGTATTGCCCAAATCCAAAAGGCACAAATTCTACAACTCAAATTTTGAAGTTTTTTATTTCTTTTTCCTTCATCAATTATGCCTCTAAATGGCCTCAGCCTTTTGCATTACAGAGCATCTAGAATGCAACATTTCACGGGGCCCTTAAGCGGGCCCCGGACCCCACGCCGTAAGGGCTTCGCGCTCCGCGCTCGCATGTTTCATCTCGGACAAAAATCATCCCCCCCACATGTAACAAGAAATCTCCGCCCCTGCTACTTAGCATATATACCCATCCACCATACCCATCCTTGTATCTATTTCTAAGCCTATTTCCTCTGTTGCACTCCTTCTCTCCCTTCAATTCTTTCTGACCTTTCCCTCTATCCCACCCATCCAACTTATTGATTGCATCGACTCCCTACAACCATTCAACCCATTCCCTTTACAACAGTTCATTTCTTTTACCCAACCTTCCCTTCATTTGACTCATTCCTTTCACTAAATCTATCCCACAAGTTGGTTTAGCTTCACCTACCCTTGTCAATTCATCCAAATTATCTCCCCAACCACTCCTAATTGCTTACCCTCCTAATTGTTTTAATCAATAGGCCTAACGTTTTACACTGAAATGATTGGTTTTAACAATTTTGACATTTTAGATTGCTGGATATTAATATAGATTTACATTACTTAATTGGGGGTGTCGTGGCCGAGCGTGAGTTCGAGTCTCGGTATCGACACGTGTGTCCTTAAGTTAAGCAAGACAATTAAACCACTATAGACGATGTGCCTCTGTTTACATCTGTATTCAAATGTGCCCGTCAATATGCGCACGCATCGTGTTTTACATAAATTTGGTTAAGAGATGACATCAGAGGTCACATAATTCAAAGGCGATCTGACCTGCGACGTCACTCTTTAAGCAAATTTGATGTAAAACACGATGGGTGCGCATCACTGCCGGGCACATTTGAATACAGATGTAAACACGTGACGTCAGAGGGAACATCGTCTATTGCTTCGTCCTTCGGATGGGATGTAAAGCTGTAGGTTCCGTGTGTGAATAATGTATATATTGAACCTGGACACTCACGTAAAAGAACCCAGTCACACTTATCGCTAAAGACTGAATGGGCTCGATCGCCCCGGTGTTTCTGGCATTTCGTTCATCCTCCTACTGGTTTCTTCAGGCTTACGAGCTTACAGTGCCTTGTGCGCTTTTGAGGAATCCTCGGTTTCATTGCCGAAAAAAAAATAATAATAATAATAATTTATAACCTTGTGTATTGTAATTTGTCTTGTACCAATTAATATACCTCCAAATGGGCACTTTGGGAGACAATCCCATAGAGTCGTGCACAATCTTTATTGTAACCTAACCCGTTTTTACCTGGAGCTTTTTCCACGAAATTTCATATTTATGCTATTTAGACCCAAATCTGTCTTCTCCGAGCAAAAATAACTCCCAAATATCGTTTTGTGGGGTAGCTAGACACTTAGGGAGACACTGAAATGTCTCCCTAAGTGCCACTGTCTCCCAAGTGAATCAAAACTATCGCTAATTTGTCTCCCAAAGTGCCTATTTGGAAGAATTATTTTAACTCTTGTAATATTTGTAACTTTGTATATTGTAAGGCGCACTTGATCATTTTTACAATGGAAAGTGCGCGGTATAAATGTTATTATTATTATTATCTCTTAAAGTTAATCATTTTCAATTACTAATATATAACCGAGGTTTTAATCTCGGCTGATAAAGGTTTGGGCACTAAATATGATTTGTTTTGAATCAGAAAGCATTCAGAAATTACAGCAAAAGTCTATAATTATAATTTTTAATCCAAGTAGTGAGTTTTACAGAACAAAATACAGCCTAATTTTACATTTTCATCCATAATTAATTACCATTCTTCCTCCGACAGGACCAAACCTCATTATATAATTACTTTCCCTAGCTCAAATCTGAGCCCTCCCTACCCCACTAAAACAAATAAAGTTGCCCGAGCATACAAACACAGTCAAGCATTAATCAAATCAACATTGCATGCATTTTCAGCAATCTTAAAGGGCATCCAGAAGTGTTTACAAAGACACGGCTAAAACGTTACTGCTAAAAATATTTACAAAACAATTATGAATATAAATTTTAGAAAGTACCGCTACATGACTTGTGGTGTCAAATTTCAAAATCAGCATTTTCCACGTGTAACAAGTAACGGTCAAATACCTTAAGATTTGCTGACACGGGATCTTTTATGTTAAGTGAAGGTCCACTGCCAATCTCCATGATTTTCCAGTCCCAATATTCGGCAAACGGACGAAATCCTGAAAAACAAAGCACTCATTGTAACGACTAGACATAAACTGAGCAGCAACCTTAACACGCTCAATAATTCCCTCGCAATTGCTAGAAGGTAATACAAGATCCAATAACATGATACTGTTTCTTGTCGTGGTGGAGAAGCATTCTTCCTTTTCACCCTATCTGCACTATGTTTTCGTCTTGGCTGCCGGGGTCTAAAAATACTTACCTAGAGGTTGCAGGGAGCACAAGTAAATAAATGCACAAAGCTGCTCAAGTGTTCATTATACGCCAGATGCTATGTGATACTGTCAGGCATAAGATGATATATCGTGTCAGTGCTGTGTTGAATGAATGCCTTGAAGGAGAGAAATGATGTAAGAAATTATGTGCACGAAGGCTGTAGCTCTTAGAAACCCCCCCCAAAAAAAACCCACAAAAAAAAACAAACAAAAAAACCCAAAATATAATAAACCATAAATACAAATTAAAATAAAGATATGATACATATTTGATGTATTTTTGAGGAGTGCGACCGATGATGGGTCTTAAGTTTTGCGCTTGGATGCAGTGTGGGCGTTACGGATTCTCAGATGAGGAGTGAATGAACTATCATCAGTGGAGTTTAATTATTTAATTATTAATCAAATACAACGCAGGATGAACAACTAATTCCATAGGGGGTAATATTGAGCCACTGGTACTGGTTTCGGAAAAAGGGAATTAAAAAGGATTCAGGAGAATTTTTTTATTTTATTTAAAATGAGAATTTACACGCATCTATGATTTTTATAATTGGTTTGGAGAAGTCCAATTACCCGAGTTACCAAGAAGGAGCAATCTACTTATCCAATGTTTGAGGTAAGCAAAATTGAATAAAGTTCCAGCCGGCCCAGCTTGTAACCTGTTTCTGCTAAACATTTATTTTCTCTTAGAAAGTTTGTGTTTAAATAAAGGTTTATGTGTTTGAATGAAAATATTCGTGGAGTAAAGAAAATGGGGGGGGGGAGGGGGGAGGGGGAGAAGGGGAAGGAGGGGGGGGGGGGGGGGGGGAGGGGAAGGAGGGGGGGGGGGGGGGGGGGAGGGGAAGGAGGGGGGGGGGGGGGGAAGAAGGGGTGATGGTTGGGGAGGGGGAGGGGTTTAGAGGTTAATAGGTGGAAGAATCAAGTCAATCAATACACAGACCAAAGCCTAGAGCAATAAAATAAGATTGGCAACAATGTCTGACATTTAAAGAATAAATGAATATTAAAATGCCAATAGTTAACATTAGTGAGATGAAACCGAGGGGCGGGTAAGTGGAAGAGATTTTTTTTTTTTTTTTGGGGGGGGGTAATCCCAAATTACTCCATCTCGATTCCTATTTTTCCCCTGAAGCAGATCTTCATGGATGCCACATCAGTAAGTTAATACAGCAATATAGTGTTTACAGTGAGCTTTTAACTGCAAATTTTCGAGCGTCATCAATTTGAAATATATTTTGTTTTCCTATGTAGCCTGGTTTTATTTGGAAAATTCCCAACAAATAACATTCAAAACCTATCGCTTTCATCGTCTGAAAAGTTACTATGTATAGTTTGTAAAAATTCCATAATCTGAAATCTGTTCCTGACATCAACTGTCGGGTACCCGAGTACCCGGTTCCGATGCACAGCCCTAAATGAAAATAAGTAGCATTTTGTGAAGTCTTCAACACATGTACAATGCAAATGTGACACACGTTAAGTTGAATTCTCAAATATATAAATTCATTAATTCTCAATTCAGGCCTTCCCAGATGCATGCAACAATAAATCGTGCAAACAAGGTACATATAAACATTGTATTTCCTTGGAAGTAAACTACATTCCCAAAGAACCACATCCTTATACAATGATGTTTCAAACACTGAAGAAGCACACAATATAAAACTTACCCCTTTTAATAGAAAGATTTTCTAAATAAAAAATTGTCCACAAAACTTGCAAAGTTCTACGTGGCTCTATCAAGCGCTCTCCAGATTTTAGTTTATTAGTCAGCCCGGACCGGATTTCTAAACTCTTCAACAACTGTCGATAAAAAGATCAGTGAAGTTGTTTACGTCTGGTTAGTCATCTCTGATGAAACAAAAACCTCACGGGAACATTGTGACTAAGGTTCCAGCAGGAAGCAACGCAGACCCTTTTATGCTATTTTGTGTTACTATGTTAAAGGATTGTGCAAGCGAGGGATATCTTTTACAGATTCTACTGTATTTAATGTGACGCACGAATTAAAAATAAAAACAGAAAAATAAAGAATAAAACAAGACAAGTTAAACTTAATAGTCAAATTGAACATGGATCAATTTGTGGCTCGTCACCACAAATGAGTTGGAAATTGTCATTTTTATAAAAAATAATAATAATATCCAATGCTTATATAGCGCTTTATCACCAACATATCAAAGCGCTTAACATTATTACCCCTGTCATTGGGCCCATGAAACATTCCAAATACCATCTCAGCTCCCTGAGGAGTAGTGCTAGGTGAGTAACTTGATTATTTCATTACTCGTGATTAGTTTTTACTACTTATTACACTACTGGCAGTTTTTCAACTATTTGAGTACTCGTGCCAGCCCGAGTATAGCCTTTTGACAAGGCCTCGTGACTCTGGCTAAGCGGCTGAGATGAGTCTAGATAACTGGGGTGAACGCGCGACCAAGTGACGAATGTCACGAGGCCTTTTGCAATGTAGGTTTCACTGCTCGGCATGAATTATTCATAGATACATATTAGCATGCCAATAGGCCCAATCAGAACGTCGATCTCCCAGTTGGCTTCGTTCGTGATTCGTTCAATATCAAAGCATGTAAGGAAAGGTAAAAAAACGTAAATAAATGTTGCTTCTGAGTTGAATATATGAATGATAAATACAAGATATCACATTTAAATCTATTTTACATGCAAAATTGCAATAAATTAGGAAGCAACTAATAATTTGAGCTAAATATTGTAAGTGACATGATTGGACATTCCCTGTTTGTAAAATGAACTACTCCAACTCAAATATAAGCTGACGTCACGCAGAGATACGTTCGCTGATTGGACGCTACCATTTCGGTAGCGATTCCAGTTGGAAACAAAGGTTAACATAAGAAATCCAAACCAGATTGATAAAGGCCACTTGTCTGGGCAATTCGCACTGGCGTTCACTCAGGTTTTCGCGATTAGTCTCTTTTTAGTCGCTCGGCCTCTATCAGACATGTGGCCTTGTTTAAAGGCTAGCCCGAGTAGCAATGATTACACGTGAGTAGTGATCGTTAGCGAGCATTGATTATTGACGAGTACAGGTGGACGATGCAACACGTTGGGATTATTACCTTATTATGACAATTACGATAGTTTTACAATATAAAAACAATCTTTGTTGATTTTCACTACTCGCCCAGCACTACTGAGGAGTATACAGCTCGATGCTGCCATTTCGGCACAAAGCAGCTATTAACAACCGTCTCTGCCCTCACAGGTACCCATTTACTTCTGGGTGGAGAGAAGCAATGAGTGACAAAGTGCCTTGCCCAAGAGCACACGCACCCTAGTCTCAGGCAGGACTTGAAGCCACAACCTTTACATATTTACCAGCAAATTACATATTTCATGCTCCAGAACACGAGGTGACAGCACGTCATTTTGCAAGACAATGGGTCAAATCCATTGTATTGTATTGTACAATTAGCAACAACAAACATTATAAACTATACATCTGTTGAAAACTGAAAAACTGAAAACTTGCAAAATACACCCTATATTGCCACCACGGAAGTAAATACGTACATTAGCATATCCCGTACTTTCAATATTACATACATATACATTTTAGGTTATTTACGATGTCAATTTATTTAAAGTAAAATGTTATCGAGTAACAAGTTTAATTTCAACAATTTCTTAATACAGTATATCTTTATACATATCTTTTGAATTAACCTAATGGCTAACATTTATCTCCGATTTTTATTTTCAATCTGCAATGTAGGCACTAATAAATTGTCGTATACCTTGAAAATGACAAACTAACCAAAAGTTGAAACAAAATTGTTCATCAGGGCAACATTTCATAGTTTTGCTGAACTAAACCAGTAAAATCTGCACTAACCATTTTGTGAATTTCAAGGGGTTGGAAAGGAATTTTGGCTTGTGTGAGTGTGTGCTACAAACTGTGGATGAGTTAGTCTTGCATACGCACTGTGGACCTCCGAACAATATAGGTCCACACGATGCGGGAAGAGGTTACGGTTTGTGGACTTGCACACGTCCACAATCCGTTTTTCAGTTTCCGAAAAAGAGCGCTAGAGGAAAAACGGGTTAGGGTTATATATAGAAAAGATAGAAGGGACAGCTGAGAGGCCCATAATCCAAATTTGAGGGTAAATTTGTTTTGAGGAAGCGAGAAAAATGAGTATTTAGTCAAAGTTTGTTAACTACACGAAGACAAAGGAATGTCCACAGTGCGTATGTAAGGTAAAGCTATCTGTTCTATCTGTTTATAGGGCAAGCACAACATTTCCCTACTAACAGTGTGCAGAATGGTAACCATAAAGCACAACATTCCGGGGTGAGCGAAGCCATGAAATTTGGCCCAGGGTTCAACTGCACAGTGCTCCTCAGCAGAAATTATTGCCAAAACCTCATACACATGTACATATTCATGCCATCAAGAGCCGAATTCTCACTGGTCCATTCACCATCATGTGCCAACTGCTATTTTTTACTGTTTGCCAAGTGCGCATAGGAGTCTTAGTGCGCAGGGAAAATACGCATGCGTAGAAGACTAGTGCACGGGTTACCCGTGTGCTTTACGATGCAATCGCGGAACTAGCACTCAGCGGGTGTAGTATGCACGTGCAAACATTGCCCAAGCTTGCTACACGTGAACAAGATTACAGCACACGTAACTGTGACCGGCTCTACAAAAAAAGGGCATTAAGTCATGCTGTGCATTATTATATGTATGTAATGGCCCACTCAACCTTGCGAGGCTTAACATTTTATCAAAATGTGATTTTCATTTTTTGTCATGAATGACATCTTTAATATCTACAGTTTCAGGTTTCATTCAAAGAAATGTTGATTTTGATTAATACATGTAAAGTGTAAACAACAACCATTTTGTATGCATCGTTCTGTCGGCTAGTTCTAAGGAAGTAATCGATATATGTAAACACATCATATTTTCAAAACGGAGCTCTGTTATATACCAAATGAAAGCTTACGTTGTGGCTTTTCCAACCATGTGTAATAACTCAATTTCAATTAATTTCAATTTTTTAATTAACTCTTGTTTGGTGACATAATACCCCTTTTTGTGGAGTGGGTCACAAATGTTAATCAGCATTTTTCCAAGCTCCTGAAATTGTGCAACCGAATATGTATGAGGTTTAGTAAAACAATTGGCAGTTGACAAACTAGCTCCCTCGGCTTCTCCTTAGGAACAAGTTTGTAAACTTCTAAAACCTCCAGGAGCTACCCACCCTCAAACCATGTTATAGCAAATATTTGTGCTAATATAAGCAAAAAAAGCAGAGAACAAGTCACAAGCTAAGCCACAGTACATTACTTTTTGGCTGGATAATTTTTTCTGCTAAGCAGCTATTTTCTGTGCTAACCACTGCGCCCAACTTTATAACGTTGCTGAAGAATAGGTTTTGTGCTTAACATATCTTCCGTCTATTTCACAGAGACTGAGCAGTGAGCGCAGCAAAAGCACACTTACCCCAAAAGGTAAAAATGCTTAAATCAATGACGTAACTGATATAATATGATATAAATGATATAATTTTTCATGCGCACACAACGGCTAGCCCATCCATGACAAATAAGCAGCAGCATGATTTTCTGCAACAGTATTAGCACAACTTTTCTGCTAAACGTTAAAGCAGCACTGTTAAATTAGATCCTGGGGCCAATTTCATGGTACTGTTAATTCAGGCCCGTATGCAGGGGGGGTGCGACGGGTGCGTACGCACCCCCCCAAATTACTAAAAGGTCCACATTTTCGGGGTAAATAATGGTATTTTGATGTAGAAATAACGTTACTGGCACACACAAAATTTGGTCCATTGTTGGTCCCATCAAGTACAAATTTCACCGGAAGAGCACAGCAAAAGGCACGCTTAAACCCTAGCAAGAAAAATTCTTAAATCATTGATGTAACAACAGAAATCTCCATGCGTGTAGAAACACACCGTGAAATAGTGCTATAAGGTTAGCAGATTTGTTCTGCTATAGTGAGCACAACTTTTCTGTTCACTGTTAAGCAATGCCATAAAATTTAGCCCTCAGCCCAATTTCATAGCTGGTCTTGTGATTGACTTGGTGGTGTAATGGGCTCCGTGCACAATCAAGAACGGTTGTTGTTTTGTTACCTACTATTGAGAGCTTTAGTAAAAATACGGATTCCCATGTGTATGCCACGAAGAATGCCCGAGCGTGGGGCATCATCGGCAATGTGTTTGAATATCTCACCCATGTGTCGAGCCCATTTCTTACCGTTTATGAAGGGTTGCTTGTGCACAGAGTCCATTCGAGCTTAACATTTAGGTTGACAACACCTTTTCAGATCACCACATAACACATGCTGAACACAACGTTTCATCAACAAGACACTTCCGTCAATGTATTGCCTCTCTAGCCTTTACAGTTTAGAGAGTTTGGATTGCAACCATGAGCTCTGGTTTGAGGTAGTCTCCCTCTTGCACGAACCCCTGGGCTGCTGCAATTTCTTCCATAATGGCTGCGTCCCACGAAAAGTTGACAACTGCTGCTGGCGCCTGAAAAATGTGAGGGGTTCGGGGAAAATGAGACGGGGTTCGGTATCGGAAATTAAACCTTGAGGTCTACGGGATATTGGGTTAGGGTTAATACAGCCTAGGATATTAACCCCAGTGGTAATAGGACCTCTTTGAAATTACAACAATTTTGTACGAGAGAACAAAGCGATGTTACCACAAGGATACAAATTGAGAATGTGTGTGTGATCAACAAATGACAGTAAAAACACTGTTATGAAAAATACTTGATTTCATTTTTCGAAGTCGTGAAACAAAAAAGTAACAAATAGTACGAAGCTGAACAAAAATGTAGGAAAAGTAGGAGCAAGGTAAAACAAGCAATCCTTGAATCGCAAGTGTCGCCATTTCTCTTTTCAACAATTGTATCTGAAACTTCAAGAAATGAAAAAACATAGAATAACACATACGGACACATAATTTCTTTCTACAAAAAGTAGGTGTTAAGCTTTATTTTAAGCTGTGTTCCAATTGAACTTACTGCGACATGCCTTTGCGTAATTCTACTGTGCGTTTTTCACCGATACTTTGTTTTATCGTGATGGAATGTTTATTAGGCTTGCAAAGCTGGCAGGATGTCACACATTGCTGGTGCTGATAACTTTCCGCAGCTGAGCGGATACTTTCCGCGACCACTTTAGTCCTGGTAGTTTTACATCACCGCTGAGGCAGGTTGACGGGAACGTTTGTCTGCCGCCCGTTCCCATTAACCAAAAAAGTCCAATGAGAACACGAGTTTGTAAGCCCATCTGAGCATACCAAAGTGAAAGTGGGGATCTTACCAGCTTGAGCTCGGCCAAGTTACAGTCTTCTTTCGTCAGTTTCCGTCCTGTCGCATCAGTCAGAATGAATGGCTGCCAGTCATTAATAAGCAAACCTCTGATAAACTCTACCACCTCCGACAGCTTCTCGGATGCGTGGAATGTTCCTGGTGTTAAAATAAAAAAACCAAAAATGTTGATAAAAAAATGAAGAATTAATTTCTTTCTTGGAGATTTCTGTGTCCGAATTACCTTGCTGCGGCTGGCAAATAAGAGGTGGCTATGGGTAGTGGCTTCAGCTTCTTTCATGGGATGTGTAATTGCAAGCCATAGCAAAGTAATTAAAACACAGCCACTGTCATTAGGCCTGTATACTGGTGCATGCAATACATGAGCTCTACCTTTAAAATAAAAATTCTTGAAAATTACAGCATACCAATTGCATAATGATTTCAAAGTATGCTTGAGACTATTATTCACTTAGAATCAACTACGTTTTTTTTATAATAATTTGGTAGTTCTATTTATGTTGCATGTTACTTTGGTCCTCAAATTAAATTCCATTTTGTTCTTATTATCTGATGTGGCTAAATAAGCATTAATGACGAACCCTCCGTTCAAAATTCACCCAGACACCGTGAAGTCATCTCATAGCCTTTCATGTCTTTTGGGCATTTCTTAAAGCGCTGGCTCACCTTGAAGGAGAATTCCATTAGGGAACCGGACTCTGATCAGAGCATAGCGATATCTCCTGAGATTCCTCTGTGCCTCTGCCTCCTTCATAGCTTTGGTCCGCAGCATGGTGTTGCGTTCTACCTCCTTTGACCTATTACAATATAAACAAAATATCAATAAGAAAACCTTATGGTAACACCTTGCAACATATTTCTTTTGAGAGTTTGTGAGATTCTGGGAAAAAAACAACAACAGTATACTCCACCCATCATTAGAACTGTTATCATCTCGGCCTTACAAATGACTCATCCAAAAAATTAAGAAACAAAGATTGTTTTTTTTATGGTAGAGTTATTTATCAAATGAGTGATACTTTTGTTTACTTACCAGCTCTTAGAAAGCCCCCAAAAGACAGTGCTAATGTTTGTTTTATGTACACAGTCATTTTTCCTCAAAAGAAGTATCAGGCCATTTTAATTTATTTAATTTGTATATTGCAGGTCATTCCGGCCAGTAAGCAGTTTTAATCATATTCATTATTCTTATACTGTACCTCAAACCCCAAACCTAAAATGCAAATGGCTTCAATTAAAAAGAAAACGTGTTTTGTAATCCAAGACGAAACTTTTATACAGGTTTTTAGGGAAGCAAACAGTTTGTGTACAGAGTCAGAGATAAAGGGGCCATGCATCCCTTACTCTGTACTCACAACACTTATGCTCCATCTGCATCCAAGCTCTTGGAAGTACAGTTGCAGTACTCCTGAATCCCTTCATTGTGTGATTTATATATGACAGTGTGTAATGCTTATGAGAAACATGCAAAAAGACTTTTTAGAGTTGTCGGACAAAAAAAGTAGGAAAAAGTAGGAAAAAGTAGGAATTTGAAGGAAAAACTAGGAATTTTGAAGGGAAAAAGTTGAAATTTTGAGAAAAAAAGTAGAAAAAAGTAAAAATACTAGAAAAAGTAGAAATACTTGAAAGCCTAGAATGGGACTAGACTTTAATAAGACTCAGACTTGGAATGAATGGACTTCGACTCAAACTCTGTGGTGTATGTGGACAAGCACCTGAGTTGATGTTCTCTCTTGACCTCTTCAGGTGTGATTCTGTAGAAGTCCTGCGGCAGTTGGAACTGGCTAGCCTGAGAGGACTTCCGATAGACCTTGAGGTCGCGATGGAGGGAAGCTTTCAGGGGTTGGGCCTTCAGTAAGATCTCGCAAGCAGACCTGAGCTGATCTATGTTGGCTGCCGCTTCGGGGGTTAACACTAAGAAAGCGTCTTCCGTATCTGAGAAAAAAAAAACACGTTGGAAAAGATCTAATGCATTCATCTGAAGAGAATCTGTTCATCAACATCTTTTTTTCTTTCTGAATCAAACGCTTGCAGTATAAAGATTTGCCGTGTGATTGTTACAAGCAGAGTGTTCGACTACTCAAATCGGAGAACGGTTGTACATGCGCAGTACATGAGAGTAAACGAACGATCTCGGGTCACTTGACTCAACGAGTGATGTTTATACGTAAATACGCGGCCACATGCAAGAGTGATAACGTGTATTTACCTTCCTTGATTCTTGTCGCTGCATCGTCTCAACTGATTTTGATACAAAATTCCCTTTTTTAATTTTTAGATGCTGGCGCATCGCCGGTCGTGGCAACCATGTTTTAGCATGGTTTTGGGATACTTACGCCAGGCCCTAGTAAGTGCGAAAAGTTATGCCAGCATCAATACAATCGGTGTCGCGCTTAACTGAGTGAGGGGCCAGACCATTTAGAACCAATAAAAAAGTGCCCCCCGTCAGCAAATTCTTGTTACAAAATGACATTCGAGTTGGGTGTACAATATGAGAAGAAAAACAAATAATGAAAAGTAAAAAAACCAAAAACATTGCCCTAATAAGATTTCGGCTCTAATGAAATTTCAGACTTGATTTCCCTTTTTTTTATCAAAGCCACAAATTATGACAAAATAAAATAAAAATAATGGGTGCCTCAAACCCCCAGCTTCTAGTCTTCACAACATGCATTTAACCAACTGAGCCATATATATTGGAGCTTGACAGATGAGAATTTCTTATATTATAAATTAATAAATACCTAGGAGAGTTGCTGGCTTCTGATTGATCGAGACTGGATCACGCGGAGTGGATTATCAGGTACACACGTAATATCATGGGTTTCAAGAAGAAGCAAATAAATGTTCCCTGAACCAGCATAAATCAAGCATCATGTAAGCTCATGATTGGCCGAATGCAACAGTTCTACGGTAACTTGTAACAAGGACGCGTCAAATCTTGATACTGCGCGATATAAATGTACGCGTAGAACGTTTGTATCTATACGCGCTGCATTTTTCAAAATGCGCGTGTCGTCTGTTAACGCTAGCGCGTTGCTATGCACGGTGGGCATCAGTGGTCAGCTAGTCTGGTCTCAAAGTATGGGTTATAATAACAACACATATTGAAGAGACAGGGTACCATGCATAAGCTAAAACATGGCCCCTAAACATGAACACTGTGTGCGCCTCGATCGGGCAGCCCCAATTTTGGTCCATGCAAAACTGTCGATTTATCTTTGCTCTAGATCACGTACAGTTCCACATAATATAACCTTCCGATTAATATCGGTCATAGAACAAACTGATCTACTCCTGAATTTCAGTAATCAGCCAAATAGTGAATCGTTTCAAGATTCAAGTTTGAAGATTCTGGTCACCAATGTGCTGTAGCTAACCGATGGCGCCATGATATCTCTGCAGTGCATGTACGTATTGGCTTTGTTGGTGTCCATGACAACAAACACACGGTGGTCATCCAAGTGTGGAACAGCTGCAATGTTACAATACAGCAACAATGACCTGAAAGGACTCGCTGGTGACATGTCACGGTGGCGACCAAGATTGCCATGTCTGGTCTACCAAACGATCGTCAACCTGGGCATCGGTAAGCAACACCATGTCCACAGAGGCTGTAGAGCTGGCAGAAACAAATGCAAAACGAAAGGAAAGAACCATATACCCATGTACACACGAAGTAGTCAGAAATTGGAACACACCATGTCGAAACTTGGCTTGATCAACTGTCAATCAGCTTGCAATAAGGCTGATTTAATCAAAGACCATCTGAGAGAGCATGATATTGACATACTTGCTTTAACTGAGACTTGGTTCAAATCACAACAGGATCAACGAACCTTAGATATTGTCCCGTCGGGATATAAACTTGTTCACGTCCCAAGGAAAGGTCGCACTGGTGGTGGAGTTGCCCTTATATATAAGTCTGCACTGTCTCTGTCTGCCTCAAAGCCTGCCTTGGAACAGCCGCCATCTTCTTTTGAGTTCATACAGTCTGACATCGTTCAAAATGCGAGCCATATCTGTATCATACTGCTGTATAGACCACCCTCCTCACAGAAACGGAGGACTCCTTTCAGTGAATTTCTCAAGGAGTTCTCTGAACTACTGGATCGCCAAGTGCTTTTCACTGGGAGTCTCATCATCCTAGGTGATTTTAACATACACTGGAATGACACCAGTTCGAATGACACCTTACACTTTGCTGACTTGCTGATGAGTTATAATCTCAAACAGCTGGTAACTTCAGAGACCCATACATCCGGCCACACCATTGATCTGGTAATAACCTCCTCATCTGACTCCCTCATCGAGTCTGTCTCCACGTCTGACTGGATATCTGACCACTGTGCACTCCACTGTCAGCTTAACATGCAAAAACCTAAACTCGAACGAATCAAGATCATGTATCGTAAGATCAAGTCCATTGATCCGGTTTTGTTCCAGCAGGATATCATAGCCTCTACACTTGTGACAGAGCCTGCCACCTCCCTTATTACAATGGTTGAACAGTACGACAATGTGCTCGGGCAGCTTCTAGATGTTCATGCTCCTCAGAAAACCTGCCATATAGTCAACAGGCCCGCTGTCCCATGGTATAGCGACGACATAACTGCAGCAAAGCAGAGGCGTCGCCTACTAGAACGACAATGGCGTAAATCAGGTCTCCAAGTACACCGAGAGATGTTCAAAGCTCAGCGTGACCTAGTCAAGGGCATGTTTGTTCAAGCGAAGTCTCGGTTCTACAATGATACCATCCAGAACTGCGGAGGCGACCAAAAGACACTGTTCAAAGTCATCAATCAACTCATGCACAAGAAGATTTCGCCTGTCCTTCCACCACACTCGTCTGATCGAGAACTAGCCTGTAACTTTTCGGATTACTTCGTTGGCAAAATCCAGGCAATCAGAGATAACCTTTTGCCTGAAGATCTCGATCCTGACATAGAATCACCGTCAACTGCAACGTCCCCCTGTGACTTCCATCTAGCTGACCTCTCACCAGCTTCAATCAGTGAGGTAACTAAGACCATTCATGGTTCAGCAACCAAGTCATGCTTACTCGACCCTATCCCCACCCCATTGGTGAAGAACAACCTTGAAGCCCTCGCGGTTCCCATCACACAGATCATCAATATGTCACTCGCAAATGGTGAGCTTCCGGTGAGTTTCAAACAGGCTCTTATAACTCCCATTATCAAGAAAGCGTCCTTAGACTGCTGCGACTTGAAGAACTATAGGCCGGTCTCCAATTTGTCCTTCTTGTCCAAGGTCTTGGAGAAGGTCGTCGCGAGCAGGCTAAACACCCATCTACTGAAACACAACCTACGAGAGACCACGCAGTCAGCATACCGAATGCATCACAGTGTCGAGACCGCCCTCCTGAAGGTACATAATGACATTTTGTGTGCTGTTGACAACAGAAAAGCTGTTCTGCTAATTCTGCTGGATCTGTCAGCAGCATTCGATACGATTGATCACCATGTTCTTCTTCGGAGACTTCAGGACGATTTCGGTGTTGAAGGAATGGCACTCAGATGGTTTCAGTCGTATCTGCATAGTAGACGCCAATCTGTTCAAATTCGCGGCACCTCATCTCAAGTGGTAAATCTTGACTATGGCGTCCCACAGGGATCGGTTTTAGGCCCAGTGCTGTTCACGCTATATACCAGCCCTATCGGTCAAATTGTACGTCAACACGGTCTGGAAGTACATCTCTACGCTGATGACACCCAGATTTACATATCCTGTAATCCTAAAACACCTGGCGTTGAAGAAGCCACAGTCAACCAAGTCACATCATGTTTGAAAGACATCAAGCGCTGGATGTCAACGAACTTCCTGAAACTAAATGACGAGAAGACAGAGTTTTTGATAGTCTGCTCCCCTCATCTTAGACGTACGATCAACACCCAGTCAATGCTAATCGGTGATGCTGTCATAACACCATCTTTGGTTGCCCGGAACCTTGGCGTGCTGTTCGACCAAAACCTGACCTTGGAGAAGCACGTCTCAAACATCTGTAGGACATCATACTTCCACCTCAGAAACATCGCAGCCATCAGGGGATCACTCACACACAAAGCAGCCGAATGTCTAGTCCACGCCCTCATATCCTCAAGATTGGACTTTTGCAACAGTCTGCTTTATGGTCAACCACAGACCATATTACATCGACTACAAGCAGTACAGAATGCAGCTGCTCGCCTACTTACAGGATCCCGGAAATACGATCACATCACACCCATCCTCCATCAACTACACTGGCTCCCTGTTCAATACAGAATCCAATTTAAGATCCTCATCCTCACTTACAAAGCACTCCACCAACTTGCCCCACCCTACATCCAGGACTTGGTTCATCGGCGCAATGTGAGGCCAGGTCTTAGATCATCGGCCCTCACCCTCCATGTCCCCATATCCCGCCTTGCCAGCTATGGAGACAGATCATTCTGTAGCTGCGCACCTCGCTTGTGGAACGCTTTGCCCGAAGACCTAAGAACACAACATGACATCGCGAGATTCAAACGTGAACTCAAAACTCTCCTCTTCAACCGGGCATTTTAACTCTAACATTTTGCATGGACCAGCGCCCTTGAATGGCATGTTTGGCCAGATACTGGCGCTATATAAGTTCTGTTTATTATTATTATTATTAACACAAAACAATGGAAATATTGCCGAAAGAAAAGTCACGAAATTTGGAGCATTTTCACAATTTTTCTTGTTAAAAAGGTATTTATTAAAGGTATTAACAGTGCGAGGACCCGGTTATTACTGCGTGATAATGACCGGGTTGGTGATGACCGCTGGTAATGAACCTCGCCTTCGGCTCGATCCATTACCAGCGGTCATCCCTCAACCCGGTCATTATCACGCAGTAATAACCGGGTCCTCGCACTGTTATTACCTAACCAAGCTATAATAATGCGTGCGTATACTAAAAATATTGTAGTGGGCGCTCAACAACTGGATATAATTTGGGAATAAAATGTTCCAGATCCAGTAACAGCCCCAGTTTATACCTTGAAGGGGCAGCATCTTGGGAAAAAAACCAACCGCTTGCAAAAACTCCTGCGAACCTTCGAGACACGCCACCTTCTCCACGAAGGCCTTGTTACCGATGCGGATCTTTTGGTACTTCTCATCGGTGGGATTATTGCACACGTTGTCCAAATATCTGAAAGGCAAAATGCAATTTACAGTTCACAGTTTTCCGGAGGTTGTTTATTCTTTATCAGAGTTGAGTGGTTCTTGTGCCCATTTCCCATAATAATAAGAATAATAATAATAACAATAGTAGGCAGATCTTATATAGCGCACGTATCTACCAAGACTGTTACTCAAGGTGCTCCAAGTTTTCATACATTGTTTGCGTGCCAGATAAACTCAAGTACTCAGCAAATTCTTGCTTGGAATAGTGGGATCGTTCTAAGGCAACAAAATGACCCCTTTGTGGCGATTTACCTACACCGGGTGGCGTCTGGTGTTCTTTTGGGTGCGTTCAAGCATGCGCTTTATTCGGCGGTGCGCTTTATCTGTTGACGTTTGAAATTTTTTTGGGTGATTTTAGGGACCTGCACCTTAACCGCCGTGCGGCTTTACCGCAGGAAATTACGGTATATGATTTTCAAAGACAGGTTAATAAAGTTTATGAGAAAGTGAGACCCATTATGTAGCATCTTTGTAAGAGTTTTTACAAGGTGCTGCGGCGCACTTTGCAGCCACTGCCAGGAACATCGGGGCAAACCCCTCCTCTTAGCGATAAGTGTCACTGGGTTCTTTTTTGTTTATTACACAACACAAGGGACCTACAACTTTAAGTCTTATCCAAAGGACGACGCTAACGACACATGTGTCAAGACCGGGACTCGAATGCACTCTTAACTGCTCGGACATAAATTGCCAAATAATGGTAGGCTAATCATTCTTACTGGCAGCTGAGAAGCTAAATTACAAAGGACATGAATACAATGTGGTCGAGTCGATGACATGTAGACAGCCGCCATATGACCCTATATCTGACCACGGAGCACAGCCAAAGATCAATTTAATTTTGCTTAAAATTATTATCCCTGTTCACCAGGAACAAGACCATTTCTACAGCAGCTCGAGTTCAGCGCAATTCGGTCTCTACCTACACAGGTACCCATTTATACTCCTGGGTGGAGAAAGGAAAAATTGTTGTGCCCAAGAACACAAGCACCATGTTCCCATCAGGATTTGAACCTGTGTACCATCGCACAAGAGTCGAACACCGTAATCATTGGACCACAGCACCCCTAGAGCAAAGTGTACAACATATGTGAGCAAGGTCACACCTAAATGGCATCCTATGAAAGACTTTTGAGATACTCGGTGGCAACAAACACACTGGTCATTTTCTAAAAGCCAGTTCGGTATCTCGATGAAGTAGTCAAGGTCAAAATTTATTCGGGATCAAATCGCTGATGTTACGTCATGCAATGTCATGCAATGTTACATGAATGCGCATTCTGATTGAAAAATAGCATGTGTGCATCGTGTAACCACCTAGCACGATCATACACGTGCGTTAGTTATCCTGAACAACCCATACACGTGTGTTAGTTATCCTGAATGACCCGGGTCGTGACCTATACCAGTATATCATTGTGCACATGCTCGGGTATTTCAACTTAATAGCATGTGCACAATGATAGCGGCCATTGGTTTTGGAATAACCAATGCGCGTGTATTAAAGTGCAAGGTAGTCACACGACTTGCATGCGTTTAATTACAATCAAAATAGGCATTATTGCTAACATCACGTGAAATTCCGTCAGCAATTTTATACCCAATATTCTTTGACCTGGCTTATTGTTGCCAGATGGTTGGATTCTCCTTTAATTTGCGCTTTTTAATATCTTAGTGAAGAGCGTCAGATTTCAAAAGAGGCGAATAAGCGCCGATCCCCAAAAGACTTTGTACGAAGCGGAGGAGGGCAACTAACGACTACGGAGACAGACAATGATCTGTAAAGTTCTGTTTGCAAGATCTGACGTTAATTACCTTTATTAAACTGCTCCCAATCGTACACATCTTTCTTCTTTCAATGCCAAACGCAAACCTTCTTAATTAATTCTTTCACAAACAGTAAACCTTCAGCCTTATTTTAGAATTCTTTTTAATAATATTATTCTTAAATGCTTAAATGCATGTACTCACGATCGTATACACGCAGCCCTACCAGGAAGGTAACACAATAGGACAATAGGATAAATTTACCCCAGAGAGAAAATCCTTAGAAATCTTTTTACCCCAAAGTGGAAACGCCATAGCGCTAAATATTACAATAGGACAAAGGAAAACAAAAGAGTGTAACAAAGGTCATCCCTATAAGTCTTCATATGCGCGGTTTGATGCACACACGCATGTGTAGTGCACCTAACAGGCTGCCTCGTCTTGTCTTGAGCTCCAACATTTTTCTGTAAAGTTTGTAGCTTTAGACTCTCTGATTGTGCTAGTTTTTGCACAGACTGTTCTTTCTTGTATTTGTGTCAGCTTTGATCTTCGTCTCTGTACTGAAGTTCCCATGATTTGGTGTTTTTTTAGGTTACTTCTGCTTGCTGCCTGTACCATAAAATGCAGTGAAGACATTGTGTTGTTTGCGTCTGCCCGGTCAAGCAAACGGATCTAGGGTGGCATGGGTGGCTTGTGTGTTAAGCGCTTGCCTCTCACCAATGTGGCCCAGGTTCGATTCCCGGCCCGGACCATATGTGAGTAGAGTTGTGCGTTGGTTCTCTCCTGTGCCACGAGGGTTTTTCTCCAGGTCATCCGGTTTTCCTCCCTCCTGAAAAATCAAACACTTTCGATCTCAGGCTGTGCTCCGTAGTCATATATGAGTCGATGTGGCCGGCTGCCATAGGCGCTTTTACGTGCCAGCGGCTCGACCACGTTGTAGCCGCGTCCTTCGCAATTCCGCACACCAGCTGCGAATAAGGATGATTAGCCTCCCCAATTATTCTTCTTATTATTATTATCCAAACCACCATGCCATTATTACAAGGGTGACAGCTTACAGCGAGCCGACTCTCAAGTTACTCTACTCGAGGATGAACTCCGACAATTTTACAGAGCAGATATACGCATTTCCTTTGATGTCTGGCATTCAGAACATTCTCTCAATGCCTTCTACCCATAGAGGATGCAGAGCCGGTACTCGAAAACAACGCCACGGTAGAAGGGCTACTGTGCACCCCATAACTGTCCTTATTCGTCCAAGAGCACCTATGCAATGCAGGCCTAGGCCCTTTAATGGGCCCAAATCATAACAATCTCCGCAAAGTCGGAAGTGTTTCCAACTTCAATGATATAAACTTGAGTGTCTGTGTTTGGAATGCCCACTCCATCAGAAATAAGACGGCCATTTTATGTGACTACATCATGGACCGAGATATTGATGTTATGTTTCTGACTGAAACCTGGCTTTATCACGATGACAATGTTATTACTGGTGAATGTTCACCTCCGGGTTATTCCTTCATCAACAACCCTCGGGGTGGGAACGACTCACATGGCGGCATTGGTGTGATTCATAAAACTCATCTACATCTCACGACTGTTCCCGGACCTATTGTTGCTACTTGTACAACGTTTGAGTATGTCTTGCTGACTGATCAAACAAATTCCTTACTGTTTGTCGTCATATACAGACCTCCACCATTACAGTCTAACAAGTTTAAATCTTCTGACTTCTTGACTGAATTTGACAACTTTGTTAATGAACTTTCCATTATGCCTGTCAAGATGCTCATGCTTGGTGATTTCAACGTCCACATAGATGAGCCCACTAAATCCGAATCTTCTAAATTTCTCGCTACACTCTCTAGTGTAGACCTTCACCAGTTTGTGTCGGGCCCCACACATAAATATGGCCACACTTTAGATCTGGTTATTGGCCGCTTGGGTGACAATTTGGTCCAAAACTGTTTTGTGCATGAGAACTTGATGTCTGATCATTTTGCAGTTCACTTTCAACTTAATCGCACCAAACCGGATGCAATGGTAACACACTCGGAAATGCGTGACTTTCAATCTGTAGACACCAACGCACTATCCCGCGACTTCAATGAGAGACTCGGACCTTTGCTCGCCCTTAGCAACGTCAATGATCAGGTTCATTTTTATAATGAAACTATTCGACAGATCCTGGATGACCATTGCCCCCTTAGACAACTCAGCCGCGTTGTACGGCCGAGATCTCCCTGGTACAACTGTGACATCCACAAAGCAAGATGCGCTCGTCGTCGACTGGAACGAAGATGGGGGAAGACCAAACTTGACAGAGACCGTGGTGCGTACCTGGCGCAACTGTCACTGCTTACTGATCTTATCCAGTCTGCCAAGGTACATGTATCATACTTCAAGGACAAACTGGCCACTTGCAATGTCAAAGATATTCACCAGACTCTTCAAAAACTCTTGAACAAAAATACTATGTAAGTTTTCTACTAGTAATTCTAAAAAGAATTTGTGTGAACGTTTTGCCCTGTTTTTCAGTGACAAAGTTGTCAAGATTAGATGTGGCGTTGATATTAATTTACATGCAGTTTCCACGCCAGTCATTCCTAAAAATGTGTCTAATGTTATCACCCACCCACTCAGTGAGTTTGATCATGTTGAAGAACAAGAGATCATCAAATTCATCACTGGTTCTCCTAATAACAATTCTTGTTCTCTTGATTCCTTGCCCACTTGGTTGCTCAAAGAAAATGTCCATGTTATTGCACCATTCATTAAACATATGATCAACTCGTCCTTTTTCACTGGTACCTTTCCACATGACTTGTCTCAGGCAGTTGTCACCCCTGTACTCAAAAAACCTAATTTAGATATTGATGAGCTGAAGAATTATCGCCCTGTCTCCAATATTCCTTTCTTATCCAAGCTCATGGAGAAAATTGTTTTAAATCGTGTCAAAGTTCATGTCAATGACAACTGCTTACATCAACCTTTCCAATCTGCATATAAGAGCAACCACAGTACTGAGACTGTTTTGCTGCGGGTGAAAAATGACATTTTGCGTGCCATCGACAACAAGATGGCTGTTTTATTTGTCATGTTAGATCTTTCGTCCGCATTTGATACCATTGACCACGATCTCCTGATAGCGAGACTTGAAACATCTTTCGGTCTTCATGGGCCAGCTTTGAATTGGTTCAACAGCTACCTTGGAGAACGCCAAAATCGTGTATGGGTTGCTGGTGATTATTCAGATGAACAGCCTGTCGATTTCGGCATTCCCCAGGGGTCAGTCGTTGGGCTTACACTCTTCATCTTCTATACCAAACTGGTCTCAGACATCATTGATCAGCATCATCTTAACCACCACATATACGCTGATGATACACAGATTTATACTTGTTTCAACCCTTCAGTTCCTGGTGATTCCAAAATAGCTCTTGGCAAATAATCCGCTTGTATCACTGACATCAAATCATGGATGTGTGCTAACAAGCTACAGCTGAATGACGACAAAACTGAATTTTGTACAGCCGTTTCTCTTCGTAGCATTAATTCTTTATCTGACCTGACACTTAAAGTAGGTTCCTCCAAAATCAAACCCTCACCTTTCACCAGAAACCTTGGTGTGGTATTTGACTCCACTATGTCTATGTCAAAGCATGTCACATCAATATGCAGATCTGTCAACTTTCACCTTCGCAATATAAACCGCATTCGTAAATTTATAGACCAGAACACCTGTGACCATGCAGTGCGCTGTCTTATCACATCTCGCCTAGACTACTGCAATTCTCTCTTATACGGTATAAGTCATGGCGAGAAAAATCGGTTACAAAAACTTCAGAACCGCGCAGCCAGACTCATTTTCAGTGCTAGTCGCTCTGCTGACGCATCACTCCTCTTTCAACAACTACATTGGCTGCCGATGGAACCTCGTATTCTGTTCAAATTATTTATTTGTGTTTACAAATCACAGCATGGCTTGGCTCCTCCTAATACCCGACTGACTTGCTCTCTTTGTATCAGTCAGGTAGGGCGGGGCTTAGGTCTTCAACAGACACATCTCGCCTACACATAGCTATAAACACAAAAACCACTGGTGACAAAGCCTTCTCTATTGCTGGCCCCAGGCAGTGGAACAAAATTCCTCATCACATCCGTATTTCACCTTCTTTGTCTGTTTTCAAGAAACTGCTCAAGACCCATCTGTTCCCTAAATCATCTTAGCTCATCATATACTGTTCACTGCCCCTTGATTTTCGCATTGATTTTATGTACTTATAATTTGTGTTATTTCTATGGAATAGTTGTACAGCGCTTTGATCATTGTTAAAGGCGGAATATAAATGCTCCATTATTATTATTATTATATTATTATCCACACATATGGAGACTTGTGGGGAAGACCTTTGTTACCCTCTTTTATTTTCCTTTGTCCTATTGTAATATTTAACGCTATGGCGTTTCCACTCTGGGGTAAAAAGATTTCTAAGGATTTTCTCTCTGGGGTAAATTTATCCTATTGTCCTATTGTGTTACCTTCCTGGTAGGGCTGCGTGTATACGATCGTGAGTACATGCATTTAAGCATTTAAGAATAATATTATTGAAAAGAATTCTAAAATAAGGCTGAAGGTTTACTGTTTGTGAAAGAATTAATTAAGAAGGTTTGCGTTTGGCATTGAAAGAAGAAAGATGTGTACGATTGGGAGCAGTTTAATAAAGGTTAACGTCAGATCTTGCAAACAGAACTTTACAGATCATTGTCTGTCTCCGTAGTCGTTAGTTGCCCTCCTCCGCTTCGTACAAAGTCTTTTGGGGATCGGCGCTTATTCGCCTCTTTTGAAATCTGACGCTCTTCACTAAGATATTAAAAAGCGCAAATTAAAGGAGAATCCAACCATCTGGCAACAATAAGCCAGGTCAAAGAATATTGGGTATAAAATTGCTGACGGAATTTCACGTGATGTTAGCAATAATGCCTATTTTGATTGTAATTAAACGCATGCAAGTCGTGTGACTACCTTGCACTTTAATACACGCGCATTGGTTATTCCAAAACCAATGGCCGCTATCATTGTGCACATGCTATTAAGTTGAAATACCCGAGCATGTGCACAATGATATACTGGTATAGGTCACGACCCGGGTCATTCAGGATAACTAACACACGTGTATGGGTTGTTCATTTTCATTTTCGCTTTCGGGTAAATTTATCCTATTGTCCTATTGTGTTACCTTCACCATAGGGCTGCGTGTATACGAGCACACAAATGTGTAAACACTTTCAATCGTGGCGGGGGCATTGTCCGACCGTTATCCCTCTTTTATTTGTACTAACATTTTCGGAAGACCCTAATAGGATTTGTACACGATTTGGAAGCGTCAATCATGGACGCATTGTTTGCATCCAAATTCTTTTGTCCGACGTCCACGATGGAAGGTGTTTACACACGCACAGGCGAACCTGCAGATGTACACACAGACGCACCTGTTTATGTGCCATGCATAAACATACCGGTATATGTAGTTAATTTTCACATCACTACAATAGCTCTTCCTCAGCTTACTTGCACATGAGGTCTATTCCAGCCTGGCGTTTTTCCTTGTCTTTATTGTAGGTGTGGACCATTTTGGCTGAAGCATCTAAAGGGTTTTCTGGAAGTAACTGGACAAAAAAATAATAACGATTTACTGCTGAAAATGTAATTAGAACTGAAATACAAACTGATAATCAGTTTGGATTCATTCGTTATTCCTAAGGCTAGAAGAGCGTAATACTTTCGGCTAATTTACCAGGAGCCCCTTTTGTTACTGTGTGAGCCTCGTGTGACACTTCAAGCCAAAGCGGGAAATGGTTCACGCATGAAAGCCCTCGGTACAGCCGTGCATAGTCTCGCATGTATACAAATGGTGTAATGTATCTGAACACACTCTTGTTGTTAAACAGGGCCCCTTTCGTTATAAATTCACAGAGTCCAGTCCATATTAACGACACACACCCCAATCAAAACTGACAGATGCCTGTGGTTTTACCCTTGTCAGCAAACACAATTTCAGGTGTTCGTCCACCGATGCTTTTGGAAGGACAGGAGAACAGCCCAGTGGGCACCGGTAGAAGATACCGGTGACTGAGATAGGGGCATGGTCGTCATAGAAGGCTGGCTGCTCAGGGGAAGTTGATCTGCCTGATGCCTAGAGTGAAGAGGTTGGAGATAGAAATGATATAACACCCAGTAGGCTATCAGCCACGGTCCAATGCTCATATCTTCTTTTTTTGCAAGGTATGCACATCTAGAGTTAGAAAATGTGTGATAGCATTGAGCATTGTACTAACGTGAGCAGTAACAGCTTTTTGGGTGTTATCACCTTTTTATTATTTGTTTTCAAATTGGCCGCTAATATGCTTGTTACCGGATTAATTATATGTGGTAACAAGCATATTGGCATCCGTAAAAAAAAAAAAAAAAATGGTAATAACACCCAAAAAGCTACCACCGCTGCAATGCTATCACATATTTTCCAACTACAGGGGTGCATACATGTACCTTGCCAAAAATATCCATGAGCATTATTTCCCTCATTTGATACCAACCAACCCCCAGGCTGGTTGCCTACAGGGGATATGCAGAAATCATGAAACAATTTTAACTTGACTCTCGCTGATCCAACATATAGTCATTATATGTTTGTAACATTGCTCATGTTAAGCTTACACATGTATTAACTTTGGGTGCAATTGCTAGGCATGTACTCAATTATGGCTTCCAATACAAAGACGACTTTGAATACAGACACTGACAAAATAAATGGGGACCAACAAAAAGCTGGATAGCTACATGTAATTAGTTGGTAGAGTTAGAGGGTGCTGGACATGACTCGATACCTGAGGCGATACCTAGGCCTAATTGTAAATAGCTGCATTTTTGGCCTCCTTCAACACATTCTGAGTGTTAAAATATACATTTAACCCTAACCACCCTGAGTCCATCAAAATCCATTTCCTGTTTTGGAGGATTTTAGCGGATTCAGGATACCTCGATATTGAACAAACTGGAGGAGTGAGATGGATTGAGGATTTTAAGCCTAGCGTTACTGCAGGAGTTTGATGGATTCAGGATACCTCCGTATTGAGGTTTTTGGGGACTTTGATGGATTCAGAATCTTAACAGTTTTAACTCCTTGGCTACCACATTGCTCGTGTCCCTACCAGGTCTTTCACACGCTGTACGTGCTGGGGGTGATGGGCGCATAACATTGCCTTGTGACTGTGGCTTAGGCCTCAA
This sequence comes from Crossaster papposus, assembly GCA_037893245.1. Lineage (NCBI taxonomy): Eukaryota > Metazoa > Echinodermata > Asteroidea > Velatida > Solasteridae > Crossaster > Crossaster papposus. Next base: position 3,190,619 of record JBAIAA010000271.1, on the reverse strand, counting down.
CACAATGGATTATGTGGGAGGGGGGGGGGGGGGGGGGGGGGGGGGTGAGCAAATATGACCTTGTGAGTAGGGCTTCTGGCCTAAACAATGGAGTATGTAAATAACCTATCTAGAAATGTGATATTAGACCTGCAGTGGCTGTGCCTTACAGTGCCTTATCAATGTGACTGAGCACCCCCCCCCCCCAAAAAAAAAATTTCCACTAGCAGTTGAACCATGTAAATGGTGTATTTTGATGGATTCTATACAGCAACACACATCACAATCACATGGTATCATGAATCCATCAGAGTCCACCAGAAATTTAGGTGATGGATTTTGATAACTCTATGGAAAAAAAAACTGCATTTTTTTGTATGCCAGCCTGGTATCCTGAATCCGCCAGAGTCCATCACACTTTTACTGGTGGATTATTGATGGACTCGGGATATCTCCAGTATATGCATACTGGTGGAGTCTGATGGACTCAGGACACCAGCAGTTTTTGCAAACCAAACTTGGTGGATTGAAGCAGATTCAGGATACTTTCTAGAAAAAGCAGTCATGGGGTTAGGGTTAATTAAGCCCCCCCCCCCCCCCCTCCCCCCCCCCCCTACTCGCGACGCACCATAAGTTTCCGTTACAGAAACTGTTGTCTTTTTTTTTTTGTCCAAAAAATCAAGAGCTATCTGATCCTGCTGGTAACACTTGTTCCAGTCGGAGAATTTCAAAAGTGATAGAAACGATGAAACCATTCTGAGAAAATACCTGCGAGGACATTGCCAGGTTGTTCATGCTCTGCAGAGCCGCTTGTTCAGCTTCGCTCTCGGCTGCGGCTGCACGAGTGAACAAAAAAGAGTTTCAGAGCATTAGGAAAGAATTTGAGCGGTTGTGTACAGTAGTTGTGTAAGTCTATAAAAAGAGAACATTTTTCCTAATAAAATTGGAAATGTTCCTCAGTCCCAGATTCATGTCTTTTAAACAATTTTGCACCGATTGACCTTTATTGAGATATGAAGAAAAAAACACAGCGTCAGGTTGCAACATTCTTAACAAACATTATTTTGAAGAATATATTGTCTATTATCAACCCTAACAATCCCCATCCAACACAAAGGTTTGGTGGAGTCCAACTGTTAAAAAGCACAGGGTGTTGGGATTTGCAAGGATGAGAAGGGTTCCTAGTAAATCATTAAGAGGAGTTGGGGTTAAAGTTCATCACGTAGACATTCTAAGTTGTACAAATGCCTGGAGGTATGGTGCGTGTGCCCTTGGGCAAGGCACTTTGTCATTCATTGCCTCAGCATATCTGCGAGGGCAGAGATAGTTTATTGTGGTTGATGCTTGCTGCCTCACATCGAAATGGCAGCATCAAACTCCTCCCTTCTCACTTCTCCCCCACCCCACCCTAATGGCTCTACATTTAACCCCCTCCCGCCTTGAGCAAAATATATGTAGATCCGCCCCTGGAAAGATCTTCCCAACTACAGATATACTATGGGCTCCGGGTGCGGTCGATTGAAGGTGCTGTTCACATATATCAACTGTACTTCCCATAGGGAGTATGCCGCTGGTATTCTGTGCCACGTACGCTACTCGTTCATTTGATACTTGCATACTTTGCTTTGCCTGTTTGCCGACTCTCTTAATTGCATTTTCATAGAATATCATAGCAGTGTCGATATTGACGCCCCAACCCGCCTTTTCTTTCTGCAGAGGGGGGTACTTGTGCACGAAGCCCATACTCTGGATCATCTAAATTCTGTTTGGGACTGTCCCTAGTCCCGTCTAAGTCCCGTCTTAGTCAGATGCTATAAGCCTTCAGGTCGGCCATCTTAAATTGAAAGTGAAGTAAAATCTTCATTTTTGGAACTTGCAAACAGAAATTAAAGTAATGAAATAAAGTTAATTAAGGGAATAAATGTGTGTTCGGTCGGTTTTAATCACTCTGTTTAATACCGCTTGGAGTCTGGGTGCTGATAATTACCCGAGCCGAAGGCGAGGGTAATTATCAGCACCCAGACTCCAAGCGGTATTAAACAGAGTGATTAATACCGACCGAACACACATTTATTCCCATTCATAAATACCTTTTTTGTAAAATTCAGCCTAAAAAGCCCCCAAAATCCCGGAAAATTGTCGCAAGTAAATTTTGGTGTTTCGCCATTCTGTCTGTGTCAAATGACATGTTTCCGCCTCTGTCGCTCTCTACACAATACATGCAATAAAGCGTATTTACTGTGAACCAGACTATTACTGCCATTGGCAACCTCGTTCCCAAGGTGTCGAGCTGTACGCGCCCAACACTACCCGCTCTTATTATTGGAGACGAGGTACGGTTCAGGGTTGGAAATAAAGTGAGCCCTGGGGACGGAATGTTGTTTCCAGCTATGTTTAAACACTTCCAGCCATGTCTTTATCGTCCGTTTAATACCGGCCACGTGACGGGCTCTCGACCAATAGGAATGCCTAAACTGTCCCAGGTATTTATGAATACAAGTTAATACCAGTCTGCTCTGATGAATAATAAAAAGAATTGCGATTAATGATATGCTAATGTTTAAAGAATTTAAAGCGAGGATTGGAACGCATAAATAGTTGGGAACCATCCAATTCAACGATTTGTAAGGCCTTGATTTTGTCGCAAACGAACAGGATAGTATGCGACGATTGCGCTTCTTTTAAAATTATTAGCACCAAGGTTCAATTTGTTGTCACTGATTTATGCGTGTATATAAATACGCGTGTCAATAAATATGCGGACATTATCGCTCAACAAAATCGCGTACCAGTATGTCATTCAGAGACCACGATCACAAATTCAAATTTTTTTTCAAAATGCTTCTATTTCAATTACAATAAATTTTCTGGGTGGAAATTCAACCCAATATATACTATATTATACCCTAACCAAAACACTAGCCCTAACTCACATTCTAACACTAGTTTTTAGGAATTTTGAGTCAATCCATATATATTTTAAGAAAAATCTTGTGGAGACAGAAATTACCCCGTGGAAATGTATTTATTTCCATTGTCCCTATTGTGTATTTCTCTCCAATCAAGCACGCGTTGCGCATTGTGGAAAATTGTGCGAATAGTTGACGCTCAAAATGCCTTTGGACATGGTAATCTGTAGAAAATAACCTCATTTGAGAGAGACCTATAGGTTGGGAGTAATGCGCCTTTGATTGAGAAACTCACCCTTGGCTTTAAGCTGTTTCATTTTATTGGATGCTAAGGTAGGCCGGTCTGGTTGGAGCCTGGCTAAGGCAGCCTCTCCAGCTCTCGCTGCACTCGGTGCTGGGGCCACACGAACTTGCTGCTGCTGTGAACTTGTAACAACAGGCCTGTGTACAAAATAAAAATTACTAGATGTCACCGGGGCAAGATGATCAATCACACAAACTCTGCTTGCATGATCGTGCAGAGATATATGACATCTGATGGCTTATCAAGTAATTTTGTGGCCGTTTTGAGGGTAAAATCTGATGTGTTTTTTTAGGAGAACACATTTAGCAAAGTGACATTTGATTTAAATGTTAAACGACTACTTGGGGCTTGCTATAGTACCCTACTGTAGAGCTTTGGACCAGTGGTGGTGTCACCTCCATGCCTTGCCATAGCCTAGAACACCAACCCAGCATACATAATGTACATATGAACCAAACACACTCATCAAGCAAACAGACCCAATGCTAAAAAATATTACAAATACAATTGGGGTTGAAGTACCAAATACTAAAAAATACTACACCCTATTAGTATTTGGTAGTATCCAGTAACTGACCTGTATATACCACTATTATTATTTTGTAGTTGCTAGTATCTGTACTCTGTCAGTACACACCCAATTATCAGTCACAGAGAGACCCAGTGCTACAAAATACTAAGTAGTATTCTGTAGTACTCAGTTCTTTAGCCCAAAGTAAAGCATAGGGGGTTAGAGTTAGCTAATACAAATCCTAAAACAAGTCAGTGTAATAATATTTGCTATATGCAACCTCCCAAATTCATCCATGATTTAGGAACATTTCAACAAAAGCAAATGATATACACACAAATATGTATTAAACTTATTCCTTGAGGATATTAAAATACAAAGTAGCTATTTTTACATGATGACCGTAACCCTACTATTTTTACGTGATACTTGGTTCCTGACACAGACAAGGGAAACTCAATACGCGCAGAACGTATGAAGACCAACGATGGTTGACAGCCATAATTCACTAAAATAAATGGATACACTTGTACAGTCCCTTGTTGTACCGTTCGTATACAAGACTAGTTGTAAACATTTTTCTAGTAGACTAGTAGTAGTATTACCGGTAACCAAAATTATTGGTTAATAATCTCATCTAGATAGGGTCTTTAGAAAAAGGTATAAAAGTCGTGTATACGAAAAACTACTACTAGGGACTGTATTCTCGCGGTCGGCATGACGTCACGAAGGGGCGAGCCGTCCATAACAACATGCGTTTAACCTCAAATTTTCCCCTTTGCGCTAAGTGCATAAACAATGGGAAGATAAACGAAGTTCCCGGATGTCCGACCGCGAGAATACAATTAACTAGAGACTGCGCTACCGGAACTCACGTAAAAATAGCAAAAGTACATGTACGTAGGTTTACGGTCACGTACAACTACAAATAGCAGGGCCCGAATGAAAACCAGTTTTAAACTGTTTGGGCACAACCTGGGTAAACTTAAAGAAATGGAATAAATAAATAAATAATACGCTCACGGCCATTACTAGTCCGAGTTAATACTGGACTCTAGTTATCGCTTTTTTAACATTTGGACATCATCTGGCGCCAGATGATGTCCAAATGTTAAAAAAGCGATAACTGTAGAGTCCAGTAAGTTACTGAGTAACTCGGACTAGGGCCCATTACATTTGTCGCTGCTCGTCAAGTCTATGACCAGAGCCGGCCTGCTTGAATTTGTGTTCTGTTTTCTTTTTCTCCACATACTGCTGTAGCTTCTTCATCTTTGACGTCTTTGATGAAGGGACAAACAGCCAATATATTTAGATTAGACTGTATGGTGAATCACCACGGGCGGTCAACGATGCCATGCCGGGGGCGGGGACATTCCCTAAATTGCGTCTGAAATTGCAGTTTTTGTTTTAATACGGTACGGATATTCACTGTAGAAAGTCATAGCTACAAACCATAGCCCCAAAACAACCGAAACGGTCATAATTAATGGCGGAAACGACTGATTCCCTGCCAGTCACGCGTTATCGAAGTTCAGCTTTGTTTACCAGTTACTAGTCTGGCTCCTATCTAACAATTCTGCTATCTCAGATAGAAAGTTTAAAGTTACCACATGCAGCACAAAGCTAGACGTTGAAGCAAACCTGAGTGAACCTGGCCGCGTATTCGGCCTGATATTCCAGCCGCGTATTCAGCCACATATTCAAGTATACGGAGGCTAATAAAGGACACGTTGCTTTTAATATAACTAATGTGGGTTTTAGCGAAAACTGTACTTATAATGCAAGTTTCCACAATTCATACCGTTAGGGGTCAATAATGGAGGACTAGATTCTGGCTACAAATTATTTCGTTTTTAGACAATGAATCACGTGATACTCGTATACTGGAAATATTGCGCATGACGCTTAACAAAATAATAGCATTTTGCGGTAGATGTACAGGTATTTCAATTGATTTTCCCTACTTTGAGACAAAGAGTACAGAGCACTACATAAAGGAAATGCAGTGAAATTGTCGATGGCATCTTTAAGAGAGATGCCATGCCTACATTCTATTTTGGTTTCAGCTCCATGAAGGAGTTAGATCACGTGACCAAGGGCCATTGAAAAATAATGTAGTTTTACCGCAAAATTTGTCGATTTGACTATTAATGCGGATTTAAATTTACCTTGTGGCTGTTTTTGATGCGCGTTTCTCAAAATGGTATCAAATGGGGTCACATTTTTTCCCCGACATGATGTGTTTTTTTGGCAACGCTGACTAAAAGTGTTGTTGTCTAGATATTTCCAAATGTTACTGTCATTGACTGGCAATTTCCAGTGCTAACTAAGGATTTTCTTTTGAGAATTTTTCAATATTAACTAGAATTCTCCAAGGGGAATTTACACTGTTTACTAGGATTTTCCTTGTGAAATTTTGGGGATTTCTTCCAGGAACAATTCATGAAAAATACCAGTAATAATTTTTAAAAGGGGTTTTGATTTTTCAGTTCCTTATGCCCCAGTCACATTGATGAACCACCCCAGTGGGGGCGTTAACGACGTTAACAAACAGTTTTCGAACGAAAATGGCAGAAAATGACATCTCCCCAAACAAATTCCGTGTAGATCGTGCCGGGGCATCGGAAGAATTTAGCGCGGAGTTATATTCTTCCGATGAATTGGTAATCAAGAGTTCATCTGAATCACATAATTATTGCCCTATGTCTGTCCGATAATCCTTCATATCGGCCGGCCGGCCATCGGTGAATGTTTGGTAGACTTATTTCTACAGGCCCCAATCGTATGGCCACCGGCCCAGTACCATCGAGTGTCTGGCCGAGTCCCAGACGGGCCTCATGCATCACCCAGAGCCCGGCCGACATTTTCGATATCGTCCGATCTCCGGACGGGCATCTTAAGATGACTGACAGGTCGGCGTCCGGCGTGTTTCCAAGGCTCGAAGTTTGTCAAAGTTGTACACGTATTTTACATTTATGTGAGTTTCTTTTGATTAAAAAAAAAGCTTTGTCATGCCTTCTGCGAAGAACAATGCCAAGCCGAAAGCAGAGAAGAGGCTAGCCAAGAAGAGGGGGCTTCCCCAGGAGGAAGAAGCAGCAGAGGCAGGAGGAGGAAGAAGCGGAGGTAGCGGCCGGTGACTCCGACTCGAAGACGTGTTCATGGGGACGAGGAGGAGGAGGATCATAGGAGAGAGAAGGATGCTGCAGCAGCAGCAGCTCTCCGCTAACAGTCTGGTGCCCTGGGATGGACAAGGTGCTGCTGGGCTTTGCAGAGACAATCGGTGTCCCTGGTGAGTAGTTGTCCGTTTTCTATTTGTTGACATTATTATAGGTGTACTAGAGAAGTACTATCCATTTGAGGACATTGGAATGTTCAACTTCTACAAGTGTAAAAATAATAAATGCTAACAAGTTTGGCACTGTAGTGGTCCCACAAACATCTAATTTGTAAACATGTTAATCGATGAAATTGTTGAATGTTGTTATTTGTGCAATTGTCTGTGTTCTTGATATTGGGTAAAATGTCGCACTTCTTCCTTCCTGTAACAGTGAACATCGTCAAGCGGCGCTTCACAAGCAAATGAACGGACCACATAAAGTTTTGGAACGAGAGTAAATGTGACAAGAGTGGCTACAAACCCAGGAGACTTACCCCGCTGCAGAACTTTAAGCTAACCACCTATAAGTTTATGCAGACCCACTACAAGCCGCGGACGGCGTCACAGACCACGGGGATGGTAAGCATTTGCAAGGAGAAGTTGTTGAACATTTTTAATGTAGGCCATACATTTCTTATCCATTCCATTCCTTATCCTCTTATACTACTCCTTTTACTTACCAGTGCGGGTTGTTTCTAATCACATGTTCGTCTTGTGTGCAGTTGCCTTCTGTTAAACGTGCACAAATCTCTTATCCAGCTTTTCCTTGCTCATGCTTCAGATTGGGGGAGACCGGTCAGATGACGAGAAGGAGACGGAGCTGGAGGCGTCGGAGGACGAGGAAGAGATCGGCGAGACACTGCCAACATCCCACACGGAAGAAGACGCACGGTCGCCCCCCTCAAGCAGCGCCATGCCGTCGACGTCAACCTCCAGCAGGCAGGCGCGCAAAAGCAAGTCGAGGAAGCCAAGAAGGGAGGTTGCAGATGTGCTACAGGGCCTCCTCCAGGAATCTCGAGGTTTGAAGGATATTTCTCAAAAGGTAAAATTTCACACAATGTCAAGCAATATTGAGAAGTAATTGAAAAAAAAGGCAATTAATGTACAGAAATCCCACAAAGTAATGTTTGGTAACAGAGACATATTTGTGTTTGTACATTAGATATTTTAATAAATTTATGTCACCCTCTACAATTGTTTCATTGTAAATCTTGTTTCTAATGACAAGTTTGTTCTGTGTACAGGTAGAGACATTGCGGTCACGCCTACAGTGTCTGAGAGGGACACGTGGGGAGAGTGGCTTCTGTCTGTGCACAAGGAGATCCCCAAGCACCTGTGGTGGGACTATCAACGGGAGACGTTCGAGGTGGCCATGCAGTACGTCCAACGGCCAGCTACCTCCACTGCCAGAGCCACAGCCGTTCCACAGGGCCGGGTGCATGCCTTCACGCAGCAGCAGCAGTATGGCGAGCTGCGGCAGTACCAGAAGCAGCCACAGTACTTTTCGCCGCCGCAGCAGCCAGCCAGCACCTTCGCCCAGACCAGACCAGACCACAGCGGGTATTTAATTGTGATCTTTGTTTGGTACTCAACAAAAAGCAAAAAGGTTTTCCTAGCAAGTATTGAATTTTATGTTTTATTCTTTTAAATTTTTTCTCAAACTTTGTGTGCACATTGCAGTTTTAATAATTGACTCATATTAATTTACATTTCAATTTTGCACTATGTTCCAGGTTTCCTACCTGCAGGGGACTGGGACCACCACCCCCCCCCCCCCCCCCCACCCCCGAGTTCGTCGTTCTCTCTCGGTGGACCGTCTGCGAATATTGTTTTTCCAAACCTAACTGGCAGATTTCATGAATTATTCAGTAGTTGCATTGATCACTGTACAACACTTAGGTTCTAGGTCTTTTTTTTCCCCCTTAAATTAAAAATACTCCAAAGATAACGAGGTGACCTACAGCAGGATTCGAACCAGGGATCTTTGATCCATAGCCCATCCCACTATTCACTACACTACACTACACTACGTATAGCAGCTCGACAACAGCTGTTCTTTAAAGTGATTTAATGTAACTAGTTAACTAAATAACATCAATGCTGAGACGTCATGTTTTATTCCGATGAATAAACATACCTTCTCAGCCAAACTACTGAATAATTCATGAATTCTGCCAGTTACGTTTGGGGAAAAAATATTCGCGGCCTGTCTTGTGTCATCGGGCAAGCTTTCCAAGCCGCCAGTAAACCCTCACCCTCACCCTCACCCTCACCCTCACCCACGCCCACCCCTAGCTAGAGACCCCACCCTTTCGCGTCAGAGAATCAATCTGCGGAGGCAGTCTCACAACAGCTACACGAGGCTGACCTGGTACTCTCAGCAGCGCCGAGTAGTCGCACAGTGACTGTTTGTATTGAGATGACTAGTCGCGAAGTGAACGTTTGTATTTCTTGACAGTATTGAGTGTTTATGTTGAATAAAAGAGTGCATCCATAAATAAAAAGTAGCTTTATAATTATTGTGTAATGAATGGTAAAATTATTTTAATAAACCTAAATATTTATTTAGGTTAACTTTACGTATATGTACATGTGCAAACAAGTAGTGGTAATTTTGTTTAAAGAAACTTGACTGATCACTTCACTGGTGACACAAACTTGGTCAGTGTGACCATATTATACATTAATAAATACCTAGGAGAGTTGAAGGCTTCTGATTGGCCGAGACTCGATCACGTGCAGGTCATTATATGTAGTAATATCATGGGTTTTCCAAGGGCCGTTTTCTAAACCCCGGCTTTGGGCTGCATTCTGGCCACATTACAGACGTTTTCCTAGTTCCGGATCGCAAAAAAATATTCAGGCTGTTTTCGGCAAGTCTAATCCTCGAAATTTAAATGACATAGGTTTAGTAGTTTACCTTGAGTGATGGAAAAACTACAGTTTTTGTTTCGATATTTATGCTCTTCTTTATTTGAAAATACGACGTCAAATATACCGACATCCCTTTTTCTAGTTGCGGATCAGTTTAACCAATTCCGGATCGAGTAAAAATATGCTTCGTACATGAAAAATTATCACGCTAGAACCAACCCGAATCAAGCATATATTTCTGATAAAGTATTCATTAATTTATATAAATATAGAGTTTAAAATAAATTTCAAATACTTTCACTTCCAATAAAGTTTAAAAAGAGGACTTGCAAGAAAATGCTTTGAAATATTTTGTCCGTGTACGTGTGTGGCGCGCGGCAACGAGCCGATAAACTTTGTCCCACCGACGTGGAGGAATAAACTCCATGGTCCAACAGCTAGAACACGTTATATGAAATCGCTTGCGCGCGTGTAGTTGATGCATGTATTTTACGGGCGATCCGGAACTAGGAAAAAATGAACGTTCAGTCTTTGGCAGATAATACTGGAGACTTTTAGACTTATTTTTACTTATGTATCAAGAAGCTTGTATGTTTCTTTTCAAAATGCACTTCATCTAAACAAATAGTATTGGAGACCAAGCCATAACAAGGTAGGTTTTTATTTGAAGCGATCCGGAACTAGGACAAATCCGGAACTAGGAAAACAACTGTACCACTGCTAAACTACATGAACAAAGCCAAAATACGGAAACGAAGCTACGTTTGTAAAACGGCCTAAAAGAAGCCGCGAAGTCGCGAAATTCGGAGTATTTTCACCATTTTTCTCGTTAAAAAGGTATTTATTAAAGGTAATAACAGTGCGAGAACCCAGTTATTACTGCGTGGTAATGACCGGGTTGGGGGATGACCGCTGGTAATGGACCTCGCCTTTGGCTCGATCCATTACCAGCGGTCATCCCCCAACCCGGTCATTACCACGCAGTAATAACCGGGTTCTCGCACTGTTATTACCTAAGTAACACAAAGTGTCCTATTACAAAGCAAGGTGTCATTGTGGTAATCCCAATTCATAAAAAATAAACACAAAGAATGAAACCATGAAGTACCAGTATATTATACTTTATTTATCATTGCAACATGTAAACAATATACTTTTTTCATGTTGTATATGCACACATATTATCAGCACCCAGACTCCAAGCGGTATTAAACAGAGTGATTAAAACCGACCGAACACACATTTATTCCCTTAGTAATAACCGGGTCTTCGCACTGTTATTACCTTTTTGTTAATACCTTTTTAACGAGACAAATGGTCAAAATGCTCAAAATTACGTGACTTTCCTTTCGGCGATATTTCCAGCGTTTTGTGTTCATGTTTAGGGGCTATGTTTTAGCTTATGCATGGTACCCTGTCTCTTCAATATGTGTTGTTATTATAACCCATACTTTGAGACCAGACTAGCTGACCACTGATGCCCACCGTGCATAGCAACGACACACGCATTTTGAAAAATGCCGCGCGTATAGATACAAACGTTCTATGCGTACATTTATAGCGCGCAGTATCAAGATTTGACGCGTCCTTGTTACAAGTTACCGTAGAACTGTTGCATTTGGCCAATCATTGGCTTACATGATGCTTGATCAATGCTGGTTCAGGGAATATTTATTCGCTTCTTCTTGAAAGCCCATGATATTACTACCTGATAATCCACTCCACGTGATCGAGTCTCGACCAATCAGAAGCCATCAACTCTCCTATGTATTTATTAAATATAAATAATAAGGTACATTTTGATGAATTTAGTTTACCGGTCATTATTGCTTTTAAGTTATTGAATACCTACTGGGTACTCTTTTCAATTCGGGGTCCCACACGCTGCAGCAGGAAGCTCTTGAAGTCCCTATGGTGTTCCCTCTCCAGCTCCGCCATCAACGTCTCGTACTGGCCGTACTGGCCGTACATAGCCATACTGGCCGTACATAGCCATATACTGGCCTCTCTAGTCACGAACTCTAGAATACCTGTCTGAACCAGGGGTTACATACTTTATAAAAGGCGGCAAGGGAGCAAGGAGCATATGCTCCTGGCAATAAAATGTTTTTAAAGATCATGTACAAAAATGATAACAAGTATATGCCTAAAAGATTCTTAATATTCTTACACTTAATTACCTCTACACTCTAAGAAAAAATGACTCAATGTTGGGTAAAAATTTACTCTTTGTGACAGTAAGAAGGGAACATGGTCGTTATGAGGGTAAACTTGACACAACAGAGGTTGTCTACATTTTTACTCTTGGACTGCGTAGTCGTTTTACCCTATAAAAGACGTAAAATGTCTTGCTCTAAAAAGTTGTTTAAAAGTGTACTCTCCAAGAGAGTAATGTTTTCGTTTACCCATTTGTTGAGTAATTCTTGCCCAACTCGTGCTAGGCCAAACTTTTGGGCACACGTTGTGCTACATTTTACTCAAGTTTTAGTAAAAGTTTCATTTTTACTCCAACGATATGTTGTTTTGACCCTGTTCTGTGTAAAGGTATAAACAATAACATAAACATTAATACATTGTGATATTTAATTTGAAATTACAAGTGTTTATTGTATAACACTGCAATTAGTTTGTATTATGAATTACATTCTGAATAAAGTGGCAACACATCTGAGGCTTTTGATTCTGTATACAATTTTACAAACAGTTGCAAGCCAGCTTTGCACTATCTAGTTTTTTTCAACAGAGAAATAGTTATCTGCATAAAATGAATAGTGTACTTTTAATGTTGTAAATCTGTAAATTCCACTGGTTTTAAGAATTTGTAACATCAAAAATTCAACAAATTATGCAGTTTTCATTTTTAGCAATTGTATAACTCGAGTACGAATGCATAAAGCACTCTCATTGTTTCTGGTCCATTCATCAGTTTCACTGTGGAGTCTGTACTGATTAGAATTTTTAACATCAAAAATTCAACAAATTAAGCAGTTTTCATTGTTAGCAATTGTATAACTCAAATACAAATGCATAAAGCACTCTCATTGTTTCTGGTCCCTTCATCAGTTTCACTGTGAAGTCTAGTATACTGACTGTAACATCCAAAATTCAACAAATTAGGCAGTTTACATTTTTAGCAATTGTATAACTCGAGTACACAGTACACAGTGCCCTGCTCACCCCCCCCCCCCCCCCCCGCCCCCCCCCCCCCCCCCCCCCTGGAATAAAGCCCCATACCAAGCTGTCCAAGAAATACCAGATAGCGGCTGCTTGTGGAGGATATTAAAGTAAGGTCCAATATCTTGTAGGTTTTGTAGCACAGGTCTACAGCTGCAAGGAGTGATTCTGCTGGGAGTGCATGTCGTTCGACAATCAAAAATGTTTGTTGTGGTTGGCAAAATTCACCCCAGGGCCTGGATGAAGAGCTGGCCTATGGTAGAAGCGTCGATCTTGCTCAGAAAATCTTAAAGATTTGTGCCCTCCTGAAAAACACAAAATTGTTACAATTGTTACAAATAAACTGTTTGCCTTAAGTGCAATAAAAGTATGGTAGTATCATATGGCCAATCTATTTTGAGAGTTTGTGTGGCTCTGTTAACCACATAATTCCGTGCTTACAACTACAACTTACAAATTAGGCAGCCCCCGGTTTAACAATTCACTATCTTAGCACAAACATGATTTAGGTCATTTTTACGAGAAACACCATGGTTGCACGAAGCCTACATGTACTCACGCTAACGTTAGCGATATAATGTAGTAGCATAGGCCATCTGTCGTGTACACGAACGTGTATAGGCGCTAGGCCAACATGAACGTACACTAGCCTATGTTGCCGGTTGAGGTTTGGACTGGACAAAACAACGGCCAATAAATACGACAAATGAATAGGGCAATTTTTGTGTATACGAAAATTGGCTACGGTATACAGAAATATACACGTTGATACTAAGGGGAAACTTACGTTAACAAATTGGGATTAGCTCTGCAAGCCCCCACTCTGTCCAACTCAGCGAAGCGCCCATCTTTCACGTCTTTGCGGGATCAAGGGCCCAGACCAGGAAAAACTAAGGGTTTTTCCTGTCAAGGTTTTCTCAACGGTTTCATCATCCTGAACCTCAACCATTTGATATTAGCTTGGGGGCCACCCTGATTTTTGCCCCTAATTCAAAATGGCCGCCAAAATCCAAAATGGCCGCTAAAATTACATAAATTACATATATACTGCTAATTACGTTTAATATCAACTTTTTTTTAGTGATTCTGTCATCTTGAATGTACACCCATTGAATTTAGCTCCAGAGCCACCCAGAATTTGGCCTCAAATTCAAGATGGCCGCCAAAATTTAAAATGGCTGCTAAAATTACATAAAATACATATATACTGCTAATTACGTTTAATATCAACGTTTTTTGTATGATTCTGTCATCTTGAATGTACACACATTGAATTTAGCTCCAGAGCCACCCAGAATTCGGCCTCAAATCCAAGATGGCCGCCAAAATCTAAAATGGTTGCCAAAATTACATAAAATATACTGCTAATTACGTTTAATATCAACGGTTTTTGTGTGATTCTGTCACCTTGAATGTACACCCATTAAATTTAGCTCCAGAGTCACCCATAATTTGGCCTCAAATCCAAGATGGCCGCCAACATCTAAAATGGCTGTCAAAATTACCCTAATCAGGTTTATACTGCTTCTTGTTTTTTTCTGTCAGAGTTGTTTTCAGTGGTTCCGTCATTCTAAGCCCAAGGCCTTTAGGATTAGTCTGGGAAATACTCAGGATTTATCGTCTAATCCAAAATGGCCATCAAAAGCATCTTACTTAAATTTTAAGTACATCTTCATTTTGTCCTGTTAAAGCTCACTAAGGCTGGTTTCATTGTGGCGTCCTGAACCTAAGCCTTTTGAAATTAACTTGTGGCTACCCAAGATTTGTCCGCCCAAATCCAAAATGGCTACCAAAATGACCTTGATCAGATTTAAACGGTCTCTTATTTATTCCCCATAAAAGACCTGGCTCACCCATGTCTGCACATTATTTAGGAGAGGATAACTCAACTGTTCTAGGCTGATATGACCCCAAGGAACAACTTGGGATGTGTGCCAAAATCTCTATCCGGGGCGAACAGCCCGGAAATGACCACGCCCTTTTTTAAATGACCATGGAACTCCATTAACTGTCTTAGACACATAATTACGTTCTGTATAACATTAATATATAACAACAAAGATTGTTTATCTAAGCCAAAAATTGTTTATCTAAGCCAAAGTCGGATCGCTCAGTATGACTTAAAACGCGCATAGACCACAAACACCATGCACTTATTCTCTGTGACTGTGACCAAATTAACAAACTAAGAGGACATGAAGTTGATTTGTGATCCAAATATTAACGCACAGTTAACAGCAAATGATACGTTTGTTTTCAGTTGTATCTGTCCACCTGTCTCGCTAGTTTCGTACGGACCAGTTGGCCAGTTGCTCTCGTAATTTTGACGAACCAATAAATGAGCTTTATATTAACAAACGCGGTGACTGTGAATGTAAAGCAGCCGTGCATAACGCTTTGTATAAAATTCGATAAATTTAATTATTTAGGTGGCCTGCCCGTCTTATTTCACTCCTTTCCCTCCTTTCCCTGTTCAAGTTGAGTATTTAACAAACCTTTGTGAAAATGAACTCGGGTAGAGCCTGAAAGTTGACTGGTGGCGTGCGTACAAGACCCCTCAAAGAAAATTGCTGCTAGCGCTATTATGACTTTGTGACCGAATCCCTCGAATGAGTCTCAAGGACAGGTTTTTAGGTATTTGCTCTATCACTCAGGTTGACACCTTATAATGTACAGTTGTTATTTGGGTGAAAGGGTTGACTGCTTCCCTTAATTTCTCTAGTGTATGACACTGTTAAAAGGTGTATTTAATCAAAAGTAATTCTGGCGACTGTGGTTGGGCTAAATATGGAAACTAAACAATTGCGCGACGCGGAAGAAAAATATCGCGCCAAAACTTGACCTATCTAAAATACATGTGGAATCGAAGCACTCGTACAAAGAGGAAAATTTATTAAATAATTTTGTGGCGATCATTGGATAAAAACTTATCCCGTCTTTTGGAACACAATATTTCTTTCTCATAATCTTGAAGGACTTATTTTCATTTACAAACGAATCTAAAACGACCGTTGATTGTTGAAAGAGTGCAAGCGCGGATCCACGAATTTTTTAGACGGGGGGCACACCTAAAACTGTAAAATGCGAGCGCAAGCTCGCATGTTACAGTAAACAAACAAACAGTTTTGTCCCCATTTCTTGTATTATTTGAAAGTAAAGAATGATTGTAGGCATCCAGCAAAATGATTGCGCTAGATATCCTGTATTTGTTCCGAAAAAATACATTTCATAATTCCGGACGGCGATCGCGAAGAAAAAACCCAGAACATTATAAATAAGAGCCACTGCCGACGCCAGTTGAAAAATAAATTACAACCACCCCCCCCCCCCCCCCCAAAAAAAAAATTCACCCATTCATATTAATTCAAGCAATTACCGATGGTGTATACTACCTTCAAATTATTATTAATAGAGGTATAAACGAACGCGAATGGCTGCCAAAATGGCTGCAAAAATGGATATCAAAAGCATCTTACTTAAATTTAAAGTACATCTTCATTTTGTCCTGTTAAAGCTCACTAAAGTTGGTTTCATTGTGGCGTCCTGAACCTAAGCCTTTTGAAATTAACTTGTGGCTACCCAAGATTTGTCCGCCCAAATCCAAAATGGCTACCAAAATGACCTTAATCAGATTTAAACGGTCTCTTATTTATCCCCCATAATTTAGTAAAAGACCTGGCTCACCCATGTCTGCACATTATTTAGGAGAGGATAACTCAACTGTTCTAGGCTGATATGACCCCAAGGAACAACTTGGGGTGTGTGCCAAAATCTCTATCCGGGGCGAACAGCCCGGAAATGACCACGCCCTTTTTTAAAATGACCATGCCCTTTTTAAAATGACCACGCCCTTACAGGCCCTACATCCCTGACGCTGTCATCAGGTGACACAGATGTGTCATCAGGTCAATTTGAGAGATCTTGGCCTCCAAGAGTTCTGGCTCATCCACAACTCAAGAGTGAAAAGATCAATATTACCACTCCACGATATCTGCATAACGCTGGGAGATGAGCTCACAAAGTACTGTACTTGCATCTCAGATGGCTTATCGAGTACTTAATTAATTCATTAGTCCCCGAGATTGTGATCTCAAAACCAGAAGGCGAGTTGCTAGGATCCATTGTTGCAAGTACTGCAAATGCAAGGGAGGTGATTGTTGTAAGAACCCATCACTGAATGAACACTGCTCATAATTCTCATACCTGGACTCTGTTGTGTTACTTTATAATAATTAAATGCTTGTTTTCTTTCTTAAAACAAAATACGTTGTATTGTTTAAATTCCGAATTGTCAGTTAAGCTCTAGTAGATGACACAAATGTTCTAACTTTGCTCTAAGTTTGGAAAGTTTAATTAATAAATATATATGGAAATTCCCGGTGTATGTATTTATTTGTATGGTAATAAGTTGACCGAACGGTTTTTAGAAATGTTCTTGTAAAATATCCAATGAACATCTTGAGCACATCAGAAAATGTCTAGCTCCAACGGTTTAGAAGATACAGCTATGTCGGAAGTAGCACTTTCGATAAAAAGGGCGTGGTCATATAAAAAAGGGCATGGTCATTTTAAAAAGAGCGTGGTCATTTCTGGGCTGTTCGCACCGGATAGAGATTTTGGCACACATCCCAAGTTGTTCCTTGGGGTCATATCAGCCTAGATTTAAAGAATGCATCGAAGAATAAGAATATTTAAGAATTCCTAAGAATGCCAAAAATATATCAAATAATGCGACAAAGACTGCACAGAATTTGCAGAAGAGCTTGCCCAAAAATTGCAGAAGAATTTGCAAAATGTAAAGAATTTGAAGAAAGTTTAAAGAATTCAAAGAATTATAACCAGAATGCGAAAAAGAATGCAAATAATGCAAAGAATACAAATACAAATAACAATTGTAATAAGAATGCGAAGAACTCCAAAAGTTTAAAAAGGAATATGGAAAATACGAAAAAAGAATTTGAAGAATGGGAATAATTCACATAAGAATGCAAAGAATACGCAAAAATGCAAAAACGAATGTGTCGAAGATCGCATCAAAGAATGTGTCGAAGATCAGATCGAAGAATGCGTCAAAGAATGTGTCAAAGAATACCTCGAAGAATTGGAACAATACTAAGAATTTGACAAATTTATTTTAAACATGCATCAAAAAATGCATCGAGGAATTCGTCCCGTATAATGCACCTAAGAATGCGTCAAAGGATACGACAACAAATATAAATCCGAAGAATTTGCAGAAACATTTGACATTCTCAGACGAATTCGCAAAATTTAAAGGATTCACAAAATCCAAGGAAGAATGCGTAGAAGAATACGTTGAAGAATAAGAATGCGTCCCAGAGAAACTTCCGCAGAAGAATAATGCGTCAAAAAATAGAATGCGTCACAGGAAAACTCCGCAGAAAAAGAATGCGTCGAAAAATGCGTCTAAGAATAGGAATGCGTCAAAGAATGCGTGAAAAAAAATAAGAATGCATCAAAGAATAAGAATGCGTTGAAGAAAAACTTCCGCAGAAAAAGAATGCGTCGAAAAATAAGGATGCGTCGCAGGGAAACATCCGCTGGATAAGAATGCGTCGCAGAGAAACCTCCGCGGGATAAGAATGCGGCGTAGGAAAACCCGCAATTAATACTAAGATTGCGAATAAGAAATCAAATAAATATTTAAATAAGAATGTGAAGAACTCCAAATGTGTAAACAAGTTCTGTGTAAAAAACTGAATTTGAAGAATGCCAGGAATGGAATTTGGTTTTTTTAAGAATGCAAACAAATAGTCGTCTAATAGTCGTCTATGAGTCTAATAATGCATTCAAAAATGCATCGAAGAATACGTCAAAGAATAAATCAAAGAGTTAGCAGAAAAATTTAACAGAATTTGAAGAATGCCAAGCAAAAAGGAATTTTTTTTTTTAAGAATGCGAAAAATAGTCGTCTTAAAATGAGTCTAATAATGCATTCAAAAATGCATCGAAGAATACGTCAAAGAATAATTCAAAGAGTTAGCAGACAAATTTAACAAAAATTGAATTTGCAAAAGTCAAAGAATTCGAAAAATTCAAAGAATGCAACGAATACATCAAAGAATGCGACAAAGACTGCAAATAATTTGCAAAATAATTTGCAGAAGAACTTGCAAAAAAGCTTGCAGAAGAATTAGCAAAATTTACAGAATACATTCACAGAATGCGCCAAAGAATTCGCAGATATGAAGAAATAGAAGGAAAATTGAGAATGCAAATAAGAATTCACATTAGAATGCAAAAAAGAATGCAACGAATTCAAATAAATTGAAGAATGCCAATAAAAATACAAATAAAAATTGTTATAAGAATGCAAAGTATTTGCAAAAAATGCATCAAAGAATGCGTCGAATATCCCACCGAAGAATGAGTCAAAGAATGTGTCAAAGAATACCTTGAAGAATACGAAAAAAAAGAAGAATTCGACAAATTTAATTTAATTTAACTTGAATGCGTCAAAGAATAAGAATGCGTCACAGGGAAACTTCCGCAGAAGAAGAATGCGTCACAGGGAAACCTCCGCTGGATAAGTATGCATCGCAGGAAAAGCTCCGCGAGATAACATTTTTAAAGACTGTCAATAAAAATGCAAATAAAGAATGCGTCGAAGAATGCGTAGAAGAATAAGAATCTACAAAGAATGCGTTGAAGAATGCGTCAAAGAATAAGAATGCGTCACAGGGAAACATCCACAGAAGAAGAATGCGTCGAAGAATAAGAATACGTCGCAGAGAAACCTCCGCGGGATAAGAAATTTGAAGAATGCCAATAAAAATGCCAATACAAATTGTAATAAGAATGCAAAGTATATGCAAAGAATTTATCAAAGAATGCGTCGAATATCGCACCGAAGAATGCGGCAAAGAATGTGTCAAAGAATACCTTGAAGAATACAACAAATACTAAGAATTCAACAAATTTAATTGAAACATGCATCGAAGAAGGCATCAAAGAATTTAAACCCAATAATGCACCTTAGAATGCATCAAAGAATACGACAACAAATATAAATTTGTAGAATATGCAGAAACATTTGGCAAATTCTTAGATGAATTCGCAAAATTGAAAGGAGTCACAAAATTAAAAGAAGAATGCGTCGAAGAATGTGTCAAAGAATAAGAATACGTCAAAGAATACGTTGAAGAATAAGAATATGTCGAAGGATGCGTTGAAGTATAAGAATATGTCAAAGAATGCGTCGAAGAATAAGAATACGTCGAAAATGCGTCAAATAATGCGTAGAAGAATGTGTCAAAGAATACAAATACATCGAAGAATGCGTTGAAGAATAAGAATATGTCGAAGAATGCGTCGAAGAATAAGAATACGTCAAAGAATGCGTAGAAGAATACGTCAAAGAATAAGAATGAGTCACAGGGAAACTTCCGCAGAAGAAGAATGTGTCGAAGAATAATAATACGTCGAAGAATGCGTTGAAGAATAAGAATATGTTGAAGAATGCGTCGAAGAATAAGAATACGTCGAAGAATGCGTCGAAGAATAAGGATACGTCGAAGAATGCGTCGGAGAATGCGTAAAAGAATACATAGAAGAATGTGTCAAAGAATAAGAATACGTCTAAGAATACGTCAAAGAATGCGTAGAAGAATGCGTCAAAGAATAAGAATGCGTCACAGGGAAACTTCCGCAGAAGAAGAATGTGTCAAAGAATAAGAATGCGTTGCAGAGAAACCTCCGCTAGATAAGTATGCGTCGCAGAGAAACCTCCGCGAGATAAGAAATTTGAAGAATGCCAATAAAAATGCAAATAAAAATTGTAATAAGAATGCGAAGTATATGCAAAAAA
This sequence comes from Crossaster papposus, assembly GCA_037893245.1. Classification (NCBI taxonomy): domain Eukaryota; kingdom Metazoa; phylum Echinodermata; class Asteroidea; order Velatida; family Solasteridae; genus Crossaster; species Crossaster papposus. The sequence goes on along the minus strand of JBAIAA010000271.1, from coordinate 3,169,883 downwards.
TTGATCAAAGAATGCGTCGAATATCGCACCGAAGAATGCGGCAAAGAATGTGTCAAAGAATACCTTGAAGAATACAAAAAATACTAAGAATTCAACAAATTTAATTGAAACATGCATCGAAGAATGCATCGAAGAATTTAAACCCAATAATGCACCTTAGAATGCGTCAAAGAATACGACAACAAATATAAATTTGTAGAATTTCCAGAAACATTTGGCAAATTCTTAGTTGAATTCGAAAAATTTAAAGGAGTTACAAAATTAAAAGAAGAATGCCTCGAAGAATGTGTCAAAGAATAAGAACACGTCGAAGAATGCGTTGAAGAATAAGAATAAGAATACGTCGAAGAATACGTTGAAGAATAAGAATATGCGAATATCGCACCGAAGAATGCGTCAAAGAATGTGTCAAAGAATAACTTGAAGAATACAAAAAATATTAAGAATTCAACAAATTTAATTTAAACATGCATCGAATAATGTGTCAAAGAATAAGAATACGTCGAAGAATGCGTCGAAGAATGCGTCAAAGAATGTGTCGAAGAATGCCTACAAGAATGTTTCAAAAAATAAGAATAGGCCTACGTCAAAGAATGCGTAGAAGAATGCGTCAGAAATATGAATGAGTCACAGGGAAACTTCTGCAGAAGAAGAATGTGTCGAAGAATAAGAATGCGTCGCAGGGAAACCTCCGCTAGATAAGTATGCGTCGCAGAGAAACCTCCGCGGGATAAGAAATTTGAAGAATGCCAATAAAAATGCAAATAAAAATTGTAATAAGAATGCAAAGTATTTGCGAACAATTTATCAAAGAATGCGGCGAATATCGCACGGAAGAATGCGTCAAAGAATGCGTCAAAAAATACCTTGAAGAATACAAAAAATATTAAGAATTCAACAAATTTAATTTAAATATGCATCGAAGAATGCATCAAAGAATTTAAACCCAATAATGCACCTTAGAATGCGTCAACGAATACGACAACAAATATAAATTTGTAGAATTTGCAGAAACATTTGGCAAATTCTTAGATGAATTCACAAAATTTAAAAGAGTCACAAAATTAAAAGAAGAATGCGTCAAAGAATGTGTAAAAGAATAAGAATACGTCGAAGAATGCGTTGAAGAATAAGAATATGTCGAAGAATGCGTAGAAGAATAAGAATACGTCAAAGAATGCGCAGAAGAATGCGTCGAAGAATAAGAATGCGTCGCACGGAAACCTCCGCTAGATAAGTATGCGTCGCAGAGAAACCTCCGCGGGATAAGAAATTTGAAGAATGCCAATAAAAATGCAAATAAAAATTGTAATAAGAATGCAAAGTATTTGCAAAAAAATTATCAAAGAATGCGTCGAATATCGCACAGAAGAATGCGTCAAAGAATGTGTCAAAGAATACCTTGAAGAATACAAAAAATATTAAGAATTCAACAAATTTAATTTAAACATGCATCGAAGAATGCATCAAAGAATTTAAACCCAATAATGCACCTTAGAATGCATCAAAGAATACGACAACAAATATAAATTTGTAGAATTTGCAGAAACATTTGGCAAATTCTTAGATGAATTCGGAAAATCTTAAAGAGTCACAAAATTAAAAGAAGAATGCGTCGAAGGATGTGTAAAAGAATAAGAATACGTCGAAGAATGCGTTGAAGAATAAGAATATGTCGTAGAATGCGTCGAAGAATAAGAATACGTCAAAGAATGCGTAGAAGAATGCGTCAAAGAATAAGAATTATTCACAGGGAAACTTCAACAGAAGAAGAATGCGTCGAAGAATAAGAATGCGTCGCAGGGAAACTTCCACTAGATAAGTATGCGTCGCAGAGAAACCTCCGCGGGATAAGAAATTTGAAGAATGCCAATAAAAATGCAAATAAAAATTGTAATAAGAATTCGAAGTATTTGCAAAAAAATTATCAAAGAATGCGTCGAATATCGCACCAAAGAATGCGTCAAAGAATGTGTCAAAGAATACCTTGAAGAATACAAAAAATATTAAGAATTCAACAAATTTAATTTAAACATGCATCGAAGAATGCATCAAAGAATTTAAACCCAATGATGCACCTTAGAATGCGTCAAAGAATACAACAACAAATATAAATTTGTAGAATTTGCAGAAACATTTGGCAAATTCTAAGATGAATTCGCAAAATTTAAAGGAGTCACAAAATTAAAAGAAGAATGCGTCAAAGAATAAGAATGCGTCGAATAATAAGAATACGTCGAAGAATGCATCGAAGAACGTGTCGAAAAATGCGTCGAAGAATAAGAACACGTCGAAGAATGCGTCGAAGAATAAGAATGTGTCAAAGAATAAGAATACGTCGAAGAATGCGTTGAAGAATAAGAATATGTCGAAAAATGCGTCGAAGAATAAGAATACGTCAAAGAATACGTCAAAGAATGCGTAGAAGAATGCGTCAAAGAATAAGAATGAGTCACAGGGAAACTTCCGCAGAAGAAGAATGTGTCGAAGAATAAGAATGCGTCGCAGGGAAACCTCTGCGAAAAATAGTCGTCTTAAAATGAGTCTAATAATGCATTAAAAAATGCATCGAAGAATACGTCAAAGAATAATTCAAAAAAGAAGTAGAATTCAAAGAATGCGTAAAATTCGAAATATGTCGAAAAATATGTCGAACAAAGTGTGGAACAATGGATCAAGTAATTTAGAAAACGATGCAACAAAGAATGTGAAGAAGAATGCGAAAAATAATACACAAAAATAATTTGCAGAATTTGCAGAATTTGAAGAATTCTATAGAAATTTGCAGAATTCAATAAGTTTGATAAATAATGCGTTGAAAAAGACGTCAAAGAATACATCGAAAAATACGAAAGAATTCAACAAATTCAAAGAATTTGAAGAATTTACAAAAAATACAAAAAATGCGAATAAGAAAGAAAATAAAAATTTGTATAGAATGCAAAGAAATCAAAGAGTGCAAACAGAATACGGAAAATGAGAAAAAAAAGTTTGAAGCATTCTATTTTTATTTTACTTTACTAAACATTAGCTAACTACATGTAGTATGACATCTTAAAAATAATAGCAAACAAATTAAGTGCAAACAAACATTGTGGTGTAAATAGTGTTTGCGGTGAACGATTCTTGCAAAGTTACAGTAGATTGACAATCATAAATGAATGGCTAAAATTCTCTCGAAACACCAATCCATATTCTAGGCAGGTCATGCCTCATTGCATTTTGAAGAAGGATCGTAGAATACAAAGCCTAAAACACTGACCAAAATAAAGTTTTTGTGCAGTACTCAATATACATGTAGTTAACGCTGCAGCTCCATCCTCAAGTGTCAGACATTATATTTTTAATTTTCAATCAATGACATTTGTTAAAGCTGAAATTATTTGGTCGCGAACTAACACTGAAGGCGATTCATTATTTGTCGTTCGCACAGTACATGTACCTTTCATTTTTTTTTTTTTTGAGGAACTGGAGCCCAATAAAAACCTAAAACAATGTCTGTCACATGAAGAAATGCCTCAATGGTCGTTAACTGTACCCCGACTACAGGGAGTTTAATAGTGGAAGCAACCCCCAATCACAGCATGAATTTCAGACTATAAAATACGGACTTATTGGTAGTATTGCGCACGCTTTAAAAATAAGTAATGATCATGATAATTAGGAGTGACCAGTCAAGTGAGAGGGTTTCAGCAATAATATGAAAAAGAAGTAAGATTTTCAGAGGAGTCTAAATCTCATAACAATAAATCTCTATTAACAATAGTTGACTGTACGTAATAGGCCAAATTAAAGTTTACATTGATGGACAATATATGGGTTAGTCCACAAATAAGGGGTCCAAAAGTGTTACATTTGTTGGTGTCCCGGTTACACTTCACCTAGTCATTTCCCATGCAAGTGTCACTGAAATATACAGTTCAAACTTTGTTTGCGAGTACATTTGTTTATGTAATCACTCTGATAAAATGTATACAAACTGTACATGTCAAAGGAATTAAAGAATGTGCACTGAATTAAAAAAATATATATTATGTCAGATACAACTAGGACACACAAAAATGAACCCCTAATATACCGGTATGGACAGACCTACATCCTAGTAATTTTCATATAATTGTCTATCAGCACTTTCACAGATGAATCAACATAACCCTGGCATTGTAGGTGCTACGTAAATATGCAAAGCCATTTTGGCTAAAAGCAGTTGTTATAGGCTAGAAGTTAATACATTTTGGTATTCTTCAATTTATACTAATTGTTTTTTGTTGATGAATTTTTCCATGTAATAATATGAATAATAAGAGTTGCATAGCGCCTAATCCGTCAAATTGACGCTCTTGAGGCACTTCACAAAAATACACAAAAAACTAAGAAAAAAAAGTTAAATGTTTAAAACTCAAAATAATAACAAATTAAACACATATTCTGATTGATAAAATATAAAGACAAAACAATCAGAACAGACAATAATGCATTACAATTAAAAAGGTAAACAAAATATTGTCAAAAACATATTAACAATTACATTTCAGAAGTTTCCAAACATCAAAATGTCTGAAACATAATTAGGGTATTACATTTCAGTACATTGACCCAGCCTTGGCCTGAAAATGTCTAAATACCCGTTTTTTTGTTTTAAACATTTGGAGGTTTGGAAATGTCTGAAATGTATTGGTTGATAAGGAATCTTACGTTTTAGACAAATATTTTAAATTGACGCTCAAGGCGCTTCACAGAAATATAAAAAAATATTTAAAAAATCAATTTAACAAATCAAACACATATTGTCAAAAACGTAATCGACGTAAAAGGTAACTACCGGTTCTTTAAAAAGAAACAAACCAAAACACAGATTTATTAAAACAATTATGTATTATGTCACCGTGCCAGTGCCCAAACCACAGTATGGGGATACGTCTGTCCCGCCAGCAGGGAGAATATAATACTTAAGCCTAACCTACTGGCATCGTTGATGTGTTGATCATTCCAGGAGACAGACGCCTCTAATCCTACATGTACATAACTAAGCATCTAACTACCTGACACGGTGAAATAAAAACTAAGAGGAATTAAAAACTGAAAACTAAAAAAAAAAAAAAATAGATTCTGGTTGATAAAAGACAGATAAAACTGTAAAAACACACATAATTAATTTTATCCATAAAAGATAAAATACGTTATACTTGGGGCACATAAAGCCTAAACTCTTTTTGGCGTCGTAGGCAAATGGTTTCTAAGGTCGTTCTGAAAAACTGCACAACCAGCAATAATAGTCCCCCCTTCGGACGGGTATATTTTAACTTTTAAGAAACGTGGCTTGGTCGTTTAGAAAGTTGCGGAAGAAGAAGGGGGAAAATAAATTCCTTACCATATAAGGTTATATCTGGTAGATATGCAAATTAATAGGTAAGATTGACCAATGGACAACTTAGGATTTTCTACCTTGACCAATGAGAAGAAAAGACAGTCCGAGGAGTTTGGGTATTTAACCCAGAACACGAGGCATTCGGGCCGCCAATTTGGTTGCAGCTATCACAACTCAGAAAATATTGTTGACCAAAACTTCTTAAACTTTTGTTATCCCACCCCCTCTCCTTCATTCCGCCTTAGATGTCCTAAGTGGCTGTCTGCCTTTACTAAATTGCGGGATTCAGACAGCCAGTAGTTTGTTTTTGTATAACTTTTGTAGTCAAAGGTAGTATGTACATTAAATTACACAGACTTGCAATCTCTCCTGCTGTTCCCCGAGAAATTATATTGTTCGATCCAGCCGTACGACGATTGAACAGCACATCTGTGTTAAGATCACATTGAAGTTAAATCATAACAGTTAAATTTAAAAAGAGACCCTGTCAGTCCAAGTGGGGTCACTGAGATGAACCCCAAAAAGAGACCCTGTCCGTCCAAGTGGGGTCACTGAGATGAACCCCAAAAAGAGACCCTGTCGGTCCAAGTGGGGTCACTGAGATGAACCCAAAAAAGAGACCCTGTCGATCCAAGTAAAAGTCGGGCATCACGCTGGTGAGTAGCCCGCATGTATACCATAGTGGGGTCACTGAGATGAACCCAAAAAAGAGACCCTGTCGGTCCAAGTAAAAGTCGGGCATCACGCTGGTGAGCCGCCCGCAGCTATACCATGGTGGGGTCACTGAGATGAACCTTCATCATATATATATGTTTGAAGAAGTTTTTGGTCAAATAAAGGGCTGCTTTTGGCTGCAGCAAAGAACCAAGATATGTTTGTTCTACATTTTAATTGCGTCCAAGTATAATTAAACATTAAAATGTAAACAGTCTAAAATTAGACAAAACAATCAGAACAGACAATAATGCATTACAATTAAAAAGGTATAAAACGAAATATTGTCAAAAACATTAACAATTACATTTCAGAAGTTTCCAAACCTTAAAATGTCTGAAACGTAATCAGGGTATTACATTTCAGTACATTGGCCCAGGCTTGGCCTGAAAATGTCTAAATACCCTATTTTTTGTCTCAAAAATTTGGAGGTTTGGAAATGTCTGAAATGTACTGGTTGATAGGGAATCTTACGTTTTAGACAAATATTTCAAATTGACGCTCAAGGCGCTTCACATAAATATAAAAAAATATAAAAACAACCAAATTTTACAAATCAAACACATATTGTCAAAAACACATATTCTGATTGATAAAATATAAAGACAAAACAATCAGAACAGACAATAATGCATTACAATTAAAAAGGTAAACAAAATATTGTCAAAAACATATTAACAATTACATTTCAGAAGTTTCCAAACCTCAAAATGTCTGAAACGTAATCAGGGTATTACATTTCAGAACATTGGCCCAGCCTTGGCCTGAAAATGTTTAAATACCGGTTTTGTTTTTTTTAACATTTGGAGGTTTGGAAATGTCTGGAATGTATTGGTTGATAAGGAATCTTACATTTTAGACAAATATTTCAAATTGACGCTCAATTAAGGCGCTTCACAGAAATATAAACAAATATAAAAACAACAACATTTAACAAATCAAACACATTGTCAAAAACGTAATCGGAGTAAAAGGTAACTACCGGTTCTTTAAAAAGAAACGAACCAAAACACAGATTTATTATAAAAAAATAATGTATTATATCACCGTGCCAGTGCCCAAACCGCAGTATGTGGATACGTCTGTCCCGCCAGCAGGGAAAATATAATACTTAAGCCTAACCCTGCTGGCATCGGTGATGTGTTGATCATTCCAGGAGACAGACGCCTCTAATCCTACATGTACATGTACATAACTAAGCATCTAATAGGTTTATACCATAGGTACATGTAATGCCTTGGTAAGATATGTTAGTGCGCCTCCCCAGTATGTTTAACGCAAGTAGGAGAATTTGGTTTCTGACAGGTAGCCAATGCAAAGACTTCTAACTAGACTGATGTGTTCTGAGCACTTGGTCAATGTTACTAGTCTGGCTGCAGAATTTTGAAGTCGTTGGAGTCTGTTATTTAAATAGCGGTGTTTTGGCAGGATGACAACTCTGACAAGAAACCAACCATCTAACTCGGATTATGTAGGCTCATTCTGGATTTCGTTCAATACTGAAGGCGTTCTTCTGCATACTGCTAATAACAGCTGTATACCTAGATATGAGGAGCTGTCACTGTCAAACGCCTCCAGTACTAGTTTCCTACCAAATTTCAGCTCAGAAAATGCCACAAATATATAAGTGAAAATTAAAAGTCTAATGATAGAAAGTCATTTATAGTGGTGCGCGTTACCTACCGGTATCATAAGTACTAAAAGAAAACTTCAGTAAGGCCACTGTTTTAGGCTTTGTGTTCTAAGATCCTTCTTTAAAAATGCAATGAGACATGACCTACCTGCAATCGGATTGGTGTTTTGGGGAATTTGAGCTACTCATCCATTGGATGGGCTTACCGGTAACAGCCAATTGGGTCTTGCTGATGGCCCCTTAGGATAACGTTTAGCACAGCTACACAAATAAAAAAATCAACATGAAACAGATGTTTACTTTATAGCAATTTATCTTTTAGGTAGGCTACTGTAAACAAGATTGAATGGAAGTACTTCCAGAACTGTAAGGTTCGTAAAAACCTTACAGATAGTTTGTTTGCGCAATATAAATCACTTGTGACAACATTTTCAAAACTTTCGGACCTAGTATTTCATGCACTATCTTGGTGCAGATTTTGGTGCAGCATTTTCGGAATCGATTCCGATTCCGTCCAGGAATCACAATTCCACTCGGAATCGATTCCATTTTGTCACTGGTGGCGAAAATATTAAACATTAAATAAAAATGCCAAATTTATCGGGAGGTTAATGTGCCGAGTAGATAATCACTCAATACGATTCATCAATAGCATACGTGTAGTCATTATGTGGAACGTGATTGATTGCCCATGTCCAATTGCCCATCGTAATTTCAATAAAGTAATGAAATCTGGACTAGTTTTAGCAGTGGCAAAACAATTGCCGGAGAAAAACATTGATCGCCACGCATGGTAATCCCACTATTTCTGTGTGCCCCCGGTATACTAGGGTGACACACCGGCGCAGTACACGCTAGTAAAATTAGTTGAAAATCTTGCTTTGCCGTACGCATTCCGTCCCAGGAATTGTGCAGTCGCAACGCAATTACACCGGATGTATTCTATAATCTCTCAGCTCTTACTATCTGGCTTCATTTAATGCTTAATCTTACCTCCAAATCTTCGAGAAATTTTGGCGTCTTTTTTTTAGTCGAACCATGGGCATGGCGAACTTATTTTATTCAATGACCCTAAAACCGTGACGTCATTTGACAAGTACCTCGGGGCGTTTCACTTACTCGAACTGTTTGCGCGAACTGTTTGCGCGAACTACGTTTTGAGTTGGCGCCAGTCTAGTAGTCGAAGTGGAACGATATTTTAAAATGGCGGCACCCGGTGACAGTGACATCGTTTGGTTGGTTGCTTTTTGTCCAAAGATTCAGTTTAGAGTTGGAAATAGTGTGACGTCATCAGCCGGGAACACTTCGTGCGTGGTCATTTACACAAGCGGTCGGCGCTGCACACAAAGCTTAAAGAAAATGCCCCTTTATATTGATATCCTTGATGGTTTCGAGTAGAAAAGTTATTTTTCCAGGTGTTTGTGTGATTTCTTTAGTTTATTTCCCATTGCGGGGGGGTGATTTTACCATAACGGTAAGGTATTAGGACTTCTTAACTTTAGTGCACATTTTGAACAGTGAAGAAAATACCTTTCGCGTTACGAGGCAATTTGTTTTTAAATATATAGGCGGAAAAAGGGAAGTTTGTTTAACATAGGCCTATTTGCAATATTTCGTGTCAATCTGGATGTGCTCTTCGTTTTTATGGGCCCCATAAGATTAATAAAGTGGGCAGTATCCACATCCTGATACACGCAGCGCTTTTAGTTTACTCGCTTTCTACTGTGCAGCCAACAACTTGCCCCCATTTTTTATAAATTATAAATGGAGGTTGTATTCCCCAATGCTGGAAATCCTCTACATTATTCCAGGTTAAGAATCCAGTTATCTCTAATGATTATCGTCCAGTGGCCCTGACTGCAAATGTTATGAAATGTTTTGAAAAGATTTTATTGAAATTTCTGAACACTCAAGTTGGTCACTTTGACTCATCTCAATTTGCATATCAAAATAATAGAGGGGTTGAGGATGCAGTCGCTTTTTATCTTCAAAAACTGTACAGTTATTATGGATGTGCCAAAGTATTTTGTTAGATCTGTTTCTATTGACTTCTCAAGAGCATTTAACACTATTGTATCATAAGCTATTGAACCTGAGTGTTATACGCCAGCTTGCATTAATAATCCAGAGTTTTCTCACCGAGACCACAAAGGGTCAAGTGCAATAATATGTTTTCGGATGTCAAGTGTTTGAGTCTAGGTGCACCGCAAGGCTGTGTAATCTCCCCTGTTCTGTTCTCATTGTAAACAAGTGATTTTAATAATACGAGTTCCAATTGCAGTGTAATCAAATATGCAGACGATACGGTTATTAGTGGTTATCTACGTAATGATCTATCTAAATACTTGCACACAGTGCAAAAGTATGTAGACTGGTTTGATCGTCATCACTTAGTTCTCGATGTTAACAAAACAAAGGAAATGGTTTTTGATTTCCGTCGGTCAGCAGTAGTTCATGAGCCTTTTAGTTATTTATGATCAATTACGGCGTCAATTCTTGTGCAATTAATATGGAATCAAACTTAAAACTCGCCTTTTACACTCAAATAAAATCCTTCAAGAAGACAATTGGCAAAAAACAATACCACGCCAATAAATGGACAAGTATATATATATATATATATAGGGACCTTGTCTTGCCATTTGATGCGTAAAATCTTGCGCAAACAGGAAAGGTGAAAGTGGTTCAGCTTTCTGATGTGGCGGCTGTAGGTTGTCCAAGTTTCACAGGCATACATCAGAGAAGTCAGGACTACAGCTTGATAGACACGCAGCTTTGTTTTCAAGCTTATGCCTCTTCTATTCCACAGACGCTCACGAAATCTTCCGAATGCCGAGCTGGCTTTAGATATCCGGTGAGCGACTTCGTCGTCTATGTGGACCTCTCTTGAAAGGGTGCTGCCCAAGTACGTGAACTTGTCCACAGAATGAAGGGTGTGATCTCCAATGGTGATGACTGGTGGAACATACGGCTTACGTGGAGCAGGTTGAAACAACACCTCCGTCTTTTTTAGACTGATTGAAAGCCCAAAGCGTGAGCAAGCTGTTGCAAAGCAGTTCATGATGAGTTGTAGGTCTTCCTGTGTGTGAGCGACAAGCGCGCAGTCATCGGCATACAGGAGTTCACGAACTAGTTCATCGAATACCTTTGTTTTCGCTTGAAGTCTTCGGAGATTGAAGAGTTTTCCATCAGTCCTGAATCTTAACTTTACGCCGACGTTGATGTCACGGAAAGCATCAAGAAGCATGCTAGCAAACACGACACTGAAGAGCGTTGGCGCAAGGACACAGCCTTGTTTAACTCCATTTGATACAGGGAAAGCTGTTGAGGATTTTCCGTCGTCCATTACTCGCGCCATCATACCATCATGAAACTGCTTCACCATCTCGATATACTTTCCAGGGCAGCCAATCTTGGACAAGAGTTTCCAGAGGCCATTTCGGCTGACAGTGTCGAATGCCTTTGTCAAGTCTACTTGTCAAATGGACAAGTACACCCCCATCGGACGGACCCCTTATGAAGGAATATTCCAACAAATCTCTATTAACCTTTGCATAACCCGTTTCCTTTCTGGAATTACAACTCTAAGGAATTCTAAAAAAATCCACTCCCATACGTTCACATTACTAAAAATAATATCAGATATTATGTCGCCACAGAAATCATCAACACAAGGTGGACATTTACACCGATGGATCATTTAATCCCAAATTAAACAGTACAGGTTGTGGCTTTGTCATGCCTCAACTTAAGTATGCTAAAAATGTTCGTCTCAACACTAAAGCTTTCATTTTTTACTGCTGAGCTTTTTGCCATCCTCCTTGCAGTATATGGATTGAACCACTGTTGAACCCTCACACACATGTATTTTTAGTGATTGTTTAAGTGCTCTCCAGGCCATCTCAGAACCCATCTCAGATAATAAATTAGTCTGTGATATTCGTCATACTCTACTGAATATTCAATATCAAGCCAACATGGTCAAAGTTGTATGGGTCCCAGGAAACTGTGGAATTTAAGGAAATGAGGAAACAGACAAGCAAGCAGAAATGGCTACTCATAAAGATATAATTGAAGTCAATATCTCTCTGTTAGATACAGAGATAAAACATACACTTAAACTTGAACTTAAAAAAAAAATAGGCCCTCTTAACTTATTTGATTTTAAAGAAAAATGGACAGATACTAAATCTTCTAACCTTAAAATGGTTCAACAAAAGGCCAAGCTACATTTCAAGTCCTGCGACCTTCCACGATGGAAAGAAGTCATTCTTCACAGACTGAGACTTGGAGTTTGCAGAAACTTTGGCTTTCTCTATAAGATGGGGAAACATCCAGATGGAAAATGTGACACCTGTAACCAGTATGACGACGTCAAGCACTTTTTCATTGAGTGCAAAAAATACTAAAAACAAAGGAACAATCTTTAAAAAAACTTAGACTTTTAAATGCTCAAATGACCTTAAAGTAATTATTAGGAGAAAATCAAAATGTTCCCGAAATAATCAATTTCATCCAAACATTTAATATCAACATATAATTTACAGCTCTTTATATAACTTCCTTTCTTTTATACATACGTTTTTTTTCTTTCCTTTTGATCTCTGGGATTTTCTAGCTATATTGGGGGCAGCTAGTGATTGGCCAGACATCTTTGCAACTTATCTGTTCTTCTCCGGCCTCATGTGGGTGTTGCGGACTCTGCAAATCACTCGGCTTTGCCCGGGCACTTAAATTGCTGGCACACGATCCGGCCCTGTAGGGTACTCTTCAAAAGTTGCCTTGTGCTTGGTGATTCACTGGCCTCATCTCTGCTTGTACATATTGCCTCCATTTGAATAATTTGTTTCTGTTCGTTCTCTGTCAGGCTCTGTTTCTTGTTTCTTTGTTTGTGGCACAAAGGACACGTATTATATACCCAGCACGATATGTGGCAGAGGGGTACCCCCCTCTTATCCCTATACTTTATACACACTCAACACTATTGTAACCTAACCCATCCCCCCTTGAAACCTAAAAGGAGTTCCTGAGATTCAACACAAAAGAGGGGGGGTTTTCTCTGCCACATATCGCGCTTCATATGACGTACGTATTATGCTGGAAGTGTCAACCTAACTTACAACCTAACTTAAGCATCATGCGCAATATTTCCAGTACGAGTATCATGTGATTCATTGTCTGAAAACAAAATAATTTGTAGCTAGCATCTAGTCGCCCAATTATTGACCCCCAACGGTAACTGTGGAAACTTGCACTTAAGTACAGTTTGCACTGAAACCCACTTTAAAAACAACGTGTCTTGTATTAGCCTCCGTCTACTTGAATACGCTGCTGGTGGGATGCGCTTCTGGAATATCTGGCCGAATACGCGGCCAGTTTCACCCTGGTGAAGCAAGGGCCGTTTTTTAAACCACAACTTGGGCTCTTATCGGCTCTATCAATATTGCCAAACTGCAAAAACAAGTTAAGAAAGACGAAGCTGGAGTTTTAAAAACGGCCAAGGATCGGCCCTTTAACTTAGCTAGCTAACATCGTGCGACTCTCGATCGACCCTGGACGTGATCTCCACATTGTCTTCAGAAAAGTCGTTGAAGTAACCAGGACCAGGTAGGTATTGTGTTGTTCTCATGAAAATATTTAATGTGGCACACGATGGTTCAAAGAATGATCTTTAAAATTGTGCTTATTTAATGAACGGGAATATAGCCGGTATAAATTGCTTGCTAACCGGCGTTGAGCCTATACACAGAATATGACGTGATCACCATGCGCATGCCACGATCACGATGCTGCAGCATGCTCAGTCAAAATCCATACTCCGTAATCTGTCACTATGTTGAGCGCATTTTTCGACGGCGCGCACTTTAAAAAAAATGCGCGTTGCGCAATTTTTAAACACGCAAACTTAGTTTGAGCGCACAAATTTTAAATTTGCGCATAAGAGTTGACGCGCATTTTTTGAAAATCGCGCGATCTTTATTATTCAAACAGAATTCTGACCACCACCATGAATTACTTGCCGTAGAATTATATTTTATCTCCGAAGGTAAAAAGGGTAAGGCCAAAGTAGCGTTCTGCTGTTTGTTAATTTCTGTCTAAAGTGATATTTTTGTTCAAAACTTGAGTAAACCAGCGTTGCACACGAACTGTAAGTTCGAAATTCTTTATGACAAAGCGTGCGCTCAAGCAAGGGATGCTGGGATACAATTAAAGATTTGGCCAAAGTATGGAAAACCAGGAGTGCTGGTACATGTAGTAGTAGTGAAAACAAGAAAAAATAAAAAAAACTTTGTAAAAATGCTAGAATTTGTTTAAACAGTGTTTAATCTATTATTAGGAACAATTAAATAAATAACAGAATGCATTTGCCTTTTGAAAGATTTGTCGAACATTTCGCTTTGCATCACAATTTGTTAACAACAAATTGCTTGTGTTTGTAACTTTTGGCCACCCATACCCGTACCGGGGCGGTTTGTTAAAAATTAAAAGGCTATTGCCGGTTGAACATGTGGGGCCCTATATGCCCCCCCCCCCCCCCCCCCCCAAAAAAAATGTTTAGCGTCATGCCTTTTTTAAAAAAAGAAGGAGGAGGCCCCTTTTTCTCTTTTTTCCCCCCTCAAAATGGTAGCCCGACACATCTTAATTCGAGTCATGCCGGGGGGGGGGGGGGGGGGGGGGGGGGGAAGGGGTGCTGCGCAATCATTTGCGATCGCAGTTTGGGTACACTCCATTTAAAAAAAAGTGATGAACATTAATCCATTATTTTAAACATAAATAAAAAATCCATGTATACTGTTAAAATTCTCTCTTTAACAGCACTGATTTGAAAACATAATAGTTTATTTTTGAAAGAGTATTTTCAATTGTTGAGGTGCAATAAGTTTTAAATAAAATGCGTAAAAATATTACCGACAAATTTCCGTTGGTTTATTGCAGCAGCTAACGTGTATAAATGTACACAGTGATGCTAAAGTCTAAAATACGATCTTAAAATTGTATTAGCTAGATTTTAAACGAAATTTAAAATTTAAAATTTAAAATAAAATTAAAAATTAAAATCTTAAACTGCCTGTTCCTTATGTTTTTGTCCTCTTTTTTTTGCAAAACTCTCCAAAATCGTCAACATTTACTGCTGGTTCTACTGCCTTGCCGCCACGTACGCCGAGCTAGTGCTGAAAATGACGCGACGCGTGGATTCCGCGCGATAGCAGCGCTGACGCCGATGTAAAACTCGTGTCTACCGTGTAGTTCGTGTCAGTATTTGCCTTGGTTGTTGACCGCATCGCGCAATTTAAGTTTGTGCGCGCAAACTTGAACAAAATAAATCTCCGCCCTCAGTTTTTAAAATTTGTGCGCGCAAATTTAAAAAATGCGCGTTTTAAAAAAATGCGCTCAACAACTACACTGATGACTGAGATTAGACCACCCACATATTATGGATAGACATGTGATATTGATAAAAATATGCGACTTTTATAAACAGATAATAATAATATAATATATAATATAATTATAAGGCCACGAGAATGAAAGTTATAGATTTGTGTCCGGACTTTTTTGAAAACACATGAGGCTTTTTTTCATTATTCATTATTTTTTAATGACTGTTGTTTTACATATACAAGCAGTGCTGGCGTAGCCAGAGTTTATACATGATATATGCACCCATGTACTGTGTGAACAGGTAGTAATACACAAACACGCACATGTAAGCATGATTCTCAATATGGAATAAATACAGAGGAGTCAGGAGGCGCAGTGATGAATCGTAAAATTTCCCATTTCGATCATGCCATCATGATCAATATCAGTACATGTGTATGCGATTATATGCAATGTCAATAAACTTCTTTATTGTTTAGCCCTAGTAATAGTAATATTTCAACAATGATCCTGACGCCGCCGCGAGATATTGGCAAGATGATGATACTGCGTTCATAGCTGTTCATAGATCATCTTTCCGTTACCTTTTTAAGGGGCGATTTTGAACATTATGTAATCAAATACATTTTTTTTAGTTTTTAATTTTTTGTTTTAATGAAAAAATGTTAAATAATGAAAATTTATGTGCGGTAGCTTTTCAGGCATGCGGGCGGTGGACGCAAATCTATAACTTTCATTCTCGTGGCCTAATACAAACTATAGTGCGCGCTGGATACATCTATTCACTGCGCTGGGGTCTGAGAAAACTACTGTAAAGATGGGTTTTGAGTAGTTCGAGTAACTAGGAGTAGGAGTACATCGCTTTTTTAACATTTGGACATGATCTGGCGATAGTAGGGTCCTAGGGAGTCCCATTGATTTTCTTGCATTTAAATCAAAATGCCACTTTTCCCATATGTTTGCCCAAAGAAACAAAAGATTTCACCCTCAAAACGGCCACAAAAGTATTTGATAAGCCATCTGAGACAAGTACACATCGACGAATAAGATTGTTGTACTAAGGTTTACTTACGATTTACTTGAAATTTCCCACTTAATTCCGCAAGCTGCCTCGGCACTTTGCTGCCGTGTCGGTAGACTGTTGTTGTTGTGATACGTTTCAAAATAATATTTGCATGAATACGGCGCGCGGTGACCCTGCATGTCACTGTCAGCAGCGTTCCCGTGTACTGGCGACTGTTTACTGAAGGGTAAAGTGGACGTTTGTGGTATGCGATGTTGATATCAGTTGTTGCATGTATTGGGGTGCTGATCCGTTTATGGACCGGTAGGTGATAACATGGAGAAATAAGAACAGAAGAAGTTTGAATATTTTTATGCGTTGCTCAATGGGAAGCCAGTGTAGTGCCTTGAGGACCGGTGTGATGTACTCGAACTTCTTTGTGTGAGACAGAATACGGGCTGCGATGTTCTGGATTAGTGCTGGGCGAGTAGTGATTTTTCCCACTCGAGTACTCGCGAAGAAATTACTCGCAAGTAACCGAGTACTCGCGAGTAATTGTCACAATTTTCGCAAGGGGTGAAAAGACGGTCACACACATGTTTATCGCCACGCAGGCCTTGCGCAAATTATTTTTCCTAGGTAGCCCACCGGGCTAGCAAACTGCAGATTTTACTAGCCTGTTTACATTTTTGCTAGCCCGTATGCACACAATGCCCACTCGTCTACTCTGTTCGTGAGATTGCAGTGCACTGCATGCACGCGTGGATCGAGCGCTCCCAGGCTATCGATAATCATGCCGAAAAACACAAACAAAAGACAGTTTATACTCAGTTTATTTTGATCTGATACATTGTATTTATTTATTACACAAAAAGACAATAACAATTTTAACATGTATTTTGATCTAAACCTTTACAGGTAGGTTACTAAATTGTTCACTAGTCCACCGGGCAACCCAGGAAGTGGGTCTGGGTAGCCCGGAGCAGTTTTCACTAGAATTTGTACGCCGGGCCAGTACTATTTCGAGGCCTGCCATGTGTTTTCATTCAAAGCACAACGTAACGTCCGTCGATGTCAGTTTTTTACTTTAATTTTTGTTTTAATACATGTAGTAAGCAGAGAAAGTTTACAATACATCTTGCAACATGACAAAAGATGTAAAAGAGATGTGGTGTCCTTGTTACATCCGAGACCAACATTTTTCATAAATATCAAAATATCAAATGTTTGAATGGTACAAAACTTGCCCAAATTTGTCCAACATCCAAGACAAACATCAAGAATAAATATTCAAATAATTTATTTGATATAGCATGTAACTAGAAATATACCAAAATGTCACACTTTTTGTTGCAACTTCATTGAATGACTTCTATACTGTCCTGGTTTGTGTTAATTAGTGGTTAGGGGATTAATAAGACCCATTGCTTGTTACCACTGAGTGCTAATGAGGTTAATGGGGAAAATGTATTTCCTGGGGCCGTGTTTTTTCTACTTAGAAAGAAGGATGCAGCAAAGCAGGCATGCTAGTGAGGGGGCCATGGAGGGGATGCAGAGTGAGCATTACTTCCAGGCCACCCAGTACAAAGTGGTGACTGCCAACTCCTACCTGGATCACCAGAGCAAGCTGCATATTGACAGCCGGCCAGGCAACGTGCGTAACACTGGAATCATTGCCACAATTGGTGAGTAGTGGTAAGGCCGTATCTAAAATGGGCTTCCAGAGCTACGGATATGACTATTGTCAGCCTGCTCACGCGTAGTTGTAATTGGCAAACACCTAGACAATAGCCATAGACAAGAGATTCGGACGCAGCCCTAAAAGTCTGTCACAAGCCAATATGGCCCATGAGGCTGGCATTTACCTCGCCCTTCCTTTGCACAAAATGCTGGTACCTATTCATACTCCTGGGTAAAGCGAGGCAAGTGTGGATGAAGTGGCTTATTAACCCAGACACCAGGTTTGGTTTGAACCAGTTAGGATGGGTACTGGACCCCTAAAACTGATTGTTTTTTACACTGGGTATTAAAGGCATACCCAGAATCCGAGTCCAACAGTTTTTGTGTACAGCTTGCCATAGGGTGTTGTGATAATTTGCAAAGATTGGTATGGTTCCTATTAAATTACACGAGGGAGTTAGGGTTAATTAATTTGCCCAAGAACACAATTAGTAAGGGTATCCAGGCCCGTACTAAGGGTGTGCGTTTACGGGTAGTACGGGACCCGGGTACCCTATTCCCGTCACGGTCGGGTACCCGGGTACCCGTGACTATTATTAGAATCATAACAAAAACCCGGAAGTATACACCGCGTCGGCACGTGCATGTACATCCCCGCTCACTCCACTAGAAAGGCGTGCTTACTTCCCCTGCATTCCGCAACTAAACAAATGCACGGGCCTACTTTGCAACTCGGGGTTCGACGCAAACAAATTCTAGTCACTCAAAACAGCGGCGGTCTAGTCAAAACCCTTTTCTAAGTAGTCCGGCGGTCCAGTGAAAAAACCAAAACAAGATAAGTTAAGTGCGCGGTTTTCAGAGCCAGATTGTCAACAGCGATCCCGTATTGCGTGGAGTTTACTCTCAGCTTAATAAATGTTTGTAAATGAATTGACTTGCCGCTTCCCATAATTGCACGTCTACAGTGGCACGTCTTTTTCCAAAATAAATAAGGTTCAATGAACTAAATCCTTTGAGTGAGCCGACACGAAATGTAGCAAAAAGCCGACCGCAGTTCCTGGCTGTCCGCAGAGTTGATACAATAGAACCAAATACCTCTCCTGCAGTATCAGGTTTCAAAACCACATTCCAGGTACGGTCTGTGGGATCGTGAATTAATTCAGCACATTTTCCAAAAAGTAAACTTCGGAAAAACTTACTCAAAGGACAACAGTAACAAAACACTGATACAATGTCAGCCGCAAGTTATAGCAGCTGTCAGAATTGTCGGTAAATAGACTTCAAAGGCATTTTTTTATCACAATGACTACAAAGAAAGCACAATCATCCATTAGGCTGCTATCTAGACATCGGGAAATTGTCAGTAAAGACGTTTTACTCAGATATTTTCTAACAATTTATCGGCACGCAATGAACATAAAAGACGCTTGCCTTTCTGAAATAATGTGTTAACATTTACAAAGGCAGTTTCGGGTAATAAAATCGATAAATTGGAGCCGGGTACCCGCAATCAGCGGTCGGGTTACGGGTACCCGGGTACCCGGCACGGCCTTAGCCCGTACGCAGGATTTGTTAGGGGGGGGGGGGGGGGTGCGAATTTGTACTGATGGGACCAAAAATGAAACCAACATTTGTTGTGTGCCAGTACCGTTATTTCTATATCAAAATACCATTATTTACCCCGAAAAATGTGAACCTTTTTGTAATTTGGGGGGCGAATTTGTACTGATGGGACCCAAAAATGGGACCAATTTTGTGTGTGTGCCAGTACCGTTTATTTCTATATCACAATACCATTTTTGTTACCCCGGAAAATGTGGACCTTTTGGTAATTTGGGGGGCGAATTTTTACTGATGGGACCAAAAATGGGACCAAAATTTGGTCGTGTGCCAGAACAGTTAACTCTACATCAAAATACCATTATTTACCCCGGAAAATGTGGACTTTTTAGTAATTTGGGGGGTGCGTACGCACCCTTCGCACCCCCCCCCTTCCCCTGCGTAGGGGCCTGGGTATCTGCTGTTTGTTTCAAGTAATAATGATAACGCAATGATAAAAGCAATACTAAATCACAGTAAACAGATCCACCCTAACAGTTACGTATTTACTCTGATTTGATAACTATTATAACATTTAGATTGTAGGCCTCAATTTCCGTTCAATCAATCTTGTAAATAACAAGTGGATAAATTCAAACACTAGAGTTTTGTCATAAAAAAGAGACTGTTGATTGGCGAGACGTACACATTCTACTGTTCTTGTGGTGTTTATTATTTGTATACAGGACCAGTTTCCAGAGACGTGAGCACCTTGGAAAAGATGATTCAGGCAGGGATGAACATAGCACGGATGAACTTTTCACATGGGACTCACGAGGTACGAGTTCCCCAGTAGCAAATTAGTGTATAGCCCTTAAGTCTTCAGAATGACCCTTCAAGTGCAAAAGTGCAAATTCGCTGTAGATGTGCCCTCTAACATCAATGTTTACTTCTGTATTTTAATTATTTAATTATTTAATTATTTTATTTATTACTATTTTTTTTTTATATGACAGCATGATAGCAGGAATAATTCCACAAGGGAGTTTAGAGTCAATTATATCTTTACACTAAGTAAACTTTTGAACAATAATTTGGTTGGCTACTTTTTGGCTAGTTGTCAAAGGTATACTGCCCCTTTAAGAGTTTAATTGATTAGATTTCTGTCTCTCAATTTTGTCTGATCTCTACTTTTTTCCCAGTATCATGCCGAGACTATCAAAAATGTTCGTGAGGCATCAAAACTGTTCAAGTTCCGTCGTAACATCGGTATTGCCCTGGACACCAAAGGACCCGAGATTCGCACTGGCTTGCTGGAAGGGGTAAGATCAAATCATTGGATTTCAAGTAAAAACGTCAATAAGTCAGTCAAGAAGTGATTTGAATTGTTGCAGTGACTTTGTCTGCCTCTGGGCAGTGGTAAGTTTGTTCCATCCCAGGGTCCCAAGGTACTGAAAAGTGCGCCTGGCTGCATTTGTCTTGGGCACAGAGAACTGATGCAATAATCCATTTGACTTGGCACGAGTATTGGCAGAGTGGCATGGTTTATCAAAGCGTGATTTCAGATATGCCAAATTATTAGCTTTATTTAGTACTTGTTTAGGGGCAAGCCAGTTACTACAGTAGAATTGCCCGACTTTTGAGCTTTACCTCGCATGAAGTCACGCTTTCGTCGCAGTTCCAGCCTATGTTTAGTCACCCATGGAGCCATGCTATTTTTTTTCTGCCGCATTTATCTGTAGTGAGCATGCCTATTACAAACATCATTAAACTTATGTTCCCGTGTGTTCCAAGCATTATCAATATTTGGTTCATTTCCAAGGCATATGAAACATATCATTCAGAAATAGATTTTCTATAAAATGTAAAAAATGTGGTTTGAGACCCTGGGGAGGAACGTTAAAGGAGGAATTAATGTTCCTGTTACAAAAAACCCAGAATGATCGCTAATACCAAGATGAATAACATCAGTGATACTGATAGATTCAGGGTGGGATGTCATGACAAGATCAATGCATGTGCTGGACGTACGGTGTGATTCTAGTCGGACTATCAATCAACTAGTTGGGTCGACGGTCAACGGTCCACCTTATCAAACATATTTAAATTAAAGTCACCAACAATGAATAGATGTATTCCAATTGTCTTTAACAAGCTATGTCACAAGTCCTTAACAGGCCATATCACAAGCCCTTCGCAGGCCATATCACAAGCCCTTCGCAGGCCATATCACAAGCCCTTCGCAGGCCATATCACAAGCCCTTCGCAGGCCATATCACAAGCCCTTCGCAGGCCATATCACAAGCCCTTCGCAGGCCATATCACAAGCCCTTCGCAGGCCATATCACAAGCCCTTCGCGGGCCATATTACAAGCCCTTCGCGGACCATATTACAAGCCCTTCGCGGGCCATATTACAAGCCCTTCGCGGACCATATTACAAGCCCTTCGCGGGCCATATTACAAGCCCTTCGCGGGCCATATCACAAGCTGTTTGCGGGCCATATCACAAGCTGTTTGTGGGCCATATCACAAGCTCTTTGCGGGCCATATCACAAGCTCTTTGCGGGCCATATCACAAGCTCTTTGCGGGCCATATCACAAGCTCTTTGTAGGCATATTACAAGCTCTTTGCAGGCATATCACAAACCCTTTTCAGGCCATATTACAAGCCTCTTGCAGGCCATGTTACAAGGTCTTCACAAGTCACATCCCAAGTCCTTCACAAGTCACATCCCAAGTCCTTCACAAGTCACATCCCAAGTCCTTCACAAGTCACATCCCAAGTCCTTCACAAGTCACATCCCAAGTCTTTTGCAAGTCACATCCCAAGTCTTTTGCAAGTCACATCCCAAGTCTTTTGCAAGTCACATCCCAAGTCTTTTGCAAGTCACATCCCAAGTCTTTTGCAAGTCACATCCCAAGTCTTTTGCAAGTCACATCCCAAGTCTTTTGCAAGTCACATCCCAAGTCTTTTGCAAGTCACATCCCAAGTCTTTTGCAAGTCACATCCCAAGTCTTTTGCAAGTCACATCCCAAGTCTTTTGCAAGTCACATCCCAAGTCTTTTGCAAGTCACATCCCAAGTCTTTTGCAAGTCACATCCCAAGTCTTTTGCAAGTCACATCCCAAGTCTTTTGCAAGTCACATCCCAAGTCTTTTGCAAGTCACATCCCAAGTCTTTTGCAAGTCACATCCCAAGTCTTTTGCAAGTCACATCCCAAGTCTTTTGCAAGTCGCATCCCAAGTCTTTTGCAAGTCACATCCCAAGTCTTTTGCAAGTCACATCCCAAGTCTTTTGCAAGTCACATCCCAAGTCTTTTGCAAGTCACATCCCAAGTCTTTTGCAAGTCACATCCCAAGTCTTTTGCAAGTCACATCCCAAGTCTTTTGCAAGTCACATCCCAAGTCTTTTGCAAGTCACATCCCAAGTCTTTTGCAAGTCACATCCCAAGTCTTTTGCAAGTCGCATCCCAAGTCTTTTGCAAGTCGCATCCCAAGTCTTTTGCAAGTCGCATCCCAAGTCTTTTGCAAGTCGCATCCCAAGTCTTTTGCAAGTCGCATCCCAAGTCTTTTGCAAGTCCCATCCCAAGTCTTTTGCAAGTCACATCCCAAGTCTTTTGCAAGTCACATCCAAAGTCTTTTGCAAGTCACATCCCAAGTCCTTTGCAAGTCGTTTCGCAAGTCCTTTGCAAGTCGTTTCGCAAGTCCTTTGCAATTTGTTTCGCAAGTCTTTTGCAATTCGTTTCGCAAGTCCTTTGCAATTCGTTTCGCAAGTCCTTTACAAGCCATATCACAAGTCCTTTACAAGCCATATCACAAGTTCTTTACAAGCCATATCACAAATTGTTCACAAGCCACATCACAAATTGTTCACAAGCCACTTCACAAGTCCTTCGCAGGCTACTTCACAAGTCCTTCGCAGGCTACTTCACAAGTCCTTCGCAGGCCACTTCACAAGTCCTTCGCAGGCTACTTCACAAGTCCTTCGCAGGCCACTTCACAAGTCCTTCGCAGGCCACTTCACAAGTCCTTCGCAGGCCACTTCACAAGTCCTTCGCAGGCCACTTCACAAGTCCTTCGCAGGCCACTTCACAAGTCCTTCGCAGGCCACTTCACAAGTCCTTCGCAGGCCACTTCACAAGTCCTTCGCAGGCCACTTCACAAGTCCTTCGCAGGCCACTTCACAAGTCCTTCGCAGGCCACTTCACAAGTCCTTCGCAGGCCACTTCACAAGTCCTTCGCAGGCCACTTCACAAGTCCTTCGCAGGCCACTTCACAAGTCCTTCGCAGGCCACTTCCCAAGTCCTTCGCAGGCCACTTCACAAGTCCTTCGCAGGCCACTTCACAAGTCCTTCGCAGGCCACTTCACAAGTCCTTCGCAGGCCACTTCACAAGTCCTTCGCAGGCCACTTCACAAGTCCTTCGCAGGCTACTTCACAAGTCCTTCGCAGGCTACTTCACAAGTCCTTCGCAGGCTACCTCACAAGTCCTTCGCAGGCCACTTCACAAGTCCTTCGCAGGCCACTTCACAAGTCCTTCGCAGGCCACTTCACAAGTCCTTCGCAGGCCACTTCACAAGTCCTTCGCAGGCTACTTCACAAGTCCTTCGCAGGCTACTTCACAAGTCCTTCGCAGGCTACTTCACAAGTCCTTCGCAGGCTACTTCACAAGTCCTTCGCAGGCTACTTCACAAGTCCTTCGCAGGCTACTTCACAAGTCCTTCGCAGGCTACTTCACAAGTCCTTCGCAGGCTACTTCACAAGTCCTTCGCAGGCTACTTCACAAGTCCTTCGCAGGCTACTTCACAAGTCCTTCGCAGGCTACTTCACAAGTCCTTCGCAGGCTACTTCACAAGTCCTTCGCAGGCTACTTCACAACTCCTTCGCAGGCCACTTCACAAGTCCTTCGCAGGCCACTTCACAAGTCCTTCGCAGGCCACTTCACAAGTCCTTCGCAGGCCACTTCACAAGTCCTTCGCAGGCCACTTCACAAGTCCTTCGCAGGCCACTTCACAAGTCCTTCGCAGGCCACTTCACAAGTCCTTCGCAGGCCACTTCCCAAGTCCTTCGCAGGCCACTTCACAAGTCCTTCGCAGGCCACTTCACAAGTCCTTCGCAGGCCACTTCACAAGTCCTTCGCAGGCCACTTCACAAGTCCTTCGCAGGCCACTTCACAAGTCCTTCGCAGGCCACTTCACAAGTCCTTCGCAGGCCACTTCACAAGTCCTTCGCAGGCCACTTCACAAGTCCTTCGCAGGCCACTTCACAAGTCCTTCGCAGGCCACTTCACAAGTCCTTCGCAGGCCACTTCACAAGTCCTTCGCAGGCCACTTCACAAGTCCTTCGCAGGCTACTTCACAAGTCCTTCGCAGGCTACTTCACAAGTCCTTCGCAGGCCACTTCACAAGTCCTTCGCAGGCTACTTCACAAGTCCTTCGCAGGCCACTTCACAAGTCCTTCGCAGGCCACTTCACAAGTCCTTCGCAGGCCACTTCACAAGTCCTTCGCAGGCCACTTCACAAGTCCTTCGCAGGCCACTTCACAAGTCCTTCGCAGGCTACTTCACAAGTCCTTCGCAGGCTACTTCACAAGTCCTTCGCAGGCTACTTCACAAGTCCTTCGCAGGCTACTTCACAAGTCCTTCGCAGGCTACTTCACAAGTCCTTCGCAGGCTACTTCACAAGTCCTTCGCAGGCTACTTCACAAGTCCTTCGCAGGCTACTTCACAACTCCTTCGCAGGCTACTTCACAACTCCTTCGCAGGCCACTTCACAACTCCTTCGCAGGCTACTTCACAACTCCTTCGCAGGCCACTTCACAAGTCCTTCGCAGGCCACTTCACAAGTCCTTCGCAGGCCACTTCACAAGTCCTTCGCAGGCCACTTCACAAGTCCTTCGCAGGCCACTTCACAAGTCCTTCGCAGGCCACTTCACAAGTCCTTCGCAGGCCACTTCACAAGTCCTTCGCAGGCCACTTCACAAGTCCTTCGCAGGCCACTTCACAAGTCCTTCGCAGGCCACTTCACAAGTCCTTCGCAGGCCACTTCACAAGTCCTTCGCAGGCCACTTCACAAGTCCTTCGCAGGCCACTTCACAAGTCCTTCGCAGGCCACTTCACAAGTCCTTCGCAGGCCACTTCACAAGTCCTTCGCAGGCCACTTCACAAGTCCTTCGCAGGCCACTTCACAAGTCCTTCGCATGCCACTTCACAAGTCCTTTGCATGCCACTTCACAAGTCCTTTGCATGCCACATGCCACAAGTCCTATCGCAAGTCCTTTGCAAGTCGTATCGCAAGTCCTTTGCAAGTCGTATCGCAAGTCCTTTGCAAGTCGTATCGCAAGTCCTTTGCAAGTCGTATCGCAAGTCCTTTGCAAGTCGTATCGCAAGTCCTTTGCAAGTCGTATCGCAAGTCCTTTGCAAGTCGTATCGCAAGTCCTTTGCAAGTCGTATCGCAAGTCCTTTGCAAGTCGTATCGCAAGTCCTTTGCAAGTCGTATCGCAAGTCCTTTGCAAGTCGTATCGCAAGTCCTTTGCAAGTCGTATCGCAAGTCCTTTGCAAGTCGTATCGCAAGTCCTTTGCAAGTCGTATCGCAAGTCCTTTGCAAGTCGTATCGCAAGTCCTTTGCAAGTCGTATCGCAAGTCCTTTGCAAGTCGTATCGCAAGTCCTTTGCAAGTCGTATCGCAAGTCCTTTGCAAGTCGTATCGCAAGTCCTTTGCAAGTCGTATCGCAAGTCCTTTGCAAGTCGTATCGCAAGTCCTTTGCAAGTCGTATCGCAAGTCGTATCGCAAGTCGTATCGCAAGTCCTTTGCAAGTCGTATCGCAAGTCCTTTGCAAGTCGTATCGCAAGTCCTTTGCAAGTCGTATCGCAAGTCCTTTGCAAGTCGTATCGCAAGTCCTTTGCAAGTCGTATCGCAAGTCCTTTGCAAGTCGTATCGCAAGTCCTTTGCAAGTCGTATCGCAAGTCCTTTGCAAGTCGTATCGCAAGTCCTTTGCAAGTCGTATCGCAAGTCCTTTGCAAGTCGTATCGCAAGTCCTTTGCAAGTCGTATCGCAAGTCCTTTGCAAGTCGTATCGCAAGTCCTTTGCAAGTCGTATCGCAAGTCCTTTGCAAGCCGTATCGCAAGTCCTTTGCAAGCCGTATCGCAAGTCCTTTGCAAGCCGTATCGCAAGTCCTTTGCAAGGCGTATCGCAAGTCCTTTGCAAGCCGTATCGCAAGTCCTTTGCAAGCCGTATCGCAAGTCTTTCACAAGTCTTTCACAAGTCTTTCACAAGTCTTTCACAAGTCTTTCACAAGTCTTTCACAAGTCTTTCACAAGCCTTTCACAAGTCTTTCACAAGCCTTTCACAAGCCTTTCACAAGTCTTTCACAAGCCTTTCACAAGTCTTTCACAAGCCTTTCACAAGTCTTTCACAAGCTTTTCACAAGCTTTTCACAAGTCTTTCACAAGTCTTTCACAAGTCTTTCACAAGCTTTTCACAAGTCTTTCACAAGCTTTTCACAAGTCTTTCACAAGCTTTTCACAAGTCTTTCACAAGCTTTTCTCAAGTCTTTCACAAGCTTTTCTCAAGTCTTTCACAAGCTTTTCTCAAGTCTTTCACAAGCTTTTCTCAAGTCATATCGTAAAAATGTCGTTTACAAGCCATATCACAAGTCATTCACAAGTAAAGTCACAAGCATAACAGGAGTTGAACAATTGATTGTGACTTTGGCTTGAGACTGGTGAATTACGTTTTTGGAGACTCGGTTACGATCTCATGTTTCCAAAAATATTGTAGTCATAGTCATATTGTTCACAATTCTGTTCACAAGTAACAATAGATGAACCATTACAATGGAAAGCATGTGTTACAGTTCATGCGAACCGCCGTGACTCAACCCGGCAACTGAACGACTTTTGATTTACCTGCGACCGAACTTGTTGCGATTTGTTATTATTTGATTATTATTATTATTAACTTATATTGCGCAAATTCCCTAAAAAGATGTTCAAATGCGCATTACAAATATACAAATTTAAAATCACACATTAACATGACTAATGTACAAACTTACAATCAAATTGCAGCATGATTTTTGCAGTCTGACTCATCGGACAGTTTCAATAAAATGCCGTACTAAAAAGATGTGTTTCAAGTGGTCAACTTCCGAATGTTCAATGGTAGAGCATTCCATAATTTGGGTGCAGCAAACTCAAAAGCCTTATCACCAAGCGTGATTTTAGTCCGACACACCGGGTAACTAAGGAGCATATCATCCCTGGAACTCCTAAGATTGTAATAAAAAGACGCTTTTGTTTTGATTAAAAAATCAATAAAATTGATATAATTGCATTTAAAAATTTTGAAATAGATTCTGAACCTAAACTGGAAGCCAGTGTAAATCGATAAACAAGGGTCTAATGTGACAGTACTTTAAAGCATTACAAACCAATCTAGCACAAGAATTCTGAACACGTTGCAGCTGGTTAATTTGAATATCATGCAATCCATAAAGGAGACTATTACAAGAATCTAACCGGTAATGAATGAATGAATTACAGTTTCGCTGCATTGCCTAGATATAGGTACTTCCTGATACGTCAAATATTATGTACCAGTAAGTAATAAAAAGCAGTAGCACAAGTTTTTGTAATATGAGTAGCCATTGTCAAGTGGGGGTAGTGGAAACTCTGGACGCTCCGACATTGATACCATCAATGCTAACCTTAGCCAGTTGTTGACGAGTACCTAAGACAATAAATTAAGTTTTACCATTATTTAGCATCGGCCCATTGCCAAGCATCCAGGCGCCTGGTTTGATACTTCTAGCAGCGTCACCCCGCCGCAAAAATAATGTCTGTGTTTGTACACACACGTGCAGCTCACTGGTGCAGCTGGAGTAAGTACATGTACGACAGATCTTACGTGCAAAGTCAACTGACTTTCTTTTTCTCAGTGCTATTTACACGCGCGGTACACAATACGCATGTGTTCGTGTACGAGGCAAACGATAGTCGTCACGATCACACTACACGAGGCCGGTGCTCCAATATTTTCCAAAGTTGATGAAGTTATCCTACTGAATGAACGGCCTTGAATTTGTGAGGAAGAAAATCAGAAAAATCAACAATGCCGCGCAAGGATCGCGTAAAGTGAACAGCCTAAAATTTCAATATGATTTTCCACAGGATGCATTGCAAATACAGTTGCATGCACGGCAGCCGGAGTGACTAAGATTTTGTTTTCATTTTAGCCTCCGTGCCCTTTCTGTTTCTCCAAAAAAAATTGCCTTGGTGCCCTACAAACTGGCCTTGGTGCCCTCCATAATTTTGCTTCATTCAAGGCCAAAGTGGCCTTGCCCTAAAAAATCCCAAATTCAAGGCCTGGAGATTTATTAGACAAATACGATTTAAACCAGAGAAGAGCAGTCCCATCAATGCCAAACTTAGACTGGAGTGTGTTCCATAAAGTTTGATGATTCAAAGTATCAAAAGCTGAACTTAAATCAAGTAAAACTAATAATGTAACATTTTGTTTATTCATAGCCATTAACAGATAATTTGTTACCTTTAATAGAGCAGTCTCAGTACTGTGACACCTACGGTACCAAGGTACCGGTACGATATTAAAGCCGATTGTGCAATAGGATATAAACTGTTCAAAGATAAATGTGACTGTAGTTGAAGTGACACAGCCTTCTCCACCAGTTGAATAGAGATGAATTGCAGATTACTGACAGGCCTAAAATGATTATTATAAAAGTCAAGACCAGGCTTTTTTAACAAAGGTAAACTGCTGATTTCCAGCATGCTGGAAAGTGACCCAAGGATGAATTTACTAGTTATAAAGTTAGTTATAACAAGCAAAAAGTACGTCCCAGTAAGTAACTTCATAGGAATATGGTCAAGGACGCAGCATTTCTTACTTGAGCCTGAAATTAGCTCAATTAGAAAGACGACGCGCAGTTGATGAGACCTAACCTCCACAAGCCGTTCCGATAATTCAAATGACGTTTTTTTTTCAGCAGCAACGACCTTTTGAACCTCCATTGAGTCGCGTAGAAGGAGGGCAGTACCACCACCACTTCTACTCCCACGTGCATGATCCATGAGCTTGTAACCTGATGGTGTAGCTTTAGATCGATGAGCAGAATTGATGTCCTTTAACCAAGTCTGTCAGCCCGAAAATGTCCGCATTGCTTGTGCATACATAATCCACGAAGTCAGCCGATTTATTTTTCAATGACCGGACGTTCATATTACAGAACTTTAAATAACATCCAGATAACCTTGGAGGGAAGCTCTTTAGAGAAAGTGTAACCAATACTCGGTTAACGGACCCCTTTGAGTTTGATGGTATATTATGTCAGTGGATGGAGGGGCGATGACCAGCGATGACCAATGATTTGTGATTTGTGTACAACAACATTTGCATCTAGTTTTGAGTCTGATTTTTGTATTCAGGGAGGAAGTGCTGAGGTGGAGCTGAAGCAAGGTGAAAAGATCCGAGTCTCTTTGAATCCTGCACACGCCGAGTGTGGCAAGAAGGAGCGTATTTATGCTGACTACGCCAACATGACGCAAGTACTAGAGCCAGGCGGGATAATCTACATCGACGACGGACTCATATCCCTTGAGGTAGCAGTGATCGGTGAGTCAGTACATGTAGTTTACTACAGGGGACACTGTCATGTACATGCAGTCGTGTTTTACATAATAACCAAGAATAGACCTTTGTGTTCTTTCCTGTAATATAACCCATCCCCATCCCTATAACTCTGTACACCATTTGTCTTACATTTACATGAATCCTGCAAAATCCTCCAATTTCCAAAGTGTTTAAACTTCACGTTACCTGAATCCTGCAAAATCATCTAATATTTATTAGTGGTGACCGCTGCCTAAATCCTGCAGTTGGTTTACCATTTACATACATGTACCGGTAGCTATAAAGCAGCCAAACATGGAACAAACAGCTGCTCCTTAGTATGCAAATGTTTCCTATCATTGACACATACATATCGGTAACTTATTACACCTGGACTGAAGCTCTATGGAGAATGTGCATAGAGCACATAGAGCAGTGTGAAACGTGTACAAAGTAACAAATAACCTCAATCCTCCAAACTCATTTTGATTTGCCCAAGAAACCTAAATTCTGCAAAATTATCCAGCATATAGTTTAGGCCTTGTGACCTGTATCCTGCATGATCGTCCAGTGGCAAAAACTCCAAATGCCCTCAATCTTGCAAAATCCTCTTATGCATCACTTTCAAGTTGGATTTGGGAGGATTTGGGATGGTTAGGGTTAACCAGTTCGTGTTGGAGGACGTGTATACATGCACATTTTTTCCTGAAATTCAAAATGGATGACGAATACACACATCACGAGCAAGGCCGGAAATATCTCTCAGCGACCCACTCGCGGGGAGCGAGGCTGGAAATATCAGGGTGTGCTACCCACATGCCGACCTGAACCCGTCTCGGATCAAGGTTCGTGAAAAGCAATCCTGTGCCTTGGCCCAGTCAATGTAAAAATAATCCCAGCCCAAAATGGTTAACTTAAAATTACCTGAACAATTAACTACTTACCTGAACTCGGCTGAGTTCTTGCTTAGCACATAGATCTTGCTTAGCACAAGTGCTATTTCCTGCTTAGATGCAACCATCAGTGCTGCATACCACTCTATGGCCTGATTTCATTGAGCTGCTAAGAAGATTTTCAAAGTCAAGCAATCAACATTGTGTGACTTTTGGGTTGCTTCATATTTAATGTAAGCACATACATTTGTTGTGGCATGGCTCTGCTAACCACAGCATTTCTGCACTTACGATCTGCATTCTGGGCTTACTCCGCTATTTAAACAGACAAATCCTGTGCTAACCTGTGAGCACTGAATCCTTTGTAATGGGATGCATGCATCATGCGCATAAGCTAAACTTGAATTGTCTTGCGATGCCCATGTACTCTGTGCGAATGCATGTTTTCATGTTTTCAAGGCATGTTTTCGCAAAATTGAACACATTTCAAATCGGGTGAACTTTCACAGCGACTGTTTTTTGTTGATATCAAATTGGGTTCGATTCTGCATTCGCGTGAAGTATGAATCAACCTCTATGATGTAATTTGTATCACCTGTGATACAAAAATTACTGGACTACAACACTGTTCATACCCCGCCTGTTGGTTTGCCATTGTGTGCAGGTGAGGATTTTATTGACTGTGTCATTGTAAATGGAGGCATGTTGGGGTCGAAGAAGGGCATTAACCTCCCAGAGGCCATCGTGGACCTGCCGGCCGTCTCTGCTAAGGACAAAGCTGATCTAAGGTTCGGTGTGGAGCAGGGGGTGAGTAATAATGATAATAATTCGGAATGGGGGTTGGGGGGGGGGGGGGGGGGAGGATAATTATTACTATTATCTATTGTCATTATCATTTTCTAATCTACAAGAGTCAGTTTAGTTAAGACAATCTCTTCAACATTGCACACGACAGTTGTGTACTTCTGAATACCGTCCAGTGTAGCAAGATCCAACAGGTTGACTATTCGAAGCCATGTGCAGCCTGAGGTCGCGATACATGTGTCGTTAGGCAAGATACTTGATCACTAATTGCTCCCCCTCATTCTATATAATTGTCTATAATTGTCCGCTGTGATGTGGTCCATGGTGTTTTGTACACCCGAGGGGGAAAATGGCACCCAAGGCTATGTTCTAATCATTGTTGAATAAACAACAAAATATCAAAATTCTGAAAACGTGGGATACTTACAAAATTCTGATTTGCATATTTATTTACCGTGTTAATTAGACAACTAATGGACTTTAATCCAAACACTAACTATGCCAAATCGCGTAATTAAAAAAGTTTTCCATCATCTGATCTCACCAAAAAAATGGGAATATGTAGAGGAGAACTTGGGCATTCCAAATTACGAATTTTTTTAAAAATTGACCACCCCTTCATATTTTGACTTTGGATAGCCATATCTTTGAATTACATCGTGCGACTTTACTCTCATTTTGTGGTGACAGGTCACATATTTGTTTTATAAAACTTCACCCAAAGATTCTGCTTGGTTTTAATATTTTTGAAAAAGTTAAAATGAACTTCTATTTAAATTAAAAATTGGTGGAAAATGTATTTGATCTCTTCCAAACCACCCCTTTACGAAATGTTTGAACCCAGGTCTGTAGTTGCTGGCACTTTGAAACAAAAGGCGCTACATGCAACGCTAAACCCACACACCTGCATTGCACATAAGTATGCACGTGGGTTGCTACATGTATGAGTATAGTACTTTTGGCCGTGTACAGGAAGATTGACTATATTTACCCCATCTTAAAGGAACTCATGAGATGGCATGAGGAATTTTTAATGGGGTTGATAAGAATACAAAATTAATTCTCATGATCATTTTATTTGTTGGTCCTTGCTCAATCCAGGTGGACATGGTTTTTGCTTCTTTCATCCGTAAGGCCTCTGATGTGGCAGAAGTGCGCAGCGTTCTTGGTGAAAACGGCAAGCGAATCGCTATCATCAGCAAAATTGAGAACCACGAAGGACTACACAGGTATACAGAGATGCAAATCTCGTTTGAAAATTTGCATTTTCCCTTTTATAAATATTGTCCTTTTTGACATAAAGGTCGGTTTTCATCCGGCAATTGACCCCATCATACGCTCAAGCAAGCATATTGAACAGAACTTTTGTGCATGCATGTTTGACACGAATCAGGGACGCGATTGGTCAGATCACCAGGGGGGCGGGGCTTATTGGGTTGGTCTATTAGTTTTCCCCGAATGATTTTGTGGATTATTATTTGTATTATTAATTCTGGACAAAATGTTGCAATCTGACGCTGTAATTTTTTTCATATATCATCTCATCTCAGTGCAAAGGTAACAGACTAAGAAACATTTCCAATTTTGTTAGGAAATACTTAGAAAATGTTCTAGACTCTCCAACCGCTAAAGTATTGTCAGGATACTACCGGTACATCCTTTCTCAAATTCTTTCTGGTATTATTGAAACCAAGGATCTCTCAAAAAGCACCCTAGGCACTTTAGCTTGAAGCTTTAAGAAAACCTGCAGAGAGAAGTAAAACAATAAAAAGAGGAGGAAAACCTTAGAAGAATATTTTGTGTGGAAAACCTACAGAACTAGGCAGGGACTAAAAACGTAATCCACATAATTAGCCCAAGAGGGATTCAAACCCGGGTCACAGTGGTAAAAGGCCAGAAAAGAACCGCGCTAAGCCAACCTAACTACACATCTTTTTCTAGATTTGATGAGATTTTGGAGGCGAGTGATGGCATCATGGTTGCTAGGGGCGACCTTGGCATTGAGATCCCTCCGGAGAAAGTCTTCCTTGCTCAGAAGATGATGATCAGCCGCTGCAACAAAGTTGGCAAGCCGGTCATCTGTGCTACTCAGGTGAAGTCTCTTTTATTTGGGGCTAAAATTTAGGCTCATCGGTACCTTGGTTATGGTATTGACGGGTGCAGTACCCACACTGGCATATTCCAACTAAACCTGCAGTTGGATTTTGATGGTATGAGCTCGAAAAGTACCAAAATTGGGCCACTTGACACATCTTTGGAAATGACCTTCTTTTAGCATTTTCTTTAGATTTTTTAAAACTGATTAAACCTTCAGTCTTTATTTGTCTGGCCGTCTAGATGTTGGAGAGTATGGTCAAGAACCCTCGGCCCACTCGCGCCGAGACCAGTGACGTGGCTAATGCCGTGCTGGACGGGGCAGACTGCGTCATGCTATCTGGTGAGACGGCCAAAGGAAACTACCCTGTGGAAGCCTGCTCGATGATGCATGGGGTGAGTTGTGTAGCATCGGTGGGACAAGGGTAGAGGGCACTATGATGAACTACACATGCACAAAAAGGCAAAACCAGCAATTTACTGTACAGAAAAGAGTGCCACGTTCCAGTAGTTATGGTCTCCAAATCAGGGCAGCAGTATTTAATGTTAAGCACTGGTGGGGATTATATATGGTACAAGCATTAACTAGATAAATGAAGGGGGAACACTCAAGATAAAACACGATTGAAAAAATTTGAGTTAAAAAGAATGTTCATGATGCGAGTAAAAAAAGTGTATTTTGGGGGGGGTTTCAAATACCAAGAACTGTCCAAACTAGGTATGTAACTTTAACCCTAACCCTCCTCAATCCTCCAAAATCCTCATTGCAGTTTTGGAGGATTTTTTAGGATTGAGAATGAAGGAAAAAATTTCCAGTTGATTTTGGAGGATGCAATGGGTCAAAGTCGTAGCCTTACCCACCATTCTTTATGTTCAGACATGCATAATGCAATCCAGCATTATGCTCAATGTCATCTGCACTGCTTCTGAATGTTATCGGTACTGATTCGACCCATAGCAGTGATTGGCAGAGGGTTTTGAATGATTGAGGCCGTAGTCACCTCTTTACTGAACAAATTCAACAGATGATTTTAGAGGATTGAGGATGAATCCAATTTTTACATGGTGGCAATTGGAGGATTTTGCAGGATTAAGGATGGTTCCTAGCCAAAAGGGCCTAGGGTTAAGCTAGTTCTTATAGTTGTTGTGATGTAAATTAAAGGGAGGATACACCATTGGTAATTGCTTGAATTATCATGAATGAGGGGTTATGTAAATATAGTTTAACTGACCTGTTCGAAGTTTTACAATCGAGGATGCCAGGGAAAGCAAAAAAACGGCATTTCAACCGGCATCGGGCAGTGATTCTTATGTTGTTCCTATTTCTTTTGCGCTTGCCGTCCGGCGATCGTGATTTTTTAAAATAAATTTTCATTTTTCAGAACAATTTATGATATCTAGCTCAATCATTTTACTGGATGCCTAGAATTCCTGCCGTTCTCGATTTATAAAAACATCATCCTTGCCTTCCATCATTGTTGGAGAAGTGAGTGTTGATGCATCTAGCTCGGCCATTGATATTGGTGTTGTCACTGACAGCACTTTGGAGATGAACCATCTTTGTGCGGTCACAAAATCTGCTTCATTTGCTCTGCATAAAATCAGTAAGATTTGCAGGTACCTTGATAAACACGCAACAGAACGACTTCTACATCATTTGTGACTTCTCGGTTGGACTATTGCAACAATCCTCTCTGTGGTCTCTCTGCATGTGACATTGCAAAGTTGCAAAGGATTCAAAATTCTGCTGCCAGGCTTCTGACACGCACTAAATATCGGGACCACATACATGTACAACCAGTGCTCTACAATTTGCATTGGTTGCCTGTTGCCCAGAAGATCGCCTTAAAAATCTTGCTACTCACCTATAAAATCTTGAATGAGCTTGCACCAGTCTACCTGAATGAGATCATCACAAAATACCAACCTAGTTGTAGTCTCCGGTCATCATCACAACACTTCCTACGCCAACCAGCCAACTGCTTATTACAGTGATCGTGCGTGTAAATGTACTGCTGTGCTACTGTTAATTATATAGGGCGCCCTCACTTAACTGATTTATTGGAGACAACAAATTAGGCTCACCTACACACAGACAAGGACATTGTTTTTCCTCTGCCATGGCATCCATCTTTTTTGTACTTATATTGTAAATCTGCAGACATGTAACCAATATCCACCTTAAAGTCCACCATATGCTGTGAATTAATCCACCAGGAAGCAAAGAGTTTTCACGAAGCTGTTTCTAGATGCTAGAAGCTAATAGAAGCTGTTTCTAGATGCTAGAAGCTAATCGAAGCTGTTTCTAGATGCTAGAAGCTAATCGAAGCTGTTTCTAGATGCTAGAAGCTAATCGAAGCTGTGCGAAGCTACTAGTAGTAGTATAAACGAACTTGTTCTTGAACTTTGAAGAAACACATTAAACAAGCAGAAAGATTGTGTTTACAATAGAAGAAGTTACAGCTTTTGTCGAGACCTTTGTGACGTCATCGATCATTCTCAGTCAGCCGTTGGTGTATTTGCGAAGTGCGATTGCGAGGTGCGACCCCCCTTAGCGGCAGTATAAGAGTGCAGATGCTGGCGTTAACAGTGAAAACTCTACTTCACCCTTCGACGCACTACCCCCACCCCTCCATTGCCGGAGTAGGCCTACCTGGATGAAGGATTTCACGACCGGTCAAGCCTACAGACCACGATCCGGACTGCGTGCGGCTACAATTCGGCGCCTGCCGTGCCTTTGTGGCCTAGGTACATATTGAACATTGAACCACACGAACTGGAATCTCGCCATTATATTGACTGATTTATTGTCAATTGCATTGTTTTGAATGTGTACATTGCATAGTAATTTTGAAGCATTTCTGTTCGGATGACTGTTCAAGGTTGATCAAGGTATTGCAAATCGCAACTGAGCTGTGTAATATTGGAAACGTGCATATCCAAGGATAATTGCGAGATATGTAACTACGATACACTGCCTTTTGCTGCGAGTTGCAAATTTGCATATTATTGCGAGTTTTGTGTTATATTTGCACTAAAAATATTGCGTTGTTTTGAACGTGAATTGTGTAATTTTACAGTACACTTTCAGTAGTGTTTTTTGGAAAGCCTACATATTTGTAATTGTATTGAACTTGTGTATTGACCTTTAAAGGTCCCGTCGTAGGTTTGCCAGTCGAGACTTGTAATTTACAGGTACATACTTACAAGTTATAATGTCTGAGAAGGCCGACTCAGGAGAAATAGAACAAGAGGCAGCCACGGGTACGGGTACTCCCTTGCCCTTCCCAGCCGACACGCCTGATACCTCACCAGTAACTCGGGGTATTGGCGTGACTTCAAGCTCAATGGAGGCCATTATTGCTAACCAACAGCTGTTGGAGAAGATCTGTGACCACCTCCAGGGTGCTGGACAACAAGTAGGGCTTTCCGAGGTCTGTTCCCAGTCTTCCAGATCATCTCATCGAAGCAAAACATCTCATCGAAGCAAGACATCTCATCGCACAAATTCTTCCCGAGCCTCGATCGTCTCCGCCAAATTCGCCCTTGCAACCGAGGCTGCAGCTTTAAAGGCAAAACTTCAATTTGCTGATGCTGAAGCAACCAAGAAAGCAGAACTCGAGCAGAAACAAGCAGAGTTAGTGAAACTACAGACAATACGAGAACTTCATGCAACAGAATCCAAGCTAAACGCCATTGAGAGAGTGCAAAGGGAAGATGACGCTTATTCCAGCATCGTAGAGTGGATGGAGCCGGAGAACAAGAATGCGTTCGTAGAAGATTACCTGCGATCCCTTCAAGAGCCAACTCAAGGCAATTTAAGTCCTGTTGTTGAAAAGTCAGAGCCAGCCGTACACTCAGAACCACCAGTAACTCCCGGGGTGCCCCCAGACACACCTGCGGTACCTTTATCTTCTGCATCTGTCGTTCAACCATCTCGAGATGAGACACCTGGAATCAGCTCTCAAGAACATCTCCTGGGCCTTGCAAAGACATTTGCCGATCAACTCAATCTGAGTCGTCTACCTCCTCCAGAACCTGGCGTGTTCTCTGGCGATCCACTCAAGTACCCAAGTTGGAAAAGCAGCTTCGAAACGCTAATAGAACATAGAGGTATACCGGCATCGGAAAGACTTCACTGCCTGAAGAGATATTTGGCAGGCTCAGCCAAAGAAGCAATCGAAGGCTACCTTTTTCTAACCGGCGATGATGCTTTCAACCAAGCAAAGGCACTGCTTGAAAGGAGATACGGAGATCCATTCGTCGTTGCAAGTGCATTCAGAGACAAGTTGGACATGTGGCCGAAGATCGCCCCCAGAGATGGTACTGGCCTGCGACACTTTGCTGACTTTCTTCGGCAGTGTGAAACTGCAATGGAGTCCATCGGCAGTCTCAATGTACTTAACGATGACAGAGAGAACAGGAAGTTGCTAGCTAAACTTCCAGAATGGCTTGTCCCACGATGGGGTCGGAAGGCACTGCATTGGAAAACAAACAACCAGATGTTCCCCCCCTTCGCTGAATTTGTTAAATTCATTGTCACCGAAGCAGATCTCGCGTGCGACCCTGTGACGTCCCTCCAATCTCTAAAGACAGAGAAGGGCAAGAGTGAGCTCTACAGTTCGAGACCTGGCAGAGGTGACCAGAAGAGAAACACTGGAGCGAGTTCCTTTTCAACCGGAACACACGAGAAACCAGAGAACAGGTTTCAAAACCAACCTTGTCCCTTCTGTGATAAGACGAACCACAAGCTTGATGACTGTCGGTCCTTCCTTTCGAAGACAATGGAGGAGAGAAGAATCTTCGTGATGAAGAAGGGACTCTGTTTTGGCTGCTTGACCAAAGGACACAGATCCAGACAATGTCGAAAGAAAAGCAAGTGCAAAACATGTTCGAGGAGTCATCCGACGTCCCTCCATGGCGACATAAGAGAAGCTCGTACTCCGATGATGTATGAACAGCCCCCGCAAGTGTCAAATGATGTCGTAATTTCGCAAATGCCGAATGTTTACACTGGAACCAGCCATCTCAGCGGCACAAATGAGGGCAGTAAGAGTTCAATGATCGTACCAGTGTGGATCTCCCATCGAGACAAGCCAGAGATGGAAGTGTTGGTGTACGCACTGCTAGACACACAGTCTGACACAACCTTCATTCTAGATAGAACCTGCGATGACCTAGGACTGCATGGTCCCAATGTCAATCTACTGCTGTCCACCATGTTGGCAAAGGAACAGCAAGTTGCGAGTCAAAAGATAAATGGGTTGATGGTGCGAGGACATGACAGTCAGCTGAAGATTCCACTGCCGGCAGCATACACAAGGGAAATCATGCCAGCCAACCGGTCCCATATTCCGACGGCAGACATGGCCAAGAAGTGGCCGCATTTGGAGAGTATTGCCGACATGTTGATGCCAGTAGCGGACTGTGATGTGGGCATTCTCATTGGGTACAACTGCTCACGTGCCCTCGCACCCCGTGAAGTCATCCCGCCTGTGGAAAACGAGCCATATGGTCAACGAACAGATCTTGGATGGGGTATTGTAGGAACTG
This sequence comes from Crossaster papposus, assembly GCA_037893245.1. Classification (NCBI taxonomy): domain Eukaryota; kingdom Metazoa; phylum Echinodermata; class Asteroidea; order Velatida; family Solasteridae; genus Crossaster; species Crossaster papposus. Next base: position 3,130,592 of record JBAIAA010000271.1, on the reverse strand, counting down.
TCGACCCTGACCAGAAGCAAGAAGATGGAAGTGATCCGATCGGCATCAGCCATAGAATCCTAACCTACAAGGTTCCCTCTTCTCTCTGCGATGGCCAAGCAAATGATCGAGTCCACCTTTCCTTTCAGAACAAAGTAACGGAAGTCACACCCTTTGAGTTCTCACACATGATGAATCTTGACTTTCCTGAACAAAGGCCAGACGACACCAGTTTGTCCCAAGATGATCTCCAGTTCCTCGTCAAAATATCAGATGGCATCCACCAACGACAAGATGGGTATTATGAAATGCCCCTGCCCTTTCGAGGATCGGAACCAAACCTGCCAAACAACAAGATCATGGCCCTTCGACGTTTAGAGCAACTGAAGAATCGGTTCAAGAAAGACCACAAATATCATAGCGACTACACTAAATTTGTAGAGGGTATAATCCAGAACCAGCATGCAGAACTAGTTCCAAAATCTGAGAGCAAGTCCAGCGTGTGGTACATCCCCCATCATGGTGTGTATCACCCCAAGAAACCCGAGAAGATCCGTGTAGTCTACGATTGCAGTGCAACTTTCAAGGGTGAATCCTTGAACAGCCATCTCCTGCAGGGTCCAGATCTCATAAATGGGCTCGTGGGAGTGCTCAGCAGGTTCCGCCAAGAGCCAGTTGCATTTATGTGTGACGTGGAGCAGATGTTTCACCAGTTTAAAGTGAACTGCGAGCACCGTGACTACCTTCGATTCCTGTGGTGGGAAGGTGGAAATTGTGATGCAGAACCGATGGAATACCGAATGGGCGTTCACCTATTTGGAGCTGTTTCATCCCCAGGATGTGCCAACTATGGTCTGAAGCACATCGCAGACGACTACGAAGCCGAATGTGGGTCTTGTGCAGCAAAGTTTGTCCGACAAGACTTCTATGTTGACGACGGCTTAAAGTCTGTCTCTTCTGCGAGTGAAGCGATTAGCCTGATCAAGCAAACCAAAGACATGTGTGCACGGGGCGGACTGCGACTGCACAAATTTGTTTCCAACTCAAGAGAAGTTATGGAAGCTATTCCATCAGAAGAACGGGCAAAGAACATAAAAGATCTGGACCTCGAGTTCGACGCTCTTCCCATAGAAAGAGCCCTTCGGGTTCAGTGGTGTGTGGAGTCCGACACCTTCAACTTCAGAATCATTCTGCAAGACAAACCCCTGACAAGACGTGGAATTCTCTCCACCATTGGTTCCATCTATGACCCACTGGGGTTTGTTGCTCCGGTAATACTGGTAGGAAGACGAATCCTGCAAGATCTATGCAGAGATAAAGCCGACTGGGACAGCCCACTTTCTGATGAGACCAGGTCACGGTGGGACCGCTGGAGAAGAGACCTCCCACTTCTTGAACAACAAAAGATTCCACGATGCATGAAACCCGAAGGTTTTGGAAAGGTGGTGTCAAAAGAAATTCACCACTTCTCAGATGCAAGCTTTTGTGGCTACGCACAGTGCTCATATCTCCGTCTGTTTGACGACGAGCAGAAAGTCCATTGTGCGTTAGTGATGGGAAAGAGCAGGGTCACTCCTCTGAAATCTATCACCATTCCTCGTCTGGAATTGACTGCGGCAGTGGTTTCCGTAAAGGTCAGCACTCTGCTACGAAAGGAACTCGACACAGATGCTACAGAAGTTTTCTGGACAGACAGCAGAGTAGTACTAGGCTACATCAGCAACGAATAGCGTCGATTCCATGTATTCGTCGCCAACCGAGTTCAACAAATAAGAGACCGATCAGAACCTGCCCAGTGGAGGCATGTCAGCACAGAGAATAATCCAGCAGACGAAGGATCAAGAGGCCTCAGCGTCCATGAACTGGCTACTACATCCAAGTGGCTGAAGGGACCTGACTTTCTGTGGAACAAGGATCTCCCCACCCGAGAACAGCCGCTACAGCAGCCGCTCTGCCAAGAGGACCCAGAAGTCAAGAAAGTACAGGTTCTTGCTTCACAGTCGGTCGAGCGTGGCATTAGGCTCGAACAGTTCTCGGATTGGCATCGTGCCACGCGAGCCATAGCTGCTTGTCTGAGCTACAAGTCACGTCTCAAAGAACGTCTGAAGCTGAAGTCTCAAGATGTAAACCAGACTAGCACGACGAAAGGAAACTCTGTTCCACAGTATAAACCAGCCACCGTGGAAGATCTTCGTCGAGCTGAACTCGAGATCATTAGACTTGTCCAGGGAGATACCTTCAGGGACGAGATCGAGATTCTCACCTCTCTTCAGGTGAACAATCGCGACACGGACAGACAGCTTGCCAGAAAGCAGAACAACGCCATCAAGAAGACGAGCGCACTGTTCAGGTTGGATCCGTTCATGGATGAAGATGGAATATTGCGAGTAGGTGGCCGCATCAAGAATGCGAAATTGTCGTTTGACTTCAAGCATCCAGCAATACTTCCACGAAAGCACCATGTCACGGAGATGATAATCCGTCACTATCATCAGCAGACAGCCCACCAGGGTCGTGGCATGACGACAAATGCGATAAGAGCCAATGGCTACTGGATAGTTGGCTGCAGCTCCGCAGTCGCCTACCATATCTCCAAATGCGTCAAGTGTCGTAGACTGTACAGCGGGAGTCAGAAACAAAAGATGGCCAATCTCCCTGAAGATAGGCTTCAGCCAGCACCGCCCTTCACACACTGTGGAGTAGACTATTTTGGACCGTGGCTCATCAAGGAGGGTCGGAAGGAAATGAAGCGATATGGCGTTCTGTTTACCTGCATGGCTTCACGTGCCGTCCATATCGAGGTTGCAAATTCTCTTACCACTGACTCCTTCATCAATGCCCTGCGGCGATTCATTGCCATACGTGGGCCTATACAGCTACTCAGATCTGACCGAGGCACAAACTTTGTGGGTGCCGAAACGGAAATGAAGAAAGCCCTGGCAGAGATGGATCACTCTAAAGTTCAACAGTTCCTTACAGAGAAGAGATGCGACTACCCGGAGTTCAGGGTGAACGCTCCATCAGCAAGTCACACTGGTGGTGTTTGGGAACGACAAATAAGGTCCGTTCGAAGGGTACTGAAAGCCCTAATGATCAATCTGGAACCCAACTAGACGATGAGTCACTCAGAACCTTCATGGGTGAAGCAGCAGCAATAGTCAATAGTCGAACACTCTCAGTAGACAACCTGAATGACCCCACTGCATTGGAACCACTCACTCCCAACCACCTACTGACTCTGAAGTCAAGTATCGTTCTGCCTCCACCTGGCGAATTTCAACGTGTTGATATGTACTCGCAGAAACGTTGGCGTAGGGTACAACACCTGACAAACGAGTTCTGGTCTCGTTGGAAAAAAGAATTCCTCCATACACTTCAAGTTCGTCAGAAGTGGATCCACGAGTATCCAGAACTCCAAGTAGGAGACATTGTCATTGTGGTAGATGACAACCTACCTCGGAACGAGTGGCAGCTGGGACGAGTGTCTCAAGTGTTTCCAGGATCAGATGGTCACGTTCGCAAAGTTGAGCTAGTCATCGCTGACCGCTCCCTAGATGCCAGAGGAAGGCGACTTCATCCTACAAAGTATCTTGAACGGCCGATCCAGAAGCTAGTCCTACTTCTAGAGAGTCAGGAGACCTAGGGATTCCCCATCGAGGAGCCATAACTATTTCTCGTGATGTAATGATGAAACAAGTTGTTTTGTATTGATGTTACTAGTTTGAAATGATTGTATTCCAACATGTTATGATGTTTTTAAAGTTAAAGGTTTTGTGTAGCGTAGTTTAAAAGTTGATGCTTGTTTACTGGTCTATCTCGTGTGACTAGAATATGTGATGCTAGTAGAAGTACCAGGTTTAACTGCAAAGTCATTGTTAAGGTTTCAAGTTGCAAAATTAGGTTTCACTTATTTTGGGGAGCCATGTAAATGTACTGCTGTGCTACTGTCAATTATATAGGGCGCCCTCACTTAACTGATTTATTGGAGACAACAAATTAGGCTCACCTACACACAGACAAGGACATTGTTTTTCCTCTGCCATGGCATCCATCTTTTTTGTACTTATATTGTGAATCTGCAGACATGTAACCAATATCCACCTTAAAGTCCACCATATGCTGTGAATTAATCCACCAGGAAGCAAAGAGTTTTCACGAAGCTGTTTCTAGATGCTAGAAGCTAATAGAAGCTGTTTCTAGATGCTAGAAGCTAATCGAAGCTGTTTCTAGATGCTAGAAGCTAATCGAAGCTGTTTCTAGATGCTAGAAGCTAATCGAAGCTGTGCGAAGCTACTAGTAGTAGTATAAACGAACTTGTTCTTGAACTTTGAAGAAACACATTAAACAAGCAGAAAGATTGTGTTTACAATAGAAGAAGTTACAGCTTTTGTCAAGACCTTTGTGACGTCATCGATCATTCTCAGTCAGCCGTTGGTGTATTTGCGAAGTGCGATTGCGAGGTGCGACCCCCCTTAGCGGCAGTATAGTGCAGATGCTGGCGTTAACAGTGCGTTCTCGCTCTCAGCTCCAAGGCTCTGGAACAATCTGCCGGCCCACATTCGTGACTCCAATTCACTGGAGCATTTTAAGAATATTCTTAAGACACATCTAAAGAAAATTGCTTAGTTTGATTTAGTTTGATATCTGTTTTAAATTATTCAAGTATTTCTTTTGTTGTTTTTGTATGTTGTTCTTAATAAAGTTATGTTGTGTTTATTACTTACATGTATACTTATTTTTGCCATAATATCTGACTTGCCAATTTTAAATTATCATCTTTTAAGCAATAATTTTTAGCAAAAGAATATTTTATAATGCTAATCAATGTTTAAATTTTTCTGAACTGTTTTTTCTTATTATTATTATTATTATTATTATTATTAGAATCATTATTTACCTTTAAATAAGTAAGATATTTCCTAATAATTTGGTATTAATAATTTTCGTTATTTGCAAATGGTCTATCCTACCTTTAAGTTTAGGGAGTTTTCTGCGCAAATTGTGAACTGCTGCAAAACCTCCGGTCTCATGGCCTGAGTAAGAGGGGTAATAACTGTCAATGGCTTAAAGGTAGTATACACCATTTGCAGATATCGAAAATATTTACTACCGAATTATTAAGAAATATCTTACTCATTTGAAAGTAAATAATGATTCTATGCATCCAGCAAAATGATTGCGCTAGATATCCTGTAATTATTCCGAAAAAATATAATTTTATGAACAAAAAATTGTGATCGCCGGATGGCGATCGCGAAAAAACAAAGATAACATAAGAATAACTGCCCAATGCCGGTTGAAAACAAACTCTGTTTTTCGTGCTTTTCTCGTCATCCATGATTGTAAAACTTCGGACAGGTCAGTTAAATGATATTTACTATGAAATACAACCCCCCAAATCTACCCATTAATGATAATTCAAGCAATTACCAATGGTGTATCCTACATTTAAAGGGCGTATAGTGCATTTTATAAGCATCGAATTGTTACATACAACTCATGTTGGCAGTTTTTTTAAAATTTCAGTTAACCAGTTCGCATCAGATGACGTGTATATACACACAAACAAATTTTTAGATTTAAAACGAATGACGGATAAACACGTCACGAGCAAGGCTGGAAATATCTGTCAGTGACCGGGTTGCAGCGAGCGAGGCCAGGTGTGCTTTCCACTAATATCGGCCTGAACCTGCCTCAGATCGGGTTTTGTGAAAAAAGAATCCCGCGCCTGTGCTCGGTCAATGTCAAAATAATCCTGGCACGAACTGGTTACACTAGGAACTAGGAATGTCTGAAAACGCTTTTGTTTGTGTCAAAATGTCTGAAACGTGAACAACAGACTTGCATGTACGTTTCAGACATTAAATGTCTGAAACGTAAGTATCGATTTCGTTTCAGACGTTTAAATTATTAGAAAAGTATTAGGCTTCCTAATTACCGATTACATTTCAGACATTACCAAACCTCAAAAATGTCTGAAACGTAATCGGGTTCAGAACATTGGCCCACTTTGGCCTGGAAACGTCTGATTAATACAGCCATTGTGTAAGGATTAAGAGGTGTCAGACAGCTAGCCTCTGCCACCACCAATGGTCAACAACCACCACTAACCACAAAAACTACCCAGTCCTTTTGTTACTGTTTTATGATAATATCTGATACCACAGAGCTATAAACTGTTAATAACCACAACTTCCATGAGTAAAGTTGTAAGGGGAGACTGCAGGCCTTAAGAACATGTAGAATTCCCAATAGCACATTACAACAGTTTTATTTAAAGCATATTTTCACTGTTGGGGACACGAATTGTGATCACCACCACCACATAAGTGGTTATACATAATTCACAGATATTATTTGGATATTTGATACTATATTCTGTGTAGATCGCCCGTGAAGCTGAGTCAGCAGCCTTCCATCGCATGACGTTTGACAATCTGGTCCTCTCTGTTGAGATACCGACCGGTGCCGCTATGACCGTCGCAATTGCTGCCGTCGAGGCCTCATTCAAATGTCTGGCAGGTGCTATTATTGTCATGTCTAGGACAGGAAGGTAAGAAGAGACTAGGGGCCAATTTATGCACAAAACAATTGCTTAGCGCAAAAAGACTTGCTTGGTAAAAACTTCATGTGCTTTTCATGCTCGGCAAACAAAAACAGCTAAACACCAGTCACAAACAATATACATCACCTGAAAATGTAGTTACATGTACATGTATACAGTAAGTCTGTTTTTGTCCAGGAATAATTTGTATGCGTAGCAGCTCCATGAAATTGGCCCCAGGGGCCAATTTAATTGAGCTGCTCAGCAGAGACTATTGCTTTAACATACACATTATTTCTTGGCAAAAACAGGGTTACAAACCAAATTGTTTGGTGATGTTGTGTATGACCAGTATTTAGTTTGTTTTTAGCATACATGTAGCATAACAGCTCACAGAGTTTTGGCTGGTAACCTGTTTTTACTTAGCAAAACTTGTTTGTGCTAAGCAATTTGTTTGTGCTAAGCAGCTTCATAAAAGTAGTCCCGGGGCAAATTCTTTTGAAACTGCTTAAAAACAAAAAAAATGCTCAATAAGCACAAAATACCTTGCTTTAATAGTAAAACCATCTCCAGCCACAACTTCATGTGTTGTATATTGTTTGTGATTGGTATTTATGAACTGTCAGCTTAGCATAAAAATAGCATGAAAGTCAGGCTCATAACCTGATTTGACGAAGCAAAAGTTTTGTGCTTAAACAAATGTTTGTGCTGAAGCAAGTTTAAAGGTAGGATACACCATTGGTAATTGCTTGAATTATCACAAATGGGTAGATTTAAGGGGTTGTATTTTATAATAAATATCATTTAACTAAACTGTCCGAAGCTTTACAATCATGGATGCCGAGAAAAGCAAGAAAAACCATGTTTGTTTTCAACCGGCGTTGAGCATTTATTCTTATGTTACACTATGAAGCCGGAGTACGTGAAAACCTTTTGTTGGAACAAAAAACGTGAAAAGTTAACAATAGGCTTATCTTTCACGTATTAAAAAACGTGATAAGTTCACTTTTCACGTATGTCAAAGTATCACGTATTTGTCGAGCTAGCCTCGTTGCTAGGGTGGATCTTTCACGTACAAAATACGTGAAAACTTCGCCGCGCACGCGCCCATTGTTAGCGGATTAGCGGTAGCGCTGTAAACAGTCTTTTGTTGCAAACGCCAGTGTCTCCACACACCCCCATGGTTGGACTGTGTTGGCTGAAGATTTGCGACCATTAGAAAACCCCTAAGAGCTTAGAAAGGCATAGTTATAAGCATACCAATTAATTTCTTTTAACGTACACAATACGTGAAATGTTAAGCTCGTTCTTTCATTTACAAACGAGGTGCTAACAGAATTAGGTTTGCAAGCGTAGCCGGTGCATCGGCACACGTACACGTACATGTACATTTAATGTATGTAAAAAGCACAGTCGTTACCTTAGTTCCGGGTTACAAAACTTCTTAAATATTCAAGTGAAATTGGTTTAGCAGTTTACCTTGAGTGGTGGAGATACTACCACATGTTCCTTCGTATTGATGCTCTTCTGGTTATGAAAATACGACGTCAAAAAAAATACGCTGACATTTTTTCCCTTGTTCCGGATTATTAACCATAACTTTGGTCCGGATCGGGTAAAAACTGCTTTGTACAGTTAAAACAAAATCGCGCAAAGAAATCAATTTAGCTAGAGCCAACCCGAATCAAGCATATTTTTCGATAAAGTATTATTTAATTTATATAAATACAGTTTGATACATTTTAAATACTTCCGAAAAGGTTTAAAAAGAGGACTTGCCCAAAAATGTTTTTGGGGAATTTTTGTCTCAGTGTGGCGCGCAGCGTGATGATCGCTAAATCCCGTCAGCTACGTACACGGGTGTATCATAGTACGTCATGTACATGTATGTACATGTACACATGTACGTACATTGACCCTCGGCCCAGGGTTGGCCCAGTCCTGGCAAGACCTGGCAGAAAGGGATGGCCCAACCCTGGCATGCCACAGCTGGCCCACCCCTGGCCAGCCTTGGGCCAACCCTTGCCAGCCTTGGGCCAGGCTTGTTAATGCTCACCCGGGCCAGACCTGGGCCAGGGCTGGTCAGCCAGTAGCAGCCAGGACTGGCCCAGAGCTGGCAGCCAGTTGGCCCAGAGCTGGCAGCCGGTTGGCCCAGAGCTGGCAGCCGGTTGGCCCAGAGCTGGCAGCCGGTTGGCCCAGCCCTGGGCCAGCCCCGGCCAGCCAGTGGCAGGCAGAACTGGCCCAGAGCTGGCAGCCGGTTGGCCCAGCCCTGGGCCAGCCCCGGCTAGCCAGTGGCAGGCAGAACTGGCCCAGAGCTGGCAGCCAGTTGGCCAAAGGCTGGCAGATGCCGTTTAATTTTGTGGGATGTACCCCATATTTTACTTCAAACGGGATATATTTTCAATTTTGTGTGTGAAGACAGAGCGTAAATAGCACGGTCAATGCAGCTTGGGTTCATAAAGGTTGCTGATAATGTGCAAGTTAATGAAGTTTAGGCGAACAAAATACATGAAGTGCTTCTTATCATAGCAACAGGAACAGCAAACATACGAGTTTTGCTCTTACTAAAATGTCAATACAGTTTGAATAATCTATTTCATGAAACCAATCAAAATGTTCCAGGAGTAACTTTGCTTCATTTTAATATTTCTTAATATTTCTTATACATCGTTGCTGGTTCGTTAGTTTTCAAAACATGTGGAACAGACTACGACAATTTAATTTAAATGATATGAAACCATTACAAGATGAAGTCGACAGTGTACATTAATTAATACATTTTCCCTCAGAATTAAAAATAGAACTCGAAAGTTACGCGGATATGTGCTTCACAAAATTTGGCATTATTAGCAAAATATGGGCATCCTGGTCAAAGACTTGAAACCTATTTTATTAGCAGAATGTGGAACAGTTTACTCCTTTAAAACAAATAACTTGCATTATCAAAACTTTTAAGCAGACAAAATTACATAGAACCTTTAATTTCCACTTTTTAACCCCAACTCCTTCAGCATTGTTATTGAACAATACAATTCCTTCAAAATCCTCCAATTTCCTTTGTCTAGGGAGTTAGGGTTAAGCAGAAAGTTTTGCAATTGATTCTTTTTACATCAAATTACATGTACATATTTGTACTTTACATATTACTGTACATATTATCTTACAGGAACCTTGTTCTTTCAGGAATGCAAAATTTAACTTTTAAACAAGTCCTTGGGATTTTAAAAAAATAAACGTTTCTCATTTTGAAGAGAAAAACAATTTAGTTGCATTCATATAGATGGCTGTATTAAATGATGCCAAGTGTGTAGTTATAAAGAGTTGTTATTAATGAAAAAAATATATAAACGCGTGTATCTTTGGCAACAAATCTTCACCATATATAACTAGTGCAGTGCCTGTTCGGAACGGGCGTATTACCGTGATCAAAATAATTTAGCAGGTTTAAAAACAATCTGTATGCTGTAGCATGCATTAACTCATTAATGATAGCCCATGCGCATGGGCTATCATTAATGAGTTATTTTTTTGGACCATCACTGTCTCGCTGTCTACAAAAATAAATAATTTTAAAAAATTAAAAAACAAACAAACAAAAAGAGGGAAAAAAGAAGTAGAAAGTCTTTAGTCTTCCTGTTGTGGCGCTTTGGCTGCCCTTTCCGTCCCGTCTGCATGCAGTTCCTCTAAGATGTCGGTCACCTTGTTTCCAAATGTTGTAGTCGGGCATGTTGGGGTAGCGTTTGGCATTCCAATAGCTGGAAGTGGAAAGAAAACACACATGATTACATGTACCACGACTTAACCTTGCTATACAAGTATGCATGTACTGGACTTGTTGGCCTAGAAATAACAAATGTACAAAATCGGTAAATAAAGTGAAATTAGCAATTTGCAACTATATAGTAAAAATTGTTTTGGGATAAGTTTTGCCTCGTTGCGATTTAAAGTCTGATTTTAACTAGGACCTATACTAATAGTTTTATTAACATGATCTGGCGTCCTAGGGAGTGTGCCATATCGTGTGCAGCATTAAATCAAAATGCCACTTTGCCGACAAAAAAACAATCAAATTTCACCCTCAAAACGGCCACAACATTACTTGACATACTGGCGGTAGGCCTACCACCCGAGATACCAATAATATAGGCCTTGTCATCATTTACTACAATCATGGTACTTTATAAGTCTACCTACATACATGACTTACGATCTTCATGAAAAGTGAAATTTCCAGAGGAATTCCGAGAGTGTCATTCTTGACCGTTATTTTATTTTGCACCCCCGTTTACAATGGAGTCGTTAACCTTGATCACAGTTAGCGCTTTAAACGTTACAAAAACAAGATCGAGTGCGGAAAAATATTTGCCAAGGCAAACGTGGGTGCAAAACAAATATAGTCAAGAATGAGAGAGCTCTCGGAATTCCTCTAGCAAATTATGAAGATTGTTGTAAGTAAACTTGGGCTGGTTCCATGAATTTAGTATTTGTATCTCGGGTGGTATTGTTAAGTAATTTGTGGTTGTATCTGACCCAGTACCCAGTGATGGTTGAATTTGTGGCAAAGTGGCAATTTAATTTAACACTATAAATTACCACTTTCATAAGATAAAGAGAATGAAGACAAATTCAGTGGGTAAATTAAGGTACAGCGTCTACCAAAAGCATGGAGAGAAAAGAGTCTGTTACACAAATTACACGCACATGACAATAACTTGAATAAGTCAATATTGCACTGTTGAAACTGGACGTACAAATACAATGCATGTTTACTATTATTATTAAACTGTACATGTAGATGATGTACTGTACTGCATGTACATACAGTACACATCATACTAGTCCCACTAGTGTGCCCCCGGTATACTGCGAATACAGGGTCACACATCGGCACTTGCTAAAATTGGTTGAAAACTTTGCTTTTTCGTGCGCACTCTGTGCGAGGAATTGTGGAGTCGCAATTATACTGGGTGTATTCTCTAATCTCTCAGCTATTACTATCTGGAATTGCGCTTAATCTTACCTTCAAAATTTCGAGAAATTTTGGCATCTTTTTTTCAGTCGAACTGAGTGCAAAGCGCAGTTATAATCCAATGACCCGTGACGTCATTTGAGTGTGCACAGCGCACCTAGAGGGCGCTTCACAAGTTGAGATGCGACGGCTGTTTCGTGTACAATAGATTTGCCAAGTATATTTACTCGTATTTTATGGGCATGGAACGCAATCGTGGGGATGATTATAAATCACAGCGACTGAATGGGGAATTGTCAAAGCAACCCTGTTCATGATACATTGTTTGGAGGTTAAATGCAACAAAGATGCCCAAATTTCTCGAAATTTTGAAGGTAAGATTAAGCGCAATTCCAGATAGTAATAGCTGAGAGATTAGAGAATACACCCAGTATAATTGCGACTCCACAATTCCTCGTACAGAGTGCGCACGAAAAAGCAAAGTTTTCAACCAATTTTAGCAAGTGCCGATGTGTGACCCTGTAATGTATTCGCAGTATACCGGGGGCACACTAGTGGGACTAACATCATACATGTACAGTCGTGACAGTCACAGTGTGTATCATGACCTCGCCCTGTGGTGAAAGAACACGTTTTGCTAAAAAGTAAATATCCAAGATCTAAAGGTATCTGCTACTTTAATTGATTGTCATTACCTTAGAATCAGGTAAATATAATGAAGCCTGAAGTATGAAGAAGATTCGAGGCACAATGTTGCACTTGCACTGCAGCAGTCTTTGTCCACCATCAAACCGGCATGGAAGTAGTCTGGTTGCGTTACGTTCAAGTACTATACTTAGCAGTTAATATTGGGTTGGGAACCAGACTTGATCAACTGACACGCGTATGAATCCTGAGATTCAAAAAAATACCTCTTATTTTCGTGATATATTTTCAATTTGTAGAAAAACAATTGAAATATATTAAAAATAATATTGAAATAACAAATTATATAAGTAATTAACTGGATCACATGTTTTTAGAAAGTGAAATGATCTTTTGAAAATAATTTGACCTAAAAATGAATGACCGGTGCACACGCGTTATAAGCCAAAATAAACGTGTACATGCGCTAAGACAAATGAGGGCCTTTAAAAACGACAAACACAACAAACAAATTTAATCCATATTTACTTAATTTACTTATTTAATTCTAAATCTCCTCCCCCACCAAAAATAATAATTAGACACAAACAACAAACAAACCGAAGAAGAAACAAAACAAAACAAACCAAAACCAAAGAAATTGAAAGATAGTATTGCCCCAACTGGCCAGCACTGGCCCAGAGCTGGCAAGAGCCAGTTTATATTTACAAAATGGTGCCAGCTGTGGGCCAGCACTGGCCCAGGGGTTGGCAGGGCTGGCCCGGAGCTGGCAATAGCCAGTTCATTTACAAAATGGCGCCAGCTGTGGGCCAGCACTGGCCCAGGGGTTGGCAGGGCTGGGCCAACCCATGCCAGATTTTGCCACCCCTGGGCCAAGCCTGGGCCAACCCTCTGGTGCTAGCTGGGATATTTTCAGTGTATTTATCATTTTTTTGACTAAAAACATGGTAAAATACCCATAAAATCTGTTGCAACGGGCCAATTGTTACAAAAGTTGGCGTATGATATCGCACGATGAATATTTTCGTGCTCTGAAAATTTTGGAAAATTCCGTCCATTTTTACACAATCAAATTCCCAAATTTGTTAAGAATTGCCAGTGTGCCGGTTCGGAGAAACTTTTTGCATGAAAGTTGTCAAAATCCGCCCTAATATCAGTTGTGAACTGAGCAATCGACACAAAATTTGGACTGAGTGAGCAGATTGTAGATTCATGTCAGTACAACAACTTTCAGACAAAAGGGATTATGTTTACCCAAATTAATTGAGGAATTACACCTTATTTTCAGTGTATTTAATCCCCCAGCTTAAATTAGTGGTTTTCTGCCTCAAAACCTGCACCGGTGGCGCAAATTCTACAAAACTGGACACTTGATGTCGGAACAAGCCCTCAAATCAAATATGTAAAGGAAGAGAAGTGTGCATTTAGAAATTTCTAGTTTTAAACTTTACCCTCCAAAATCCTCCAATATTAATCATTGCTATTTTTGAAGGATTTAGGAGGATATAGACGTGCAACCCAAATGGACACCTGATGTCGGAACAAGCCTTCAAGTCAAATATGCAAAGGAAAAGAAGTGTGCATTAGAAATTTCCAATCTTAAGGTTAAAATTCAGGTAAAACGGCTAAATTCAGTGCAGTTGAGAAAACAGTGTAATTTTCAACTTGTCATTGTCAACTTATTTCTTTTACAAAAAGAATCCCCGAAAATCAAAATGTTTAATACCACAGGAATCCAAAATAAATAAACAAAAATTCGATTTTTGAATCAGCTTTTTATTGATTATTACAAAACCGTTACGATTTTTTGGACCATCACTCGATGTCCGGGCGCCGTCAGGCCGCGCCGCGCAGCGCGGGCCGGGCCCTCATCACGAACTCCAGCGGCATGCCGTCCTGCTCACCGTGACACAGGCAAAACAAAACACTTCGCTTCGCAGAATGCAGCAACACTTGCCAGTCAATGGAGAACTGAAAGGGCTTTGTTATAATAATTGCTGATTAGTTTTATCCTGAGAACAAAATCTTTGAGATTTCCATTTTCAGCTGTCAAAAATTTTTTTTTTTGGATTGAACATGTAACTTCCCTCTATAAATTCAGCTAAATGTTAAAGTACCGTAAACTTTCATGTTGCCATGGCCGACATTTTCATCAACAGATTCATTTTATGCTCGGGGGTGCTTCCATTTTTGGAAGGGTTTTACATCGTTTCTCTAATAAATAATTTACGAAAATTATATACAAATATTGAAGAACTCATTTGCAAACAAGACAGTGTATTTGACTCTCGACAAGTAGTATTTGTCATTATAAAGCGGTGGGAATGCAGGCAAATTGTTCTCACGAAAGTACCCCCATTGGCCGCAAATGGTGTGGTCCAAAGCGCAATAATGTAGATTATGTACGGTACACTGTGGGCCGGCGGTGGGCTTCCAGGCCTGAAACTGCACGTGTTATTCGTAAAGGCATGCGGCCCAGACCAGGGTCGTTTTTTTAAACTCCTGGCTTTGGATTCATATGTGGCTCCAGCCCATTGCTGAACTACATGTATGAAGCCACAATGAAAACGAAGTTGAGGTTTTTGATAATGGCCGAGGTACAATGTACATGCATACATGTACCTGGTTTTCGTAGCGCGGGTTCTTGCTAGCGTCCAACGCGACGCGACATGTCGTACTCGTAGCCAACGATAAAAAAAACCCGAACAAAACGAAGCGTGCACGACGGGCCGACGTACAGTACATGTACATGTACACGTGGCGGCGCGGCCGGGTACGGGTAGGGAGTATTGGGACAGGTTAAAGTAAACATTTTAATAAATTCAGATGTTAGTTTTAATATCTAGTGGGCTAGTTACAATTCCTGCAGGCTAGTAACAACTTATTTGGTAGGCTGGTAACAAAAAAACTTAAAGTCGAGGCCAACGGCAACGTAGACAATGTAATGTATTTCTAAAAAGACAGGCGTCATCGCAAGAAACTATAACACACAAATTAAAGCTGTGTACACCTTACTTTTTGTCGGTCAATCTTTTGAGGAATATAACCATAAATATACCTTCACTCATGATATTCACTTGTTTTGAACTACCAACGTCAATAATTATCTCCCATTCATATTCCCCCCTTGCGTATGATTAGGCAAAGATTCACCAAACTATCACAGATTGGCCTCTTGTCGGTACATGTACGTACATGTGTACATACATGTACATGACGTACTATGATACACCCGTGTACGTAGCTGACGGGATTTAGCGATCATCACGCTGCGCGCCACACTGAGACAAAAATTCCCCAAAAACATTTTTGGGCAAGTCCTCTTTTTAAACCTTTTCGGAAGTATTTAAAATGTATCAAACTGTATTTATATAAATTAAATAATACTTTATCGAAAAATATGCTTGATTCGGGTTGGCTCTAGCTAAATTGATTTCTTTGCGCGATTTTGTTTTAACTGTACAAAGCAGTTTTTACCCGATCCGGACCAAAGTTATGGTTAATAATCCGGAACAAGGGAAAAAATGTCAGCGTATTTTTTTTGACGTCGTATTTTCATAACCAGAAGAGCATCAATACGAAGGAACATGTGGTAGTATCTCCACCACTCAAGGTAAACTGCTAAACCAATTTCACTTGAATATTTAAGAAGTTTTGTAACCCGGAACTAAGGTAATTACGACTGTGCTTTTTACATACATTAAATGTACATGTACGTGTACGTGTGCCGATGCACCGGCTACGCTTGCAAACCTAATTCTGTTAGCACCTCGTTTGTAAATGAAAGAACGAGCTTAACATTTCACGTATTTTGTACGTTAAAAGAAATTAATTGGTATGCTTATAACTATGCCTTTCTAAGCTCTTAGGGGTTTTCTAATGGTCGCAAATCTTCAGCCAACACAGTCCAACCATGGGGGTGTGTGGAGACACCGGCGTTTGCAACAAAAGACTGTTTACAGCGCTACCGCTAATCCGCTAACAATGGGCGTGTGCGCGGCGAAGTTTTCACGTATTTTGTACGTGAAACCTAGCAACGAGGCTAGCTCGACAAATACGTGATACTTTGACATACGTGAAAAGTGAACTTATCACGTTTTTTAATACGTGAAAGATAAGCCTATTGTTAACTTTTCACGTTTTTTGTTCCAACAAAAGGTTTTCACGTACTCCGGCTTCATAGTGTTATTGGTGCTATTTCGCGATCGCAAATGTTTTTTTTTATAAAATTCTATTTTTCAGAATAATTACAGGATATTTAGCGCGATCATTTTGTTGGATGACTAGAATCATTATTTACTTTCAAATCAAGATATTTCTTATTAATTAGATAGTAAATATTTTCAATGTCTGCAAATGGTGTATCCTACCTTTAACCAGTTCGCGCCGGGATTATTTTAACATCGCCGAGCCGACGGGCGGGATTATTTTTAACGAAACTCGATCCGAAGCGTGTTCAGGCCTATAGTGCTGGGTAGCACACCCACGCATTTCCGGCCTTGCGCGCTGCTGACATACATTTCCGAACTTGAACTTGGCGTATATATTCGTCATCCGTTTTGAATTTGGGGAAACTTTTGCGTTTATATTCGTCATCCGGCGCGAACTGGTTAACACAAGCCATGAACATGGGTCACCGTATAAAGATCAGAGCACCCGATAGTCCAACTTTGAAACAAACACAAACCTGCAGTTCTTATATATTTCATGCTTTGCTATCAATATTTGGGTGGCTAGTGTGTAAAGCGCTTGCCTCTCACCAATATGGCCCAGGTTCAAATTCTGGCTCGGACCATAGATTAAAGGAGTAGAGTTGTCTCTTCTGTGCCATGACGTTTTTTTGTCAAACTTACCACTTTAAAAAAACTCCACACTCTCAATCTCTGGCTTTGATCTCTGGTCAGACATGGGTCTTCGGCTTGACCTCATTGTAGCTGCATCCTTCACAATTCAGCTTCTCAGCTGTGAGTAAGGATGATTAACCCCCAAATTATTGATATTTACATTAACCCTAACGTCCTCTGGAGACTTCATTTGGGGTACAGTAAAAAGTACTATACAAATACAGCATGTTTTAAGGGAAAGTATTGGGAATTACTGGTCTCAAGGTGTAGGTCAGCTCGACTACCTCACGATGCGAAGCGGAGGGAGGTAGTCGAGCTGACCTACACCGAGAGACTAGTAATACCCACTTTTTTCCAGAAATAAACCATGCTGTATTTGTTTTACTACACCTCGTAAATATTCACTGCCTTGTCGATAACGGCCTTCGCAGTATTTGCATCTTATTCAGCACAAGGTATTGAGACT
The DNA here is from genome assembly GCA_037893245.1 of Crossaster papposus. Taxonomy (NCBI): domain Eukaryota; kingdom Metazoa; phylum Echinodermata; class Asteroidea; order Velatida; family Solasteridae; genus Crossaster; species Crossaster papposus. Next base: position 3,113,145 of record JBAIAA010000271.1, on the reverse strand, counting down.
GGTTCTGTAAAGATTACATGCCACAGACTACATGTCTACGGGACGGGTTCCAGAGGGAATTTGTGGCGCTACCAGATAAAAATACCGCACGGCAGCGAGCTGGATACTCACCGGAATGACGTTGCATGGCAGCGTATCATTTTTACTTTATACCGAATGCACGGGGGAGTCGGCCAATGAAGCGCTCTAATTTGCATTACTGCAGCCCTGCATACATGTACTGCACTTTATTGAAGTAGTATTCTGTAGTATTAGGTGACGTTAGGGTTAATCTCGTGTCTTAACACATTTCAGATCTGCACACATGGTGTCTCGCTTCCGCCCGCTGGCCCCCATCATCACGGTCGTCCGCGACCCCGCGGTGGCGCGTAAGATCCACCTATACCGTGGCTGTTTCCCCGTCTATTACAAGGAACCCGATTTAGAAAACTGGCAAGACGACATCGACCGTCGCGTCAAGTATGGCATAGAGCGAGGCCTGAGCAGAGGTTTCTTCAAGGAAGGGTCACCACTCGTCATCGTAAATGGCTGGCGCTCTGGGGCTGGCTTTACCAACACCATGCGCATTCTGTATGCGTGAGGTGACTTGTGATTGCTCAGTTGCACTGCAAAAATCCCTTGGATGTCAGTTTTTCCTGTTCAAAATTTAAGAGTCGGGTTAAGGCTGGGTTTATACTTTACGCTAATGAGAATTTGACGTCGTGAAACATTCACTACAAAATTCCCCGGAGATAAAAGGTGTTTAACTAATGCGCATTCGATCGTATCGCTAAAACTTGTCCTGATGTCACAAAATTTACATTGGCATTCAGTTTTCTGCCAAGTATGAATCGGTATTTAGAGGTAACGCTATCGTAATGCCTGTTATGAAAATCATAAAGGGTAATTCTGTTGTGAGGGTTGGTGCAAAGTTGCAAATTATCCCGCTGCAAATTGCCAATTATAGTTTAATGCTGTAAACTGGATTCGCATTTTTTGTGTGAAACTTTATGTAGGTGTACAAACCCGCCTAACTTCTTTGGCAAACTGTACATGACACGATCAAGCGGAATGAGTTGGATGTCTGGGAATCCCAAAAATGTTTATTTAAACAAATTTACATAACTCGACAACAAAACATCGTATCAACAAGGGGTTTTCAGTTTTTTAAAAACTACACGAGAACTCATTTTTTGAACGTGGCCGACATCCGACTCATTCCGCTTGATCGTGTCACATATGATCACTCTTGCACACTATAGAAAAGCACACATGTACAAAGTGTGACATCATCAATACGTACATGTAGGCTTATTGGGCATTGCTCAAGATAATCCATGTATAATTTTTGCTGCCACAAAATGTGACAAAAGGTGTTTGGGGACTCTGGCTGGGTTTCATGGGATCAACCGTTAATCATTCCCCAATAGAAAAATAACATCCAGTGGCTAAAAATCAAGTCATTAAGGGTTTAAAATAGAAGCTATATATTGCATGGTTTGATTGTTGAGAGGAGTGGAAAAGAAAGATAAAGTTTGTTTTTGTTTTATTTTTATTTATACCATTTGCATGTAGGTATTAAAACAAAAAATTGTGGTAAAAATCGTGGACAGTTGTACATGAAAACGTATAACTTTTTTATCTACAAATACTTCATTTATCAGTTTTTGTGATGACCTTTAATAATTAAAGTCAAATTAAAAAAGTCAATGTGTTAAAAACACTTAAACAATAATTATATGCAAATTGGTAGCCGCCATATTGTTGTTTACGTGGAGATTAAAATGTTGCGCAAATAGTTTGGTGTGGGGAGTATCCCTTTAAGAAAAAGTAATTATTAATATATAAAAAAAAGATGTTTGGAGTGAAACTTGCATGTGCATCTATTTTGAAAATTGCTTTCAAGATAACCATTTTGAATTTTCAAATTAAGTACGCGTTTACTAATAGGCAACAGTTAAAAAAAAATTGACCCACTCCACAAAAGTAGTATTACATGTATGTCACAAAAAAATAAAAATGAGTTACATGGTTGGAAAGTGCACAGCGTACCGTAAGCTTTCATTTGGTATTTTATCATAGCCTCTTTTTGGAGATTTAACATGTTTATATATTGATTACTTCCTTGGAGTTCAATTACACAACTGAGAAAACAGGCTTTGAAATAGCCGGCTCTGTTGTAGTACAACAGAATGATGCACACAAAATGGTTTTCTTTACTTTATTCATCAAAATCAACATTTCTTTGGATGAAACCTGAAACTGTAGGTATAAAAGATGTCATTTATGACAAAATAAAAATTGCATTTTGATGAAATGTTTACCCCCTCAACGTTGAGTAGGCCATTACATGATAATGCATAGCGCGACCTATTACCCTTACACCGATATTTATGTGATGTACGGTACATATTTTTCAAAATACTACACCGAGCAGTGAAAGTATAAAGATTGAATTTGATGTGTTTATGTTGGATGTAAAAGCAAGTACAGGTACTTCGATTATAATGAGTAAAACTCGTACTACATGTATGTCTATTTAATGGCTATGATTACATGTACCATATATCGTATTGTACTCAATTGTATCGAGTACACAAATTAACTAATTTAGAAATATTGCAATATTAGCCAGTTGTTATTAACGTGGATTGTTTATTTAAAATATCACGCTGTACGTGTATAAAACTTGTGCTAGGTCACTGGGTTGGAATTTTGTAGTATGCCTGTGAATGTTAAGAAACAACAAATCTTGGGAATTAAAGGTGGAGTATAATATTCGCAGCAATCCTAAAAGAAACCCAAACAAATTATTGTTGCACTGAAACAGCACATCTATCTAGATTTGTAATGTTTCCCAATTATAGTGGGGCAGATAGGGAAATATTTGGGGGGAATTTTGCTTTTGATGATACAATATGGCACACAGTCTGAGTATGTCACGAGAAAGATATTTGGCTATAGGGCCATTGCAGAATTTTTAAATGGCTGACATCAATTGATAATCAACCTAAATTTCTTCAAAGGACACTGTGATGGCCCTATACAGGGTGGCCCATAAAAAACGGACAAGCATACTTGTTGATACCCAGAGGCCAAAACTACTGATACCAATGTATGGAGAATATTTCCAGAAGAAAAATGATACCAAGATATCTCAATTTCGGTAAGTAGTTTGAGCTCCAGACCCGAAGCACAGGGGTACTTTCGCACTAAGAAGTAACTACAATGTAAACCGCGCCTTCAAATTTAACATGACACGGTTTAGTTATTTCTCAATGAAAAGGGCCACTGACTTCACTGAACAAAACAGGGTCTGAAGCTAAAACTACTAGCCCTGCCCAAATCAAGATATGTCAAGGAGAATGAACGAGGAACTGTAGTCTATTCGTGCGAATAATGAACGAGGCGAAGCCGAGTCCATTGTTGCACGAACCTACAGTTCCGAGTCTATTCTCTGACTTAATCTATTTTTTGTTAACAACAAAGGTTTGTTCAAATAAGATTCCTGGCTTGCCGCAATCCCCACGTTTGTGAATAAGTGTGGATTCGTAAAGTTACCCATGCGTACAAGTATGTACATGTATATTTAGTCGATGTACATGTACACGTACAACGAATGGAAGGTATCAGTTGTTCGGTTAGTGTCTCCTCGAGGTGGCACTTCGCTCACAACAAAAACTGTGAATTCGTGAAAATAATCTACACTTTCAACAATAGTATGACGTCACAGAAATAGATTAATTTGATATAATTGTTTCTGCTAGAAAGATTCTTCCTCCATTGGTATAGGGAATTTTGGCCACACAGTATTGGAAATATGCTTGTCTGTTGAGATAGGCTTGTTCGTTTGTTTGGGCCACCCTTTATAAACACCTCACCAAAAGTAAGTCCCCCTCTCAACAGTTCGTCATAACATCGTCAGGTAAAACATTTTACCAATCAAACAATAATCCTATGACGATTTCCTAAATGTTGCTTGAAAATAAAAGATGTCCATAACTTCATAGCTGAATAGAAAAAACTGCCCTTCTCAAAAGTCACAAAAGTTTATGAATGGCTTCTTACTAATGGAAAAGCACCTGTGGTTGAATGCAGTTTAAAATACCCACCAAGTGTACATTTATACTCTAATCAATTCAGGATCATTCAACCATGCAAATCCCTTTCTTGGCTCGGAGCAGCACAGTGAGATGTTAGGTGATCAGTCCCATTCCTTGTCCCAATACACCTTGCAGTTGACAAGCATAGGCCTACTGATTTTTTTCCGTGTTCTTAAATTAAGCATTATGCCCAGACTGTCTGATCAAACCAGGGCTTTTACAGACTAATACCCCTGTGAAGCAGGTGGCAGATCAACGTTTTTGACTTTTGAGAAGGGCAGTTTTGGTCATTAATTTGAGCTCATTCAGCCATGAAGTCATGGACATCTTTTATTTTTAAACAACACTTGGGAAACAGTCGAAGGATTATTTCCAACTAAGTTTGATTGGTAAAATGTTTTATCTGACGATGTTATGACGAATTGTTGAGAGGGGGACTTACTTTTGGTGAGGTGTTTAGTAAGATACTCTGACTGTGTGCCAAATTCCATGCTTGTATCATCAAAGGCACAGTCCCATCACATATCTGCCAGACTGCCAGTATTAGTCTGGTGCCCATTAATGTCATTCAATTTTGTTTGTTATATATACACTCACTTTGGGGCAGGTGATTACGAGAGCATAATTTGTTTACATTTAGCTTTGATTTTATTCACTGATGCTCTCATTAAAATTAGTTTATTTTTTTTTCTTATATGAACTATTCTCTGTAGATCACAGCACAACATTTTCGGGACTTGCCAAATGAAAACAACTTAAATGTAAACTACTATACTTCATCTTTATCATATAAAATACTTTTTAAGTTAATTTCTTAAAGTTAATTTTTTTTGGGTTAAAACCTTTGAGCTTGAAGTGCGAGTGTGGATTTAAATCCTTTCGTTTCTCAGTGATAGTGCAGTTGGCTCCAACTGTATGTTTTGCAGTATTTGTTGGTTATGAATATTGATGAGTCTAATATAAATGATTGCACCGTTGTTGTAAAGCTTGAATTTGAGCTAAGTTTAAATATTTGCTTAGAAAAGCATTACCAGAGCTAATTCTCACGAAGGAGTTTAGCAAACAAAATCACTTTGCAGGATTATCAAGAGATATGTAAACCGATATTTTGTCCAGTATTTGCTAACTTTCCGAGCAAATCTGAAAAACAACTACATGTAGTTAAGAGGACAATTTAAGAAAATCCATTTGAACATTTACATGCTTTCTAATGGGATTGACCTAAAATATACAATTCAAAATTATTAAGAGGCAACTTTTTGCCTTTGAAGATCTTATTATCAGGCCGTCTTATTTTTTTTTGGTGAGATCTGTGAAGTTGAAGCTAGAGGCACGTTGGAAAATGGCCTTGTCTGCCAGCATTGAAAGTTTGTGTGTGCTTTATCACGCCTCGGCCATCTTGAAAGTAAAATGGTCACAATAAAGACCATGACTATTTATATAATCATTTGTGAGATACTTATAAAGATTACTTCTGTGAAAAGGCATTCAACAACTGTTTTTGATTTAAATATGTGCAAATGATTTGTTTATAGGTTTTTGAAACAAATAATGGCTTGCCAATAACTCGGACACCATTAAAACTGACCTGCAAAGTAACTTGTGTCCTGAGTTAATACGATGTGGTCTTGACATACTTTCTGATCATCAACACTGAAGGGAAAAGGTATTAATGTGTGACATGACCAGCAGTCACAAACATATAATAGCCCCATGTAGTGATGAAGTTACGCAGTGCATCACTGGGGAAAGGTTTACTGCCGCTGCTCGTATATGATTTGTGTATACAATCCACTAGCACTTTCCACACTTGTTTTTCGACTCTGGCTTCCGAGGAAAAACCGCTGCACAGTGACCATCTTCCACGACTTATGTTTTAACAAATTTACCGATACTGTAACTAACAATATCGGTCAAAACCGATAATCTAACAGAAATTGACCGAGAGTGTAGTAAAAGTCACTACACTGTGTCATTTGTTGTTACATTATCAGTTGTAGCAACTCACAAGTCATCCACAGCTACAGACTCTAATTTTGCTTATAAAATATCTGGTGGTATCTTTCTATGCATTATGAACACATGCTATTTTTTGAATGTCAACGCCCTAAAACATGGGCTTCAAAGGTAATATGTGACCCGCTCCTACGAAACCCGACATAAGTCGCACAGGCTATTTCGAGATACAGCTCGTCAAAGTTGAAATGGGGTGAAAAATCTGGCGGACATCGATTTTTGTTCTTTAATATGTATACTTTAACTCTGTTAGTTTAAACAAAATCAACTTTATTGATGAGAAAGTACAAAAATCATGCATTTATCAAGGCCAACTGTGTCCTAAAACTGGCAATTTATCTCCCAAATAAATCAAAATCCTCATAAAATTTGAAGTGGTTTTGGTACCAGATGGAAGATGTGTACTAAATGGAAATAACAATAAAACCAACTTATGTCTGGTTTTGTGGGAGAAGGTCACATAATATACAGCATTTGCAAACACAATTGTGAAATACCTTCCTTCTCGTTTTTCCTTCCTCTTTGCAAATAATGCATGTACATGTAGTCTCAAGTCAGAGTTATATTATAGAAACTAGACAGCGCACTTATCACGTGACCCCCGTCCCGACAAGGATGCAATTTTGTAAGTGGGCAAAAAGTCTGTAGCCGCGCCCAGCAAAGAGATGCCTAAGACTTGTGTACGTGCTTTGGCTGCACAAATCGGAGCAATGTCTCTTTTCACAAGTAAATACTTTCTGGGATAGGTGTGCCGGCAGTTGAGGTTGCTAACCACCACAATCATCCCGACAATGTCACCAGTTGATTTGTTTAAGACTTTGATTTCAAATGCAACTATTGCGGTTAAACCAAGCAAGTCACATTGTGTATTTTATACAACTGCGGTTTACGCCTTTGCCACTTCATGACCTCATCAGCCATAAGCAATCTCCTTGAAAATCCTGGATCTTCCATTGACTCGGGAGGAAAATGGGGATAAGATTTACTGATGAAACTTTCCAAGTAGCTGTTTATTCCTCGCTGTGACCTGGATTGGGCCAACATGTGGATTGGGTTTTTCTCTAGGGTTTGCCATGTATCTTCTACTCACTGACTTCTCTCTACAGGTTACTTCAGGCTTACAGTGCCTTTTGAGGGATCCTTGGTTTCATTACCAGAAAGAAATAATAATACTTGAACAATAAATTGTTGGCTTTGATATAGAATTTCTGCATAATAACTCTGAAGGAAAAAATGAACATTTAAAACTGAAAGTTTGACTCTTAAGTTTATTTCAACATCAGTTAAAGCCAAAACCTAGAAGGAGGCATAAATGTAAGAACCAAGGAGTGCAGTTCTGGCTTTTAAAGGGTTCCATGTTCATCTACAAATTGAAAAAAACCAACCAACCAACCATTAGCTCAATAATATGCAGTTCTGCTTTGACAATGCATAACTCATAATGCATTGACCAGATAGTAATAAACATGAAGGATCCAAGTTACTGTACTATCATTGTGAAATACTGAGAAATATCTTGGAATATAATAGTAGTAACCTACAAATATTTTTCAGTATTTCTACAATTAAACAATCTACATGAGGAGAAATGAATACTGTTGGAGGGGATATTATGAAATAAATTCAGCACTGTTGAGAAATGTTTGTACATGTAAATGGGACTTGTTTTCAGGTACAATGTAACAATACCTTATGGTAACACTCCTGCACCCGTTTTCGTCGTCAACTCGAGTTACGAAGAGTAACGCGTCGCATCATACGTCAGCCATTTTGATTTACATTTTTCAAGCTTTCCGAAAAGAAATTTGACGACTCTTTGCTGAATACCAGTAACCAGACGACTATTTACTGTGCGTTGAATAGGTACTTGTACATACAACAGTCACTGTTTTGTGCTATAAATACACATACGACGCGTCGCAGCTGCGATGCATCGTAAGTTACGAAGAGTTTAGTGAAATTGGGTGCAGGCCATTGTGTATTTGGAAAAATCACAAATAATGTTCATTGCTACATATGTATTTTAATGATCGCCAAGAATGCAAGCATTTAGACACAGAGGTCAAAGTCAACCAACTTTTAAAAATTGTATAGACCCCAAAATGGAGTTCAACTTAAAAGTATACTGTTCCAAAAACTATCAATACTAGCAAGCAATCAATCAAAAATTTCTTTGTACAATTTTTTTAATTTATGTTAACAAACTTCATCCTCCATCTCTTCTTTACTGAAGACTCATCAGTGTTGTTGTGAGTCTCAGTATGAATTAGATTCGATGATTTACAGTTCGGGCCGATTTGACTTCAGTTTTGCAAAGTCTATTCCTCCCGGGGCGTAGAACTAAAGAGAAAAATATCAAATCGAAATTTTACTGGCAAATAAAATGTCACATTGTGATTATAGTCAGGCAGATTGGTGTGAGCATTGTTCAATTGATGATAAAAGCAATGGAATTTGCCACACAGTCAGAATACATACATGTACATGTATGTTTGGCTATAGGGCCATTGCTGATTTATCTTTTGAACAAAATACAGAATAACGAGCAATGGCAGTCTGCGATGGTCCTATTGCCAAATATCTTTCTCATGACATACTCTGACGTACCTTTATGTTCTCATTGGGTTTAATCTTTGTCCATGGGTATGGGTTATTCTTCTTGTCCCATCTATTGGAGAAAAAACCCCAATAACTACATGTAGTTTCAGGTAAAAAGTAATATACATGTACATGTACACCATTTGCTTATTGCTGTAATTTTAAGAAATGGATGGATGTACATGTAGGGTTTAGAATTTTATAGAAATTAATGACCATATGTTTAGAACCTTTTTGTTCACAGAAGCTAGAGAAACCAAGACAAAAATTTAAGTTTTTCTTTTAGTCTGGTTCCCTGACCCTACTTCACACGATATGGAGCAAATTCCAGACGTCGGGTAATTGTCAGGTCAGGGAACAAGCGTAGCTGGCTTGCACCCATTCACAGATGTGTAACCAATTGCAAGCAAGATGTGGACTTACTGAATTTGGTAATTAGGGCAGTACCAATGTATTTGAAGAAAAGAAAAGTTAGGTTTTCCCAACGATGGTCAACCAGCCATCATTGAAAATTGATGTTTGAAAATGACAGAACACAAGGTGCCATGATTTTACAGGATGCTTGAGACTATTATTGACGAACAGACAAGTAAGGTATTTTATAATAATTTTGTAGTTTTGCAAATATTGTCAATCACCTTTAACTTATCAAATAAGTTAAGAGGGCCTAATATTTCGATCTTAACAAGATCTTCTTCAGAGTCGAAATATTAGGCCCTCTTAACTTATTTGATTTGTATATTTCAGGTCATTCCAGCCAGTAAGCAGTTTACAGCAGTTTTAATCTTATTCACCTTTAACTTATATCGAGACCAATATCGAGACTATAAAGTTGAGCCTAAACAAATTGTTGTGTGTGACAGATATTCAGTTGTCTTGCAGGTCTTTTGGGGGAAAGAATGTTGCAGCCTGACACACTTTTTTGTATTCATACATCATCTCAATGAAGGTCAATTAGTGCAAAAAATGTTGAAAAGACATAAATCTGTTAGGCCCCTACTGAAAAACAGCTATGGATATATGAAGGCATAGCGCCACCAACGGCAGCTTTGGCTGTGCATATCAAGTAGTACTTACATGTATATCGAGCATGCGTCATGCTGCCGTTGGTGGCGCTATGCGATCTTGTGCATGACTTAATCTTGCTAGTTATTTGGTTCTCGCATTGTATGAAATTGTGTCGGAAACTACAGGATAGCTACATGTACATGTAGCGGTTTGAAGATACAGAAACCCCAATTTGTGCAACATTAACATGGTCAGTACTGCATGGAATGTTTATTAAGGCCAACCGTGTTTTTTGTACCCTTTCTTCATATCAACAGAATGTTTTCGGAACCTTCTGCTATTTGTATATGGCCGCTGTGTGTGGCTCACAATACCAAAGTTGTAATCGAGTCCGTCATAAGTCAACTCACAAGCTATTTAAATGAACTTTGACAAAAGCATTCCTTTGTTAATGTGGATCCGTCTGGATGCTTCTGAACTGACTTGTGAAGTATAAGTATGTATGTAACTTGTGAATTGACTTGTTAACGACTGGATTACATTCCTGCAAAATACAGAGTAAGTCCAATAATTGAGCCACATTTATGGGGCTGTAAATTTGATTGTACTGTAGCCCATTATCATAGAGTGCACTTACGTTGCATCTGGGTTCTTTATTGCCAGACGGCCAATGTAGTAAGTTGCCCATAAGGCACCAATGCCAACTGACACGAACAGAGGAATCAACTGTAATTCAACAGGAAACAGAAAGAATGCTGTTACAATGTAGAGTTTAAAATCTCAATCTATACTACATACGTCCGTCCGTAAGTGGCATATTTCATAGCTTGGGGCATGTTAAGGGTGTGTTTAGAGTTCTTTTTTTTAGGCAATGGTGGGGAAAATCTAAACCTATCCATCATAACAAATTTTAATTAGAGCTTGATTAATACCCTAACCCTATAATGGTTCGTCGGGACTTGCCTGCTAAATCCAACTGAACTCGTATGTAAGCCTGCAAGTTTGTGGTTTTAAAATTATCCCTGTAACCTTATGTTTTGCGGTTACGGTACTTGCCGTAACCGACGTTAAAAAAACCCAAAGAAGTTTGTTTATAATCTTGTTTGTTACCACGTAAACGGCAGAAATATTTCAAACATCGCTAATTTAATAATGGGAATCGCAAACAAAAATGATATACATGTACATGCATGTATCCAGACAGGTAAACAAAATTCCCCTATACAACACCGACAAACAAAGCTTTGTATTGTTTTGATTTATGTCTTCTTCGTGTACTCCTATACTATGCTCCAAAAATGGAAGGTTCGATTAAACAAATTAGATTAAGGTTAACCGAACCCCCCAAAAACGTTTAACCATTTGATTGATCAGTTAACCGTGTAACCGCTGCAGGCTTACTCAAATGACTTTACTGCTCAATCCAATTTAAGGACCGGTACAGTCCAACTCACCAAGTTGTTATGTATCAAAATGACTTGCCTGCTAAATCCAGCAGGATCAAACTGTGTCTTATTTTTGTTGTATCTAACTCGATGTTAGGCCAAATAAAAACATTAGTTGGTGATCATCCTTTTTTGTGTGAAAAAGTGAGGCGGGCGGGCGTTTTTTATATTTACAAGATTTACAAGATTGCACGCGTTTGATTTTGTGACCGTGAAGAGTGTAGTTGTATGTGATGGGGTTTTTCTTGCGCGTGATACTGATTACCTCACACTTTTCTGGATTAAATTCCATTTGCCAAGTCTTCTCCCAGGTAGTTAACAAATTGAGATCAGCCTGAAGAAGATTTGCATCACTTTCCTTCTTTATTGCAAGTGACAGCATCGTGTTGTCAGCAAACAGACGTGTTGTTGTTGAGAGACAACTAGCAATATCAATCATTAATGTAAAAAAAGGAGAGGCACTAGCCCAAGAACTGACCCTTGTGGTACCCCAGAAATGACAGGTACAGTTCCAGAGGTGAAACCATCCACAAGCACTGCCTGTGATCTGTTGTTTAGGAAGCTTGCTATCCAGTTATGTGTTGAACCAGTGATGCCATACCACTTGTGTTTTTCTATAAGTCTGCGATGCCCGACCTTGTCGAACGCCTTGGAGAAGTCAAGAACACACACATATCAGTCTGCAGGCCACTCTGCATATTACTATAGCAACATCATCAACAAACTGAATGAGTTGGGTTTCGCATGACCTTTTTGAACGAAATCCATGCTGGAGTTGGTACAATCTATTTTGAGTACCGGCGTGTTGCAAATGCTACGAAACAGAATATGTTCCTTGAGTTTTGATGCAACACACTTGAGGCTGATGGGACGGTAGTTTGATGGAAGATACTTCTGACCTTTCTTAGATGGGAGTAATGTTGGCATGTTTCCAGTCGGCCGATACTTGCCTCTCTTGAAGTGATTTACGAAATATTCTGGTGAGTGGGTCTGACAATTCCTCAGACAGCTCCTTGATAACCCGCGTGCTAATGTTGTCTGGGACTGCAGCTTTACCTGGTTTTAGAACTCCTGGGTTGTTTATATTGGCAATCGGCATGGGAAGTAGGACTGTGTCAGGTGCAGGAAAGGAGAAATCAGTTTTTTGTGTGAAAACTGAATGAAACTGTTTATTTAACACTTCCCCTTTGAGCTGAGCATCCATGATTAACTTGCCATACCCTTCAGAGGAGAGACTCCGACGAAATCAGATCTCTGGTGTTTGATACACATGTCCAAAACCTCTTCATACTACAGAAGTTACTGTCGTCTGTTGTTTGTGCGATAATAAGATTCTCTATGTAACTCCAGTATGCTTGTCGTAGCTGAACGTCTGCCTTTAGTTTTTTTAAATTAGTTTCTTGATGAGGTCGACCAAATCTTTTGCTTAATCTATAAGCGTTGTCCCTATGGCGAATTTTCCTTCGATGCTGGGCTGAGATCCAAGGATGAGAATCTTTGGTTTCGGTAGATCTAAAGGGAATGAATAATTGAATTCCTTCATGAATGCCTTGCTTTTGGCCTTGCTGTACAGGGGCACTTTTCGAGGAAGTTGTTTTTTGTGTGCTGGTTTTATGTCTAATTCTGTGTAGACTATGTTATGATCGCTAATACCAGGAATGACCTGTGTCCTGTTGATTTGGTTAGAATGATTTGTGATGATAAGGTCGAGAATATTTCCTAGAGGAGTCGGTTCTTCAACCATCTGGGCCAAGCCGTTGTCATCTACAAATGTAGTATTTCTCTCAACTTTCTTTGAACTAATGGATGATGAACGTTGGTTTTGAGAGATTTACATGTACCGGTAGTTGACCAATCCCAGCCAGGAAGATTAAAGTCCCCACCGAGAACAATTGTTTTAATACCATGACCAGATATATTTCGGAAAGATGAACCTAAGGCGTCCAGTGTGACAGTATCATCAACTTTTGCAAGGTAGCAAGCCCCAATGAACAGCGTCTTACAGCCCTTTATGTTGATTTTCACCCAGACTGTTTCAGAAGTTTACTCTGAAGTTTCAGAAGTTGTCCCAACGGTCGACTTGTCCCAACGGTCGACTTGTCCCAACGGTCGACTTGTCCCAACGGTCGACTTGTCCCAACGGTCGACTTGTCCCAACGGTCGACTTGTCCCAACGGTCGACTTGTCCCAACGGTCGACTTGTCCCAACGGTCGACTTGTCCCAACGGTCGACTTGTCCCAACGGTCGACTTGTCCCAACGGTCGACTTGTCCCAACGGTCGACTTGTCCCAACGGTCGACTTGTCCCAACGGTCGACTTGTCCCAACGGTCGACTTGTCCCAACGGTCGACTTGTCCCAACGGTCGACTTGTCCCAACGGTCGACTTGTCCCAACGGTCGACTTGTCCCAACGGTCGACTTGTCCCAACGGTCGACTTGTCCCAACGGTCGACTTGTCCCAACGGTCGACTTGTCCCAACGGTCGACTTGTCCCAACGGTCGACTTGTCCCAACGGTCGACTTGTCCCAACGGTCGACTTGTCCCAACGGTCGACTTGTCCCAACGGTCGACTTGTCCCAACGGTCGACTTGTCCCAACGGTCGACTTGTCCCAACGGTCGACTTGTCCCAACGGTCGACTTGTCCCAACGGTCGACTTGTCCCAACGGTCGACTTGTCCCAACGGTCGACTTGTCCCAACGGTCGACTTGTCCCAACGGTCGACTTGTCCCAACGGTCGACTTGTCCCAACGGTCGACTTGTCCCAACGGTCGACTTGTCCCAACGGTCGACTTGTCCCAACGGTCGACTTGTCCCAACGGTCGACTTGTCCCAACGGTCGACTTGTCCCAACGGTCGACTTGTCCCAACGGTCGACTTGTCCCAACGGTCGACTTGTCCCAACGGTCGACTTGTCCCAACGGTCGACTTGTCCCAACGGTCGACTTGTCCCAACGGTCGACTTGTCCCAACGGTCGACTTGTCCCAACGGTCGACTTGTCCCAACGGTCGACTTGTCCCAACGGTCGACTTGTCCCAACGGTCGACTTGTCCCAACGGTCGACTTGTCTGGCATTCGCCATGGCAATAGTGTATCGGCATATATTGTTACACGTGAATGTTAAATTTACATCGAAATGACGACGAAAAAATATAATAACTAACAATCCGATAAAAGCAGTTACAAAAAAAGACGTTAGAAACTTGATAAAAACTGGATGCTTCTAAAAAAGAGTGAACTTTCACGATTAAAAACGACGAGTAAAAACAAAAATTAAAACACTTCTATCCACAGAGAGCACCCCCTAGCCTACATGTACATGTAGCCCAGGTTGGACAACGTTCTTCATTGCATTACACAGTATGACTGACGTCCAGGGTATCAATTTATCCTGCCATAGCGAAACATTTTACAATAATTTTTTTCATATTTTTACCTGATGAAGGAAGCTGAAATTTTGTTTATATCTTTCTTGTGTCTGGAATTAAAGATCGTCATGGGTTACACAAAGCGAATGTGTCTTTGGGCTACTTATTTACAGAAAATCAATTGCAAATCCACGCTTTTCGACATGAACATCATGTACGAACTTCCTACGTGCATGCGCGTGCACGCACAAGACCAGCTCATCATCCTAGGCCGGCGCGGCTGCCGGGTATGCGCGCACACACGTAGAAAGTTCGTACATGATGTTTACGTCGAAAAGTGTGGATTTGCAATGTATTTTCTGTAAATAAGTAGACCAAAGACACATTTTTTTTGTGTAACCCATGACGATCTGTAATTCCAAAGACAAGAAGGACATAAGCGAGATTTCGGCTTCTTTCATCAGGTAAAAATATTTTAAAATGTCGTAAAAATTGTCGCTATGGCAGGAGAAATTGATACCCTGGGCTCCGTCGCGTTGTACACAACGGAGGAGTCCAACCTGGGCTACGTCTAGCCATACGTCTATCAGTGCAAAAAAAACGGGATTGCTTTCACTTATTTCATGTAAATCATTCGGTCTCGAACTCGGCATGCAGGTTTATTTATTATAGCGCATCGATATTTCGCTAAAATTAGGACTTTTCCGGGGTTCTGTCTGGTTTGTCTCTAAATCTGTGTTATAAAGTTTCAAAAAAATTTGTGATAAACGCAAAACAATATGGCGGAACAAGTCTGTGCAAAGCTTGTCGTTTGTTCGAGGCGACGAGCTGAGCACGCCTGCGTAGACTTGATCCGCCATTTTGTTTTTCCTTTAAATAATAAATGCACTATAATAAATGAACCTGCATGCCAAGTTTGAGACCAAATGATTTCCATGAAATAAGTGAAAAAAATTCCTGTTTTTTTTTGCACTGATGGACGTATGGCATAGCACAGAGTGTACTCTTGTGCGGGGCCTAGTACTGACTAGGGCTAAGCGCCCCCATGTTTTTACACTGTAGGCCATACCGCAATCAGTGCAAAAAACGTCGGATTAAAGTCCTAATTTTGGCGAAAATATTATCGATGTGCTATGGTAAGTGAACCTGCATGCCGAGTTTGAGACCGAATGATTTCCATTTTTTTTTTTTTTAATCCGACGTTTTTTGCTCTTGATCCCACTGTATTATGGTCTACAGCACAGAGTCAGTCTATGCGGGACCATAGACTAGGGCTAGACAAATACTGTCAACTCGTACGCAAGCCAACTCGTACAAAACACTCGTACGCGAGAAACTCGTACGCGGGCCAACTCGTACGCGGTCCAACTCGTACGCGGACCAACTCGTAAGCGGTCCAACTCGTACGCGGACCAAATACTTTTTGGTTATCTTAATACTATGTATGTGAAATAGGTATGTGAAATAGCGGCGCAAAGAGGGCGCCCTTTATGGTCCCTTTTAGCGCGCACGGTCTCTGAATCAGTCTGGCAACGATGCCTTCAGAATATCGCGTATTGCTGGAGTATGGTAGGGATGTGTGAAGTGTGAAACTAGACTTGCATCGATAAACAAACGATATTGCTGTGTAAGCCAAGGGCACATTTTTGTTGTGCGACGATTTCAACTTTTGAAAACCATCAACTGAAAATTTCATCGTTATTTTACCCGAAGATAGGGTACCGGTAGTTTAAGAATAAAAGTGTATAATTCGTCATCTAAAGATATTAATCTATATTGGTGAAAATCCTGGTGGAAATTTATTGAATCTGAAAAAATTTGTACGCTCCGCCAAAAAGTGGTGGTCGCGACTGCGCGTGTGAAAATTGCCACGGCTATTTTAGTGGAGTTTCGTCTCACGATAGGCTTTTAAAATAGGCATCATCGGCCTCGGGTGAAAATCTTAAAGATGGACTACAACGAAAACTCACACATTAAATTTATTATCGGACCTTGTTTATGCTGTGTTCAGGTAACACTTTATTGTTACGGTTATGTTTTTCTCTAAATAATTTTGTTGCAATTTGACCGAAAAAATTAGACCTCGATTCTTCGATTTTGAAATTTCCCGCCCTGTACTGGTTCCCGGCAAAGATCCACTGAAAACCACAATGAAATCCACGATATAGTACCAGCGGACTTGTAAACCAGCGAAAAGTGATGACGTACTACCCATGAGCAACCGAGAGTAAACAAAAAACGCCATGTTATTCCGTGTGTATTATGTATGCGTTTTCATGCAGAGGCATGAAGTTTTTACGAATCTTTTTTTTATAGTGTATCACTATCAGCTACAATAATGCCAACTTCATGTGTTGTTGGTGGACTGGATGCACGAGAAATTGTTCGAAGAATCCAGAGATTCATTTTGTGCAATTTCCGCGGGATCCTGCGTTATCAAAGGAATGGGTGAAGTTCGTAAATATTACACGAAAGGATTTCACCTTCTGACCTTCTCGGCAAGAAGTAGGCCTTTGATTTGTTCAGCACATTTTTCAGAGGACTGTGTTGAACCTTCAAGTGCTTTGAAAAATTCACTGGGATTGACAACAAAGTTTCGTTTAAAGCCTGGATCGATCCCCACATTGAAAGCGCCAAACATCGAGAGAGTTCGTACTACTACCACCAGGCCTACTGCTTCTACGTCGGCCGAGTCATCGGCAACCGCCGGGTCTGCCGTGGCCGCAGAGTCATCGCCTTCTCTCTCGTCTGGTGAGCTCCCCTCATCGCTAGAGCTGCCATCACTGTCCTCGGAAGTACCTCCACGAAATGCCTCTTCCTCATCTATACTGTGGTCTTCCCAATACTCGCTGCTATCGGACATTTTTCGCTGTTTTTCGGTCGAAAATAGTTGTACCAAAATATAGCCTAGCTTGTCCGCTGTTATTCCGCATTGCATTGTACGGTAAAAATGCACGCACACGATTGACCCGAGTAAATCGTCATGGGTAGTACGTCACACACAATGTATGAATTATTCATGAGTTAAGGGCTTTTGCTGAAACTGAGTTTTTCTGGGTCGTAGAACGCCGATCAATTTTGGGGTTTTTTTGCATGAAGGAACAAGATTTATTGAATACTAATGATATATTAGTAATCATTATACATTTCTCGAACAAAAAAAGGCAACAAAGCCTTTATCATTATTCCGTTGTAGTCCATCTTTAACCCAAATGACATTTTAAGTAATGTTTCATGTGTTTTTATGCCCACTCTGTATTTTTTCCAAAACAATATTCAAATGCAAAGTGGATGATGGTTGATTTTCATGGCTTATTTTTCGGACCTAATGTTTGTTTTTTTGCTCGGTGGCATACATTCTCAGATTTCTTTTGTCCTTATTTTTATTTGTTTTTGGGGGGTGGGTGGTTGAGTAGGACTAGGAGATAAACAAAAATACAAATACAGGCCTAGGCTCTAGCCTATGATGTTCTTTTTTTCTTTCTCAATTAGTCTATTTATTCTTGTTTGACAAAATGCACAACTCAACTGTTGATATTTATTACAAACTAAACAGCATTCTGCCATATTGATAATATTCATCATCTTGTCTGGAGCTCCATTTTAAGTACCCACATACCAATATTGGTTTCTGTGTATCGCCCTATTATGAATAATTAAGGTAATTAATTAGCGCTCCAATTAATAGTTGACCAGTTTTGTGCCTAATGAAAAACAAAGTGTTTTTTTAGGTTTGAGTGCTACCAAAAACACTTGCTCTACCAGAAATGCTTAAAACTTTGCTGTCGTTGTCTACAACTATTGTCTTTAAATTAATTAATTACTATTACTAATGAACATTAACTATATTGCAGTTATTAATTAATGATAATGAACATTAACTACATTTCAGTTATTAATTACTGGAAATTAACCAGCAGTGTGACACACGTGTATTAATACTCCAAGTAATACAAAAGTTATGAAATGATCAGTCCTCAGAAAAATAAGTTAAAAACCTCAGTTAGGGCATGGAGGAAGCTCTTATTCCTCCATGGTTAGGGTCACAATCTTTTCCTTGTTTTTCGTGTAGAAATGCATATTTATTTCCTTAAAAAATTAATAACTTCATTAATATTCATCTGAACGAGCTGCTTTATGTATCATTTTATTGCATTTTAAAAGCTCTTTCCAATGGCTATTTTATTTCCATTGCTCAAACTTCAAATTTCATTTCACATACATATTATTAAAAGAAGTTATGTCAAACGATGATTACGAAATTAAAACAAAGAATGTATAATAAACAAGGCCGTTGCTATTCTTACGTGACCGTATTCCTACGTACTTTTTCTATTATTACGTGAGTTCCGGTAGCGCATGCGCAGTCCCTAGTTAATTGTATGCAGTCCCTAGTTTTTCGTATACACGACTTTTATGTATACTTTTTCTATAAGACCCTATCTTATTAACCAATAATTTTCGTTAACAAAAAAAGTTACGTAATAAAATAATACCAAAAAACAATGGAATTAACTTATTACACATACATACAATAATAACCTAATTCCTATTATTACCTACTGAACACTTACTACATTTACAAACGTACAATGTAGCTACATGTATTGCCGTTGTTAGTTTTATAGTTCGCTTTTTTGTCCACGACGAAGTCACAGCTAGTTTTTTATGAAAAATGTCAAAATTTGAATACGAATGAAATGTAATGTGAATTTTTCACTACGTTTGCACAAAAATCTAAATTCCATCACGGAATCGTTTGAATAATTACATATTATGGACTAAATGGACTCGGAGTGGAGTGCTGTGGTCTCGTGGTCTGGAGCATTGAATTTGTAATCTGTATGTAAAGCTGCAGGTTGTGGGTTCGAGTCCGGCCTGGGACTATGGTGCGTGTGCCCTTGGGCAAGGCACTTTGTCACTCATTGCTTCTCTCCACCCAGGAGTAAATGGGTACCTGTGAGGGCAGAGATGGTTATTGTGGTTGATTTAGCTGCTTTGCGCCGAAATGGCAGCATCGAGCTGTATACTCCCCAGGGAGCTGAGATGGTATTTGGAATGTTTCATGGGCCCAATGACCGGGGTAATAATAAAGCGCTTTGATACACCCACATTGTGGGAGTCTAAAAGCGCTATACCGTACCACTCACAAATTCGTCTCGTTTGCGCGATGGATTTATCGCGAAAAAACGTTCGCGAAAATTGCGCCAAGAACAAAAGTCTACAAACTTAGGGAGTAACTTCAGCCTGCACAATGAGATCCATTGCCGCTTCGCGAACGCTTCGCGAAAAATTCGCGAAGCCTTCGCAACAAATTCGCGAAGCCTTCGCGAAGGCTTCATGTATACACTGTAAACACACCGGCTCACGTACAGAAACTGGATGAATATTTGTGTGACCTTATAAAGTTATAACCTTATTGGTGCGATCATAGGATGACAAAACCTAGGGGAAAACTCTGAATATTTGTTTGCAAATGAGCGTGCAACACATGTCGAATATAATCAAATGTGCTGTAACGTACCGCAAATTAATTTTAGTCGGTGCCATTTTTACGGCGCGGTGCGGTGCTTTTATTAGCGTTATTGACGAACAAAACTTAAATTGCCGCTTCGCGAACGCTTCGCGAAACACACACTTAACATCTCATGACAATTCGCGAAGCATTTGCAAAATTGTTTGAAATCGTCAGTCGTCACTAAGATACAAAGAAAGCAGGGTTTTTGTAAACTGAACGATCGACTACCACATAAAAACGTTACCTTATTACCGCGAGATCTTTACAATTTACAAAACCCTCAAGATGTAGGCCTATGGATTATAATTATAGTTACATAGGCCAAGTTTGCTGTGACGTACTGCAAACCTTCCTCGGTACCGCTCTGCATTTAGCGTTAATGGCGGCCGGCCGCGAACAAAAATCGGTGTGCAGTGCAAGTGGGGGAGCGTTCGCGAAGCGACATTTTAAAATGTCATGACAATTTGCAAAGTGTTTGCAACATTGTTTGGAATAAGCAGTAAGATACCATGTTATAATACATTATAATAAAAGTAAGGTTTGCATTTAGTGTATTGTAACGCACGGCAAACCTTCGTCGGCACCATAATTACGGCGCGGTGAATTTAGTGGTAATGGCGGCCGCGAACACAACTTAAGTGTGCGGTTTACGCGAAGCGTTCGCGAAGCGTTCGCGAAGCGTCAATTTAAAATCTCATGACAATTCGCGAAGCGTTTGCAGCATTGTTTGGAATCTTTAGCAAGATACAAAATCAGCTAGCTTAAGGTTATGGAAGAAAGCAGGTTTTTTATGACAGAAAATATAATTATCTGTCCTTTACTTCATGATTGACTATCACATCAAACGTTACGTTTAATACCGCGAGATTGTTGCGTATTATCTAATAACCATATACAAAACCATCAAGATATGTATTATACTATTTATAAGCATGTAAGTGTACTGTGACGTACAGCAAATCTTCGTCTGAACCAGTATTACGGCTCGGTGCGGTGCATTTAGCGTTTTAATCTGGGCGCCAGCTCCTGAGATCTGTCGCTTGGTTTCGTTTCACCCTAAAGGGGGAAGGGTTTATAGCACTTGTATGTGTGTGAGGGTACGGTATTTCCATGACACCGATGTACACACGGTATTGCGTGCTGGGGGGAATTCCCAGTGTGAGAAATCTTTGGTCCGCTTATTACATGTGATGTAGATGTGATGTATAGATATGCGAATTTAGTTGGATACGGCATGGCAGATTGTCTTGGTAGCTGCTTCAGTGGCACTTTTAGGTTTTGCCATTATTTAACCCCAAAATAACTGTTCATGTGCCTGATTCGTATCCCATCAATTGTGTGAATGGCCATGGGAGCGTTGCGACTTCTAGGTGTCTTCTGTATGGACCATAATAGATGTGGAAGTCGCATGTGCTGATACTGGGGTAAGGGTCTTATTTGTCCCCAAATTATGTAGACCATAGTTATCAGAATATAAAAAATTCAACTGCCTCATATTTGTTAGTTCCCTAAAGCTTCAATGCTGCGCCATTTCCTTACGGAGCATTTCACGAAACTTGGCGTAGGTGCGCAACGTTTTAAACAGCGTTTACGAAGACTGTTTGCGTACATTTGTGTTTTTCATGAAATCGTCGTTGTATCACCTACGCCCACTATTTTCAAAATATTTTTGTCCGACTTTTCGCGAAATTGTGCGGTAACATTAAAAATTCTGTCACGGGTAAAATAGTAATTCCTTTACTTCAATCACAAGACCGAGTGTCTTTCATCGAGCTTAATACGTTGAGCAATGACGGGCTCCACGTCAATTACGTTTTGCCTGTAAAATAGGTCATTTTCAGTCGCTACGCCATATCTTCCGCCACCTAAATTGACTGCGCAAGCTACGCCACAATAAGCCGCGGACGTACGCACTGTTAAACTTTTGTGAATTTTGCGTAAGCGCAATATTGCGCAGCAAAGAAAGTTGGCGCAGCTTACGCAATATTTTGTGGCGCAAGAGGGATTGCGCCATTGCGCAAGGTTTCGTGAAATCGGCTGCAAGACCTTTGAACTCCCCAGCCCCCTCCTTTATTGAGTGGACGAACCTCCGCCCTGGAACTCACAACAGGGTAGACCACTACATATGGAAGGGGGATGCCTCTAGATTATTTTAAGAACGGGTGTAAGCATCCAAGGTGGCAGGCCTATTGCTTGGGCGATACCGCGATATTATCGAAAATCGCGATACCAGTCTTTTTTTTTTTTAAGTATCGCGATGTATTTCCTAATCGAGACGATCTTGCAACAACAAGGAGCTGTTTCAAAACATAGAGCGTTACAGACTGTAACCACAAGATTCCCCAAGTGACTGATGACCCGAAAAGACCCACATCAAAGCTTTAGCGTTCAAGCGGTACGTCTCACACAGACACTACAGAAAACTACAATAGCGTTACATTAGGCGCCCACGAAGGCCAAGAACCGGTTCTATTTTATCGGGTCGGGTACCCGTAACCGAATTTATAAATTTCAACGCAACGTCCGAGACATTAGTTCAGTGAATTACCGACCATTCCAAAACTCCATTTGTTTTTTTTTAGTTTGAATTTAGTTTTGTTTTGACTATCTTAAGCAAGCCCATTGTGTGTTTTTATAAAGTTTCTCGTAGCCAGAAAATGATCTTCTTTGATGCGCCGCAGATGGCGGAATAAAGTAAACAAACATTTAAAGTGATTGGCGTTGTAATTGTACTTACACTAACCCTTGCCGACAGATACAGAATTTATTTAAAAGGCGTTGGTCGGTGTATTCCTCGACCGAATTTATATTTATCAGTCTTAGACCAACCGATGGTCATTAAATTGGGTAATATAAGTACTTTTACAAAAGTTTGCCGTACTGATTTACAAAATGTATTAAGATGTACAAATAAAAAGATGTTAAAAAACCCTGAGCCTGTTTATTTACGAGAACCTAGTCCTACAAAAAAATAATTCCTAAGGCTAATTATGTAATTTGCCTTGTTTTTATAGAAAACAAGAGAAAGGGAACTTAAAGACTTGTTTGAATGAACTCCCAAAACAATTTCCAACAGTTTTTTAGGGGTAAATAATAATACGATTATATTCCAAGTAGGGGCTAGAAATCCAGACAATGATTGACAGCTGACCTACACATTGTATTACATTGTAGCAAGCGGGCCAACATGTGGCCTGCCATTACTTTGGAATTTCAATAGGCTGGGGATGGGAATGTCTCTTCGTGGCATACAATTACAACCGACATGATTGGACGTTTCTTTTTTATGGGATGTTTATAAGTCAAAAGTCTACATTACTGGTCTGGCCGGCTAGTGGAAAGAAAAAGGAGAAACCCTGTTAACAATAACAGTGACGGCCGGGCGGATGAACTCGGTGAAGAATAGACAGCGGGGAGCTCTTGGAAGTTCGCCGACTTCGTCATCCATGTCTTTATTAATGTAGCCTTCCTGAAGGGGACAACGAATCTTATTGGTGGTGGGGGCTCGGGATGTTTCTATGGTTGAACAAACTGCCGTTCATAGACCAATAAAAAACAACAATTCTTCAGTTTCACTTCAGTCGGCATAATCCTTTGTGATGTGGTTAATATAGTAGGCCAGAGCGGCAGGTTCTCTCCACAGCTCCCGATCCCACAGTTGGTAGCCGTTGTGTTTCTTGTAAACAAAAATGCGACGCACTTTGTGAGACTATTTCTGTGGTTGTTGGCGCTGAAGTGTTGATTTTTGTTGACGTCACAAATTTAATCGCGATATATTTTTGACGATATATCGTGGATGAAAAAAAGCGGTATCGCCCAATTGAAGACTGGCAGCAAGGTACTTTAATTCACCAATCTGTCTAGGTATCCACGCCTTGCTATTCACAAAATAACGGTAACAATTTAAAAAGAGCAGTAGATCTAACGAACACTAAATGTTGTTACTCGTTTAGAATAGGTTATTTTGTGATTTTAAAAGTCCCCCTAGGCAGCTACAACTTCGCGGACATGGTTAAACACTCGGGAATCTGTCTACATGTATACCAATAAACGTAGATAAGTTGCCTATACATTTGGGCGTTAATTTGACATAAAAGGTGCGATACCCAACCATATACTTTAAGATAGTCTTTCACTGCAAAAATATCAACCCTGGCCTGTTCTCACTAAATTATAAATTTACAATAATTGATGGACTACTATAATAGCAAAGTGCAATCCCCCCCACTAAAAAAAACGTTAAATGAGGGAAGTCGAAGTGAAACTTGTCAAGAAATTGAATCTGAATTTCAGATAGTGAGATACAGTATTCTCTGGAAAAAGAAATAAAGTCGGCTCAGTTTTCCCAAACGTGGACAAGAAATAAAATATTTCGTTAAAATTGACAAACGCTGATAAATCATTATCTCCACTCACATTTCTAACTCTATGTTAACAATTGTTTTGGTATTTCTTAAAGATTTCACTGATGCGCACCTAAAAAGGTAAGTACATGTACCGTTATACATGCAATGGGGCCTTTGAGCTTTCCCGAGTGGCGAAACAATTCTCTCATACTACATAACCTTTTTGTGCAAATTTCTTTTGTGATTGTGAACTTTCAAGAATATCCTACATGAGGTCATTTTGTGACTTGAAGTTGTATACATGTGTTTTCTTATTGTTAGTACTTTCCACAGGTATTTCCCATGATGTACCTCAAAGTCAACTTCCAGTGATTTGTGATAGGTTTGTATTTTCATTATATTAATTTTGCGTTTAAGTTACACATCCAACGCTCAATCACACCTCAGAATGTGTATGACACGTCATAATTATACATCTCATTTGTTATGCCTTTGTTACTTACTAATAATGTAATAGATTTGTTGAAGCATAATATTGATTCCCCCACAATCGAAATTGTTAAAATAGAGTTAATGTTGATCTTGCAATTATTTCAAATGTATTTCAATGTTACAAATTCCAATATTCGATGTGACATATTATCACCAGGTCATCATATGCCGTTTGCGTCATTGTGTTATTTCCACTATTCCCATTTGTCAATATTGGGCATGATTGTCCCTTTAAAAAAATAAAAACTATCATGACATGTTTTTGTTCAAAACGGATTTTTAAAAATATGATTTTAAATTTATATATTTTTATGAATGACGACTACATAATGATGTTAATTAAATGTTGAGTTAATGTTGTTATTGTTTTCTCACTGCATGCTTCAACTCCTCTGATTTGGCATTTCATAATTGTTAAACTAACCGTGTCGACTTTGACGAGTATCACGATAATCCCAGGTTCATTTTGAGTTGAACCGCGGCAATTGGCCGCATGCCCTGCCCAACGCGATGCCCCTTCAAACTTAACACTTGCCGCCCTTTTAAACACCAAGTCATGAATCCTCTAATTTAACTAGGCATATATAGTGAATAATTGTTGAATGCCATTTCGTTCTTTGTTTTATCGTCGGCTATGACATGTCAGACGCTAGGAGTTACCTGCTACGAAAACCTGTATCTTTGCCGTTTTTCACGAACCACAGCTTCGTCTTCGTTCTGGCTTCACGGAATTTCGTGAAATACGCTTACCGTATAGCACAGTAAGCAGGTATTTTTCGCTAACGGTAGCGCACAGCAGAGCCACAAAATTGGGCCCTGTAATTGTTGTGGACCCGTCATTCCCAAGATGCGATGTCGTTTAGGTTGTACGGTTGTTATACCACAATACCGCGTCGCTGCCTTGTACTAGTAGAAGTAGAAGTAGAAACAGCGCTGCCAATGTCACCCGGTTGTGGTATCTGGTTTCAACTACATTTATAACGATACAACTGGATGTGCTTCTTCGTTTATGACTCTGTTCCGAGGCCCGTGCAGTCTGCCGAATCCCTAGCAGCCGATTTCACGAACAAATGCGTAGCTTGCGCCATTTTTAAAACTGGCGTAAGGCTTACCCAACAAAAAAATTATCCGTATAGCTGCGCCATTTCCTTATAACCCATTTCACGAAACTTGGCGTAGCTGCGCAACGTTTTAAATAGCGTTTACAACGACTGTTAGCGTATATATTTTTTTTCACGAAATCGCCACCTTCGCCCGCCATTTTGAATAGTTTTGTCCGACTTTTCGCGGAATCGTGCGGCAACGTAAACAATTATATGTCAAGGGTAAAATAGTAATTCCTTTACTCCAATCATAAACCTGTGAGTGTCTTTTATCAAGCTTAATAAAATACGCAATGACGGGCTCCACGTCAATTACGATTTGCCAGGAACAGGTCATTTTCAGTCACTATGCCACATCTTATGCCACCTAAATTTACTGCGCAAGCTACGTCATAATTTGTTACGCATCAAAAGAAAGTGGCGCAGCGAACGCAATAAATTGTGGCGCAATGGGGCTTGCGCCATTGTGTAAGGTTTCGTGAAATCGGCTGCAGGACTAAAGTTAACAAAAGAGCGCCTGACAACCTGTTCTGCATGGTCCCGTCTAAAACAGCCATTTTAATCAAATTACATTTCTCGTGTTTCTGGGTAAACCCCTGTAAATAGCCCAACAATCCATCCGCCAACCTCACGAATACAATTATTTATTCGAGAGTTCTTGAAGCCATAGAATTAGCCATTTGCGCGTGACTCCGAGTTAAACATCTTGTACACTGACTTGGGCACCGTTGAACTTTGAATTATCTAGACTAAAGACACTGTTGCCATATTGCGTGATTCGGGGCAAGCCTTACGCTAGAGTAACCCCCAGCTCCGGATGGTCTGGTGTCTCTGTGCCATTCTCACCTATTGTGAACAATGTATTTGGCGCTGAACGTCAGTTACATAACTATGCCAGAGCTTTCCCAGAATCATGTGATATGGCAACGGTGCCAAGCTCAGTGAGCAAGTCAGTGTACAAGATGTTATTCAAATTTAACTCTGGGTCTCGTGCAAATAGCTAAATTGAAGAAATATCACACTGGACCTCTGGTCTGGACTAGGTGGGTATTTTGGCTTTAATTGGGCTTGAAAGTGGCACTATTTAGCCATGTTGTGGAGGGATCATTTTTCAATAGTAAACCCACTAAAAAGAAAGATGAGGTGTTGATCATCATTTTTCTGTAGAGCCTGTACAGTAAGAGTTCTGAGTATTTTTAACAGAATTTAGTTTGGGCATTTATCACTGGTGTCTTATAAAGGGGTGCACGCAATATGGCAGATCTGCCGGGCTGCGTAGACTATTTTCCTAGGATGGTTAGGGGTGGGGTTCAAATTCAGTCTCTGTAAATTTTTCATTTACTATTTTATTTGGTTTAAAGGTAGAATATACCATTGGTAATGAATTGAGTTATCATGAATAGGTGGATTTGGGGGGTTGTATTTAATAGTAAATATCGTTTGACTGACCTGTCCGAAGTTTTACAATCACGGATGCCGAGAAAAACACGAAAAACAGCGTTTGTTTTCAACCGGCGTCGAGCAGTTATTCTTATGTTATCTTTGTTTTTTTCGCGATCGCCGTCTGGCGATCACGATTTTTTCTTTATAAAATTATACCTTTCGGAATAATTACAGGATATCTTGCGCATTCATTTTGCTGGATGCATAGAATCATTATTTACTTTCAAATGAGTAAGATATTTCTTAATCATAGTACATTTTTTCGATATCTGCAAATGGTGTATATACTACCTTTAAAAGTTTATTGTCGGAGCGAGTTTACTTTAAGGAAAAGTAAGGATCTTAGAACCTAAGTGTCTCCCACTCAGTGTAGTGTAGATCCGCCAAGTTATGATAATTGCCCGTAACCATTCTAGGAAAACATTATGCCGCCAGGCAGCTTCAATGAGGCAGCTAATTTTAATATGAATGGCCAATAGTTTGTAGAATCTCGGATTGCAAAACCATCCAGAAGTACGAACCTGCTGCATGGACAGGATTCAACTATCAGTGGTTGCGATTGTATAATAGTTTCATTGGATCATACACTATAGTTCAGGGGAAATACCTAATTGTGTTTTGTTGACCTCACACAAATTGCAATAGAATATTTTTCATCACAGTTCAATCACAGATTTGTGTTGCTTACAATAATCATATCTACGTTAAAATGTATTTTGGGGATTTTTTTGAACTTGTTTACGTCTCCCATGAACTCTCCCAAGGCAACCCTTGAACTACTTCTTCGCCCAATTTATGGACACACCATTTTCCCTAGTTTTGGTTTGCTGGGCTAAATATCACAATCATTGTTCATATGATTTCCCAGAAGGTTTTAATATGATAACTGTGCCAGTAAGCAACTTGGTGAATTTGCAGCTCACCACGAAGTTGTAATTTTGGATAATTACTATGTTTACAAAAAAATTCAGTCACATATATGCTTTAGAAAATGTTATTGAAGTAAGGATATGTAAGTAGAATCACCAAAATACACTTTTCAAAAAAAGTTAATAATAATAATATACCCAAGTATAGGAATAAATATATTACGCGGCAGGGAATAACGATTTGTGCAAATTAGTCATATTTCCACCACTTGGATTTTTGATTTTTTTTAGTATACTATGCCATTCTAGGGACCTTATAGATGTGCACTGTGGTGAAAATATTCTATTGCAATTTGTGTGAGGTTAAAACTTATTTTTGGTTCATAGTGTTCTCTGATTAAAACGTTTTTAGCACAAATCACAAATCAGTTTGCGTTTGTTTACTTCGACTTCCTCATTCTAATAATCACAATTTCGAGTCATCATGTTTTAATATTTTCTTCTAATTATCGTTAATGTTGAGTTCATCATTGTTTTAATCTAACACGTTCTCTCTAAAATGATCACTCCAACATGTTTACAATGCGCGTCATATCGCACTTTAACAGTTTTATCGCGTTGCAAATGTATCCACCAGTCAATAGCGATTAGCGCGTTTTAATCCCGATGAGCAAAGAACAGCTTTTGTACAGGCGCTGCTGATGATATGAAGCATGTTTACTACATGTACATGTAATGTACACGGGGATCAATGTACACTACATGTACATGTACATGTAATGTACACGGAGATACGTGTACACTACATGTACATGTAATGTACACGGAGATCAGTGCATGCAGCGCATAGCGCGCAGTAGGAACGGGGTGAACCCATTGTGCAGAAAGACAAATGTATACAATTTTATTACAATGTAAGCGACTTCCGGCCGAAAGCTTCGAAACTGCGCGCTGGGTCAAGAGGTCATCTAAATATAAAGTCGAGTTGTTGGTGTGTTAGCATTGATGTACATGATGATCTGAAATTCGGTGTACATACTGTACGTGGTTAGTTATGTACTGTACATGTACGTCTACACGTGCATGGTTTGTATAGTTGTGTGGTTTGTATGGGTGTGTGTGTGTATAATGTCTACGTCTTTGTGTCAAGTGAGCACTTTGGCCGCGGTAGCAGGGGTTTCTTAGTGAGCTTTCGTGGTTTGTTTTTTTTTTTGGGGGGGGGGGGGGGGGGTTGGTGGTTGTTGTTGTTGATGTTGTTTTTGGTGGGGTTGTGGGTTTTTGTTATTGTTGGTTTTTTGGGGGGTTTTTTGGGAGGGGGGGGGATTCTTAAAGTTTTTTTAGGGGGGTTTGGATACTTCAGTCATTCAAAACAAATGTTTACACAAGCGGGGGTTGCTGGATCGACAGGGCATGCGGCCAATGGCCGCGGTTAAGATCGATGCCTGAATTTGTTAGTGTAAAAGAATTAATATGATAAATTCAACTCAAAATGAACCTGGGAATATCGTAATACTCGTCAAAGTCGACACGGTTAGTTTAACAATAATGAAATGGCAAATCAGAGGAGTTGAAGCAGTGAGAAAACAAAAACAACATTAACTCAACATTTAATTAACATTATAAAGTCGTCATTCATAAAAATATATAAATTTAAAATCATTTTTTTTTAAATCCGTTTTAAACAAAAACATGTCATGATGGTTTTTATTTTTAAAAAGGGACAATCATGCCCAATATTGACAAATAGTGGAAATAACACAATGACGCAAACGGCATAAGATGACGTGATGATAATATGTCAAATCGAATATTGGAATTTGTAACATTAAAATACATTTAAAATAATTGCCACATCAACATTAAATCTATTTTAACAATTCCGATTGTGGGGGAAGCAATATTATGCTTCAACAAATCTATTACATTATTAGTAAGTAACAAAGGCATAACAAATGAGATGTATAATTATGACGTGCCATACACATTCTGAGGTGTGATTGGGCTTTGGATGTGTAAGTTAAACGCAAAATTAATATAATGAAAATACAAACCTTTATCACAAATCCATGGAAGTTGTCTTTGAGGTACATGATGGGAAATACCTATGGAAGGTACTAACAATAAGAAAACACATGTATACAACTTCAAGTCACAAAATGACCTCATGTAGGATATTCTGGAAAATTCACAATCACAAAAGAAATTTGCACGAAAGGTTATGTAGTATGTGAGAATTGTTTCGCCACTCGGGAAAGCTCAAAGGCCCTA
Organism: Crossaster papposus; assembly: GCA_037893245.1. Lineage (NCBI taxonomy): Eukaryota > Metazoa > Echinodermata > Asteroidea > Velatida > Solasteridae > Crossaster > Crossaster papposus. The sequence goes on along the minus strand of JBAIAA010000271.1, from coordinate 3,082,587 downwards.
TTGCATGTATAACGGTACTTACCTTTTTAGGTGCGCATCAGTAAATCCTTTTGAAATCTTAAATACCAAAACAATTGTTATAACCGAGTTAGAATTGTGAGTGGAGATAATGATTTATCAGCGTTTGTCAATTTTAACGAAATATTTTATTTCTTTTCCACGTTTGCGAACACTGGGCCGACTTTATTTCTTTTTCCAGAGAATACTGTATCTCACTATCTGAAATTCAGATTTAATTTCTTGACAAGTTTCACTTTGACTTCATTCATTTAACCTTTTTTGTTAGTGGGGGAATTGCACTTTGCTATTATAGTAGTCCATCAATTATTGTAAATTTCTAATTTAGTGAAGTGATTTGCGGGCCAGCTGCAGCCGATTTCACGAAAAGTGCGTAGCTTGCGCCATTTTCAAAAGTGGCGCAAGGCTTACGCAACAAAAATGTTGCGTAGCTGCGCCATTTCCTTACCGAGCATTTCACGAAACTTGGCGTAGCTGCGCAACGTTTTAAACAGCGTTTACGAAGACTGTTTGCGTACATTTGTGTTTTTCATGAAATCGTCGTTGTATCACCTACGCCCACTATTTTGAAAATATTTTTGTCCGACTTTCCGCGAAATTGTGCGGCAACATTACAAATTCTGTCACGGGTAAAATAGTAATTCCTTTACTTCAATCATGAAACTGTGAGTGTCTTTCATCAAGCTTAATGCTGAGCAATGACGGGCTCCACGTCAATTACGATTTGTTTGTAAAATAGGTCATTTTCAGTCGCTACACTATTTCTTACGCCACCTAAATTGACTGCGCAAGGACATGTAAGCGGACCAAAGATTTCTCACACTGGGAATTCCCCCCAGCACGCAATACCGTGTGTACATCGGTGTCATGGAAATACCGTACCCTCACACACATACAAGTGCTATAAACCCTTCCCCCTTTAGGGTGAAACGAAACCAAGCGACAGATCTCAGGAGCTGGCGCCCAGATTAAAACGCTAAATGCACCGCACCGAGCCGTAATACTGGTTCAGACGAAGATTTGCTGTACGTCACAGTACACTTACATGCTTATAAATAGTATAATACATAGTATAATCTTGATGGTTTTGTATATGGTTATTAGATAATACGCAACAATCTCGCGGTATTAAACGTAACGTTTGATGTGATAGTCAATCATGAAGTAAAGGACAGATAATTATATTTTCTGTCATAAAAAAACCTGCTTTCTTCCATAACATTAAGCTAGCTGATTTTGTATCTTGCTAAAGATTCCAAACAATGCTGCAAACGCTTTGCGAATTGTCATGAGATTTTAAACTGACGCTTCGCGAACGCTTCGCGTAAACCGCACACTTAAGTTGTATTCGCGGCCGCCATTACCACTAAATCCACCGCGCCGTAATCATGGTGCCGACGAAGGTTTGCCGTGCGTTACAACCATGGTTACAATACACTAAATGCAAACCTTACTTTTATTATAATGTATTATAACATGGTATCTTACTGCTTATTCCAAACAATGTTGCAAACACTTTGCAAATTGTCATGACATTTCAAAATGTCGCTTCGCGAACGCTTCACTTGCACTGCACACCGATTTTTGTTCGCGGCCGGCCGCCATTAACGCTAAATGCAGAGCGGTACCGAAGAAGGTTTGCAGTACGTCACAGCAAACTTGGCCTATGCAACTATAATTATAATCCATAGGCCTACATCTTAAAGGGCAGTTTTGTAAATTGTAAAGATCTCGCGGTAATAAGGTAACGTTTTTATGTGGTAGTCGATCGTTCAGTTTAGAAAAACCCTGCTTTAATTCTTTGTATCTTAATGACGATTTCCAACAATTTTGCAAATGCTTCGCGAATTGTCATGAGATGTTAAGTGTGTGTTTCGCGAAGCGTTCGCGAAGCGTTCGCGAAGCGGCAATTTAAGTTTTGTTCGTCAATGACGCTATTCCGCACCGCGCCGTAAAAATGGCACCGACTAAGATTAATTTGCGGTACGTTACAGCACATTTGATTATATTCGACATGTGTTGCACGCTCATTTGCAAACAAATATTCAGAGTTTACGGCAAACATTTGTAAAAGTACTTATATTACCCAATTTAATGACCATCGGTTGGTCTAAGACTGATAAATATAAATTCGGTCGAGGAATACACCGACCAACGCCTTTTAAATAAATTCTGTATCTGTCGGCAAGGGTTAGTGTAAGTACAATTACAACGCCAATCACTTTAAATGTTTGTTTACTTTATTCCGCCATCTGCGGCGCATCAAAGAAGATCATTTTCTGGCTACGAGAAACTTTATAAAAACACACAATGGGCTTGCTTAAGATAGTCAAAACAAAACTAAATTCAAACTAAAAAAAAACAAATGGAGTTTTGGAATGGTCGGTAATTCACTTTGAACTAATGTCTCGGACGTTGCGTTGAAATTTATAAATTCGGTTACGGGTACCCGACCCGATAAAATAGAACCGGTTCTTGGCCTTCGTGGGCGCCTAATGTAACGCTATTGTAGTTTTCTGAAGTGTCTGTGTGAGACGTACCGCTTGAACGCTAAAGCTTTGATGTGGGTCTTTTCGGGTCATCAGTCACTTGGGGAATCTTGTGGTTACAGTCTGTAACGCTCTATGTTTTGAAACAGCTCCTTGTTGTTGCAAGATCGTCTCGATTAGGAAATACATCGCGATACTTCATCGATATCTCGATTTACCGATATCGCGATTAAAAAAAAATCGACACGATATCGTAATCGTTTAAGAACTGGTACCGCGATTTTCGATAATATCGCGGTATCGCCCAAGCAATAGGCCTGCCACCTTGGATGCTTACACCCGTTCTTAAAATAATCTAGAGGCATCCCCCTTCCATATGTAGTGGTCTACCCTGTTGTGAGTTCCAGGGCGGGGGTTCGTCCACTCAATAAAGGAGGGGGCTGGGGAGTTCAAAGGTCTTGCAGCCGATTTCACGAAACCTTGCGCAATGGCGCAATCCCTCTTGCGCCACAAAATATTGCGTAAGCTGCGCCAACTTTCTTTGCTGTGCAATATTGCGCTTACGCAAGTTTCACAAAAGTTTAACAGTGTGTACGTCCGCGGCTTATTGTGGCGTAGCTTGCGCAGTCAATTTAGGTGGCGGAAGATATGGCGTAGCGACTGAAAATGACCTATTTTACAGGCAAAACGTAATTGACGTGGAGCCCGTCATTGCTCAACGTATTAAGCTTGATAAAAGACACTCGGTCTTGTGGTTGAAGTAAAGGAATTACTATTTTACCCGTGACAGAATGTTTAATGTTACCGCACAATTTCGCGGAAAGTCGGACAAAAATATTTTGAAAATAGTGGGCGTAGGTGATACAACGACGATTTCATGAAAAACACAAATGTACGCAAACAGTCTTTGTAAACGCTGTTTAAAACGTTGCGCACCTACGCCAAGTTTCGTGAAATGCTCCGTAAGGAAATGGCGCAGCATTGAAGCTTTAGGGAACTAACAAATATGAGGCAGTTGAATTTTTAATATTCTGATAACTATGGTCTACATAATTTGGGGACAAATTAGACCCTTACCCCAGTATCAGCACATGCGACTTCCACATCTATTATGGTCCATACAGAAGACACCTAGAAGTCGCAACGCTCCCATGGCCATTCACACAATTGATGGGATAAGAATCAGGCACATGAACAGTTATTTTGGGGTTAAATAATGGCAAAACCTAAAAGTGCCACTGAAGCAGCTACCAAGACAATCTGCCATGCCGTATCCAACTAAATTCGCATATCTATACATCACATGTACATCACATGTAAGCGGACCAAAGATTTCTCACACTGGGAATTCCCCCCAGCACGCAATACCGTGTGTACATCGGTGTCATGGAAATACCGTACCCTCACACACATACAAGTGCTATAAACCCCTTCCCCTTTAGGGTGAAACGAAACCAAGCGACAGATCTCAGGAGCTGGCGCCCAGATTAAAACGCTAAATGCACCGCACCGAGCCGTAATACTGGTTCAGACGAAGATTTGCTGTACGTCACAGTACACTTACATGCTTATAAATAGTATAATACATAGTATAATCTTGATGGTTTTGTATATGGTTATTAGATAATACGCAACAATCTCGCGGTATTAAACGTAACGTTTGATGTGATAGTCAATCATGAAGTAAAGGACAGATAATTATATTTTCTGTCATAAAAAACCTGCTTTCTTCCATAACCTTAAGCTAGCTGATTTTGTATCTTGCTAAAGATTCCAAACAATGCTGCAAACGCTTCGCGAATTGTCATGAGATTTTAAATTGACGCTTCGCGAACGCTTCGCGAACGCTTCGCGTAAACCGCACACTTAAGTTGTGTTCGCGGCCGCCATTACCACTAAATTCACCGCGCCGTAATTATGGTGCCGACGAAGGTTTGCCGTGCGTTACAATACACTAAATGCAAACCTTACTTTTATTATAATGTATTATAACATGGTATCTTACTGCTTATTCCAAACAATGTTGCAAACACTTTGCAAATTGTCATGACATTTTAAAATGTCGCTTCGCGAACGCTCCCCCACTTGCACTGCACACCGATTTTTGTTCGCGGCCGGCCGCCATTAACGCTAAATGCAGAGCAGTACCGAGGAAGGTTTGCAGTACGTCACAGCAAACTTGGCCTATGCAACTATAATTATAATCCATAGGCCTACATCTTGAGGGTTTTGTAAATTGTAAAGATCTCGCGGTAATAAGGTAACGTTTTTATGTGGTAGTCGATCGTTCAGTTTACAAAAACCCTGCTTTCTTTGTATCTTAGTGACGACTGACGATTTCAAACAATTTTGCAAATGCTTCGCGAATTGTCATGAGATGTTAAGTGTGTGTTTCGCGAAGCGTTCGCGAAGCGGCAATTTAAGTTTTGTTCGTCAATAACGCTAATAAAAGCACCGCACCGCGCCGTAAAAATGGCACCGACTAAGATTAATTTGCGGTACGTTACAGCACATTTGATTATATTCGACATGTGTTGCACGCTCATTTGCAAACAAATATTCAGAGTTTTCCCCTAGGTTTTGTCATCCTATGATCGCACCAATAAGGTTATAACTTTATAAGGTCACACAAATATTCATCCAGTTTCTGTACGTGAGCCGGTGTGTTTACAGTGTATACATGAAGCCTTCGCGAAGGCTTCGCAAATTTTTTGCGAAGGCTTCGCGAATTTTTCGCGAAGCGTTCGCGAAGCGGCAATGGATCTCATTGTGCAGGCTGAAGTTACTCCCTAAGTTTGTAGACTTTTGTTCTTGGCGCAATTTTCGCGAACGTTTTTTCGCGATAAATCCATCGCGCAAACGAGACGAATTTGTGAGTGGTACGGTATAAGAACTAGCATTAGCATTATTAAATACCACAATTTAACATGGACTATTGCCAAAACAAATTTCCTGGGTGGTCTTCATACGTTCCGCGCGTATTGAGTAACCTTGTCTGTGTAGGGAACCAGTTAAATCACGTAAGAATAGAAAAAGTACGTAGGGTTACGGTCACGTAAGAATAGCAACAGCGAATAAACAATAGTACAGTTTTACACGAATGCCTTTGTAAAAAGAAGTCGTAAGCAATAATATTCTTAAAAACCGAAAGAGATGAGACTGAACAGACTGAATCGATCTCATGCAACTTGTACATTGTTACATTTAATAATGGAAATAAAATTGTTGACAAAAATGTATATCGTTAGACCCTCTAAATTCACGCGGTCCTATTTCTAAGCATTCACATTTAATTTACGTTTAGCAACACGCGCGCGTGCATGAGCGTTAGGTACGCAGATTACGGAGGGTCAAGAATACAACAAGGTCAAGGAGTAGTTAAAGGTTAATAATGGCAATGCCAAAAAGGTTAATAATAATCCCCAACTAGCGCGTTGGAAATAGTGTGACGTCATCCGCCGCAAACGTTTTTAAAAAAGTGGTGTCAGATTTCACGCGTTAATTATGTTCACGCGCTGTCGGCGCTAATAAGAAAATGCCCTCTTTATATTTATATTCTTGATGATTTAGAGTATAATTTGTTTTAGCCAGGAGCTTGTGTGATTTCTTACATTTTTTTTTTTTTTGCGGGTGGGTGATTTTATTATAACGGGAAAGCATTGAGAATTTTTAAATTAGTGCAAATATTAAACAGTGAAAATGAAACCTTTTGCATTACCGGGCGCGATTTTTTTTAATGTAGGCGGCAAAAGGGAAGTTTGTTTAACATATTGGCCGAATTTCATGTCAATCCGGATGTGCTCTTAGTTTTTATGGCGCCCATAAAATTAATAAAGTCGGCAGTATCCGACGCCTGTCAACTGTTTAGTCTTGATTCCAAACGCTCTAATTTAATCGACGATAGACTCGCATTAATGCGCCCTCATGCGTCCTCCGCTTTCAACTATCTAGCGCGGCAATTTTTTTGTCAGCGCCGCCGCGTCCAACCTGGACGACGGGGTTTTTGTGGTTTGGTTTTTCCTTAAGATTTTGTTTTGGTAACTCAAACATCGGACACTCAAATAATGTGATGTTGAAGAAACGTTTTGTTGGACAATGGCTTCGATTGTTCTCTGTTCTTTTATTTAGTTTTAATTAATTTAACTCTGACTAGGTGGGTTTCTGTATACATGTAGTACGACTACATTACATATACTGATGGCAAGCCTAATAATATTAGTAATATACAAATTAAGAAATACATAAATATAAAATAGCCACCAATGACTTTGACAATCTTCTAAAATTATGATGTACAAAGAAAATGTCTTCACAAGGCTTTGTCAATTACCCAGGCCAATAATAATATGCAGTCAAAAAGTACGTAAATAACACACGCTTATAGGTAGCAGGCAATAAATATCATGCCAATCGACTGCGTCGCCCGTTTTAATCGCTGCCTGAAGCGTATACCAATTAAACGGGTATCATTCTTGCAGATGGGCAATACAGATATATGTACGTATATTGGAACAGCACGAAAATTAAGTGCGTCTTTACATAAGGGAATAAATGTGTGTTCGGGAGGTTTTAACCACTCTGTTTAATACCGCTTGGAGTCTGGGTGCTGATAATTACCCGAGCCGAAGGCGAGGGTAATTATCAGCACCCAGACTCCAAGCGGTATTAAACAGAGTGATTAATACCGACCGAACACACATTTATTCCCATTCATAAATACCTTTTTTGTAAAATTCAGCCAAAAAAGCCCCGAAAATCACGGCAAATTGTCGCAAGTAAATTTCGGTGTTTCGCCATTCTGTGTGTTTTCCCCTATCCATGTTCACGGGCCACTGTCAAATGACATGTTTCCGCCTCTGTCGCTCTACGTCACAATACATGCAATAAAGCGTATTTACCATTGATCTCCATTATATAGACTGGATAGGCCTCCGCGTCTAAATGGCGTACGCGCGCGTGTTTTTTTCAAAGGGAAAAGAACGAACGTGACGCGACCGCGTTTGTGCACGACTTATGGAATTTTTTTAAAAAGTGGAAGACTTTTTTTCTTAAATTCGTCATATTTGGAGGAAAAGGATTTTGCACCCGAATGGTTCAAAATAGATAAGAACAATGGTCTGCGCAGCAGTGAAGTGCCCGGAGAAGGATGTCCATTGAGTTGTCCATGTGCAGGGGCTACTTTTGTTGCCAACTGGTTTTAAACACTTCTAGCCATGTCTTTATCGTCCGTTTAAAACCGGCCACGTGACGGGCTCTCGACCAATAGGAATGCCTAAACTGTCCCAGGTATTTATGAATGGTGAGTCAAAACAATATTTAAACCATATATATGTCATGTTATTTACCCAATAATAGGTAAGGTTTTTTACCTTAAAATACATTGCTTCTAACAGCATTCCAATTTGTATTCATTATCCATACCAGATTTAATAGTGTCGGACTTGTTGTGTAATACACTCACAATGTTACCATTTTAAATATATTACCTGCACGTTTGTAACTTGTCGTTTGGACATGTGTTAAATTCGAAGGTGCTGTGAATATTTCTTGTTGCGAAAGACCTTCGACTCCGCTTCCTAAAAATAAGGTTGGGAGCTATACACTACTGCCCCAAATCGTAATAATTATATTAGTAATATTTATAGAAAGATTATTCATTCATTAGTATAGGCCTAGGTTGGCCTCAGACTGGTCCGTATTTTTGTGGGTCACACTGTATACAATATTTGTTTCTTCAAGAGAGCAAGCCACATAGGCCTATTGATAAAGTACTTTTTATAATTTGATCCATTTCCGTTTACTCTCCCTGTAGAGACTGAATTTAACCACATCATGCTCCGTCAAGAGGCTTGTGGTGTGGAACACTTCTAAGAAAAAAAATAATTGACCAAAATGTTTGCTCATGTTGTTGCTGGTCTTCACGATCATTCTACCATTTCCACATGACATCGTCGGAAACAGCTACAAGTGGTGAGCCGTGAGCCGGTCATATATAGGCCTAAAAGTGAAAATCCTTCTGTCTCGACTCGTTCTTAACCGGCATTAGACGGAACAGTGCCGACTGGTGGTGATAACAACCTTCGTCCATCAAACTGACGGTTGCGAACAGACTGTGATGACAAGTGTGCTCAATAACGTGCTTCTGTTGCAAAGTTAATCACAACGGTTAAAGCGCTGAAAGAACTAACAAGTGAAAAAAAATAAACTCAAAACAGCGTTAAACTTGTCGACTCTCTTCGTCAGTTTCACACCGAGTTCGTAGTGCGTGCATCGCACGCGCGCCTTCCGCCCTTCGCGAATCCGCGATATATGCATGCTGCATGCTGCGCGCATTGATATTATTATTAAGCCTGCACGCGTATACAACGCACGTCGTTATACGAACTCGAGTCGGTATGAAACTGATGAAGAGAGCGCAACGTTACTAAAACAAATTGTACATGTGTATTAATGAGCCTTGCTCTATACCTTCACATAATTGTCTACGTACTATCACAGACATAAATAAAAACTAGAACTACGTCTGTTCGAGGAACAGAACATAGGGCTTTTTCGCATTCGCAATTTTTTTTATTAAATATTTCAAAAATTTAACTTTTAAACCATCAAAACAATTTAAAATCATTGAAAACTAATTTAAGTTAATTTAAACAGAGTAAAATGAATTAAAACTGATTAAAACGATGACGTCACACGTTTGTGAACTTTTTGTGCAACTATCTATCACCTAACAACACAAAATGAGGTGTTATGTTAACACGATCCGTTGCTGAGATATGCCTTCAACGTCTAAAAACGTAATAATTCAAATATAATCGTAATATGACGTAACATTTGTCCACATGACGCTAGAGGGTGCTTTAACATTTCATGAAGTCACTGTTAACTTTTTTGTTACTTACAACCTAGCCAGCGCCTTACATCGTTGAAAGTAAGTTAGCATCGTTTCCACTTTTAAATTATAAGGCACTTCCGGTTTGGACCGGAAGGAAGGGTCACGTGATTTCACGCACTGGAGATAAAATGAAGATCCTGGATTATTCTATTAATTGGCACAAAATTCAAGTTTCGGTCTTTTGCGGTTGATGTTTTATTGATTTTCAAAGATTAAATTAATTGCGCCTTTAAGATAAGGTCACGTGGCCCTGATGACGTCTTCCTCGTGGTGTCTGTCGGCGAGACTGGAGTTCACTATTGGGTCTTCACCTGGGTCAAGTTTATGGGAATACGACTTTGTTTTTCCGTTAAAAGTGCTTTGAATTGTGCAAGCAACGTTTACAAAGTCTACGGGGTTGGATTCTGCGTAGCCGAAAGCGTGTTTACCTACCTGTCGTACGCGGCGCCCTTCCCCATGGGCAATTTGATGACGTCATCCTGTTTCACAGGTTGGCGGCTAGTGTCCTCTTGGGTGAGCGTACATGTGCTTGCACGAACGATGTCAGTGGTGATACATTCGCTCAATACATAATACACTATCAGTGTATACGTACATGTACTAGCATGTATATTATACATGTGCCATACACACGTAAGGGGTCAATGCTTTTTGCACCTAGGCCAAAACGATTACATTTCAAGGGTGCCGCAGGGTATGTTCAAGTTCGTTTTTTGCCCCAAAACACAGGGAAGTTCGAGAACTACTTTTACATTAACCTTTAGAGCAAAAATCAAGATTGTATCTGTCAGGATTAATTGTTTAGGAATTTTCAAAGGAAAAGGAGTCTTTTCATTCTAACTTCCGGTCTGGTGACGTCATAATTTTTCTTCCCGTCAACTTGTTCCTAGCATAAAGCTGATTAAATACACCGGTTATAAAGTGATTTCAGCAAACTTCGCCACACACATCAACAGATTATTCATTTTAACAATTTTTCAAACTGCCGCTAGAGGGCGCTATAACATGTTATGACGTCACCAATATTTTTTTTGAAAAGTTTATTCTAGCCAGACACTAACATCGTTGAAAGTAAGTTCATATCATTTTTCACTTTCAAATTATGAGGCACTTCTGGTTTAGACCGGAAGGAAGGGTCACGTGATTTCACGCACACAAGATAAAATTAAGATCCTGGATTATTCTATCTATTGCCACAAAAATTAAGTTTCGGTCTTTTGCGGTTGATTTGTTATTGATTTTCAAAGATTAAATCAATTACACCTTTAAGATGACGTCACGTGACCCCTGATGACGTCACCATGACGTTTTTCGGCGAGACACGAGCTTACTATAGGGTCTTCACTTGGGTTAAGTTTTATGGTAATACGACTTTGCTTTCTACTAAAAGTGACGTGCAGGAAAAACGTGTACAAAGTCTATGGGGTTTAGGTTACTAAAAGAAAAGAAAAAAGAAGAAGAAGAAAAAAAAAAATCAGAACAAAAACAAAGGCTTTTTCGCAAAATTGCGAAAAAGCCAACAAGGAATAAGCAATGTCCCTTCAAGATTGCTGCTATTCATAATCATCAAAGAAATACCCATATGACTATTTTAACCGTAAACTGGCTCAAGACACGTTGCAGCGGATTAGATAAGCCTAAACTGGTTAGTACTGTCTCGAACTCACAGTATTTGTTGGCAACGATTGGTGTGTACGTAATAATAACTTGAAACTACTAAAAGTAATGTATTAATATATTTTTGTTAATTATATCTTCATGTAAATTTCGTTTAAAAAAACTGTCTTTAACGACGCGATATTCGTTAAATCACCATGTGATGGGCAAGTACATAAAATGGACATGGTGTGCATCGGAATTGCTTACATACAAACACTATTTAAGCTATGTTGTGACATATGGTACAAACTAATATTTTGTTAATGGAGACATATAACTTCATCGCGGATGAAATGCAAGGATGAAAATAGTAAATTCTGAGCTGTAAATGAGAACGGAAAAAAGAACAAACTCCAAGAATAAATACTAAAATTATAACAAAGAAGTATGAATAAAATAATGAAGTGATTAACGATTATACGTGAATAAAAACAGTTTACAAATAAAATGAAAAGAAAATACTAGGTCTGTGATTAACAACATAAAACACATTGACCTACGTAAAGAAGAGATTTAACCAATTACACGGGGAAATGTCATTAACAATTGATGTTAAAACGGAAAGTGCAACAATAACATTTAAAAAGCAATAAACCGTACACAGAATAAAAACTACAGGGGATAATAATAATAAGTTGCGAGTCAAGCGCCAATGCGAACGTATGCTTTCTGGAGTTTGCTTTGTCACACGAGGGCGTTCTTCTGCCAAGGGCAGAGCTAGCTATCTGTACGTTCGATCATGGTTCGATCATGGTTTTCAAACGTTTGAATTCTAGACTAAACAACACAAAAGATTTATCTTGACAATAGGAAAGAGGATTTGTGCGGCAAAACCCGCACTGCGCGTAATATCACATTATTGTGTTCTTCTCTTATAATTCAATTACACTATCGGCGCGGTTAGAAAACGGCCGCGTTTCCATATTTTAAACAAGCGTATCTCTCCAACCGCTTGTTAAATTTAGGAAATCGAAGTAGTTTTGGAATATGTGATTTAAAATCGATACGCTCTACTTATTTTTTTACTAGTTTGTCTAGTAATACTATTCTGATTACTTTTTAAAAGTCCCTACAGGCGGGCCCAACATCGTACAGATTCGCCTTGCCTTTGGATGCCCAGAGTATCTGCCTTTTTTAATTGATCAACGCCACCCGTACCGTGAACCACATTTTTAAACTGCGTACGAGTTGGACCGCGTACGAGTTGGTTGGCGTACGAGTTGTCCCGCATACGAGTTGACCAATCTGCGTACGAGTTGTCCCGCGTACGAGTTGATTCGCGTACGAGTTGACCTGTTTCCGGCTAGACAACGACAACGTTATCAAATGTTTACGTTAATTTGACCATGATTTAACGGATAAAGGCATATATATTTTATTTTTAAACTGAGTAATTGACCTACTTACTGCATAGTGATTCCGTAGTGATTTAATCGTTAATCCTTGCATTTTTAGGGTTAGGTTTTACCAGAGACTTGGAACTGTGCGACCAGCAGCAGCAGAACAAACCCGAACAGCCGGAAAATATCTGCTTTACTAATACTAGCTTTATTTAATTAAACGTCTGATAAAAAACCGGGGCTTCGGCTCGGGTCGGGCTCCGGCTCCGGCTCCCGCATTGGTTCCACCCGTACCCGTACCCGTACCCTTGCTTGCCAAACTGGATGAACGAATCCAAAAATGGCGACGCAGCTGGGGTTTGGTAAACGGCCATAGGCAAACATTCTAAAAAAACTGCCATTCTACAAACTGAACAAATTAAAAACAACAAAACTATGTTTCTGATTTTGTAAAAACTTCAATTAATAATTCATATAAAGGTTAGATTTTAAAACTAGCTACTATCTCTTAGTCTGGTTACTATGGTGGCCCTAAAGGGACATCGCACATCGCACATTTCTGCGCAGATTTCTGCAATGTCGCCGATTTTATCGCACATTTCGTTGTTGTTGTTGTTGGTGTAAGTTAGGTTGGCACTTCCAGCATACTACGTGCTCTTTGTGCCATCAACAAAAAATACAAACGGAGCCTGATAGAGAACGAACGGAAAAAAACAAAAAAAAACAAGCGGATGCAATGTATACAAGCTGGGAGGAGGCTGTGATTCACCAAACACAATGCAACTTTTGAAGAATACCCTGCAGGGCCGGATCGTGTGCCAGCAATTTAAGTGCCCGGGCACTGCCGGGTGATTTGCAGAGTCCGCAACACCCCCAGGGGGAAGACCAAGTTGCAAAGATGTCTGGTGAATCACTACCTACCCCCCAATAGATAGGCAATAACTCAAACAATCCCAGAGATCAAAAGAAAAGACAGAAAAAATGTATGAAAGAAAGGGATCATAGGGAGCTGTAAATTATATGTTGATATTACATTTTTGGATGAAATTAATTATTTCATGCGCATTTAGATTTTCTCCTAATAATTTCTCTATGGTCATTTGAGCATTTGAAAGTCTAAGATTTGTTTGTAGATTGTCCCTTTGTTTTTGATATTTTTTGCACTTAATGAGAAAGTGCCCGACGTCGTCATATATGTTACAGGTGTCACATTTTCCATCTGGATGTTTCCCCATCTTATAGAGAAAGCCATTTAAGTTTCTGCAAACTCCAAGCCTCAGTCTGTGAAGAATGACTTATTTCCATCGTGGAAGGTCCCAAGATTTGAAATGTAGCTTGGCCTTTTTTTGAACTATTTTAAAGTTAGAAGATTTAGTATCTGTCCAAGATTTTTCCCATTTTTCTTCAAGTTCAAGTTTGAGTGTATGTTTTATCTCTGTATCTGACAGAGGGATATTAACTTCAATTATATTTTTACGAGTAGCCATTTTTGCTTGCTTGTCTGCTTCCTCATTCCCTTTAATTCCACAGTGTCCTGGGACCCATTCAAAGATGACCATATTGGCTTGATGTTGAATATTCAGTAAAGTATGACGAATATCATAGACTATTTTATTATTTGGGATGGGTTCCGAGATGGCTTGAAGAGCACTTAAACAATCACTAAAAATACATGTGTTAAGAGGTTTAACTTGTTCAACCCATTCTACTGCAAGGAGGATGGCAAAGAGCTCAGCAGTAAAAATGGAAGCTTCATTGTTAAGACGAACATTTTTAGCATATTTAAGTTGAGGGATGACAAAGCCACATCATGTTCTGTTTAATTTGGGGTTAAATGATCCATCGGTGTAAATCCGAAGATAGTTTGTCCACCTCGTGTTGATGATTTCAGTGGCAATATAATATATGATATTATTGTCAGTAATGTGAACAGTATTGGAGAGAATTTATTTAGAAATAACAGGCGAGTTGTAATGCCAAAACGGAAACGGGTTATGCAGAGGAAAGATGTTAATGGGGATTTGTTGGTCTTCCTTCATAAGGTGTCCGATGATGAGTATTCGTCCATTTATTGACATAATATTGTTTTTGCCAATTATCTTCTTGAAGGATTTTATTTGGGTGTAAAAGGTGAGTTTTAAGTTTGATTCCATATAAATTACACATTAATTGACGCCGTAATTGGAGAGGAGGGTCACCACATTCAATTTGGAGATTCATTAAAGATGTACCGCGAATAGCTCCTGTACAGATTTTAAGTGACTGTTACTGGATACTATCAAGTTTAATTTTAATGGAGGTGGCTGCTGAGTCAAAAGCTTCAGATCCGTAGTCTAATAGTGGTTTGATCAATGATTTGTAGAGCCGAAAAAGAGTTTTACAGTCAGCTCCCCAATCATTACCACTAATACATCTGAGGATGTTAAGTTTAGATTTACATTTTTTAATAATGGAATCTATATGATGTTTCCACGTAAGTTTGTGGTCAAAGATTATTCCTAAGAATTTGGCAGTTTTACTTAAATTAATATTAACCTTGTTAATGTCAAGTTTCATGTTAGTATTAAGTTTGTTAGAAAATAGAACCGCAATTGTTTTAGAGGTAGATATTTTAAAACCCCATTTGTCACACCAGCATTTAATAGCATTAAGGTTATATTGAATTTTCTTTTTTAGGAAGTTAATATTTCTATGGGATTTCCAGATAGCGATATCGTCTGCAAATTGGGATATCTTAGCGCCAACAATATTATTGGGTAAATCATTAACAGCAATGTTAAAAAGAATAGGGCTGATAACACTTCCTTGAGGAACACCATTTTTAAGTTCTCGTGGATCAGAGAGAGTACCATTTACATTAACTTGAATTTTCCTATTTTTAAGAAAGTTATCAATCCATAAGGTGATTCTGCCATAAATACCTAAAGCTTGAAGTTTAATGATGATGCCTTTTCGCCAAAGCATATCGTAAGCCTTTTCAATATCTAAAAACACAGTAAGGGTACTTTCCTTGTTAACGAAGGCCTTGTTAAGGGAGGACTCTAGTTGGATGATATGATCTTTAGTACTACGGCCCTTTCGAAAGCCACTATGACAGTCTAATAGGTTATGATTTTCAAGGTACCATATTAATCTAGTATTGACCATTCGTTCCATAAGTTTACATAAAGTTGATGTAAGAGCAATGGGCCTGTAAGATAATGGATCATCAGCTTTCTTCCCTGGTTTTAGTAAAGGGATAATAATAGCTTCTTTCCAACTACTAGGACACTGTGCGGAAATCCAAATTAAGTTAAAAATTGTGAGAAGATAGTTGCGAATTTTCACAGGAAACTTCTTGATAATATTGTTGCTGATTTTATCCTTCCCAGGAGTAGTACATTTACTCTTATCAATGGCCTTATTGAGTTCAGCTGTAGTGAATGGTTCATTGATAGCATTATCATTGTTGTTATTAATGAATATGTCTTTTTCGGCATCTTCTTTAATTTTCTGGAAATCATCATTATAATTGGAATCACTGGAAATATTTGAGAAACTTTCAGCAAGATAGTCAGCTTTTTGTTTGTCCGAAATTATGTTAATATCATTCTTTTTAAGAATGGGAATGTTACGGTTGGACTGGGATTTATTAATACGTTTGATTTTATTCCATATAGTTTTGGAAGGGGTGTGGCAGTTTATTTCGTTGCAAAAATTCTCCCAATCCTTCTTTTTGGCAGCCTTTATGGTTTTACGTGCAATAGCTTTGGCTCTTTTATAGGCTATTAAGTCGGCTGGGAGGGAGGTTTTCTGAAGGGTTTTCAGTGCCTTTTTTCTTTCAAAAATTGCTTTTTTGCAGTCTTCATTCCACCAAGGAGTAGTACTTTTGTTAGTTTTGGAGGGGTTGGTCATTGGAATGGCGTGGTTTATAGCAGACGTTAATTGGTTAACAAAGGTGTTGTAAACCTCTTCAGTGTTGTCAGAGTGATCAGGTTCAGTGATTAATTCATCACAGGCTTTCTCAAATTTAGCCCAGTCAGCTTTCTTAATAGACCAGCGAGGGACTTGATTAGTAGGGGTATTGTAACAGGAACGATCACAGTTAATCATAATGGGATAGTGATCGCTGCCCCAAGTATTGTCAAGAACTTTCCAAGTACAATTTGCAGCTATTCCTGAAGTGGTAATAGTGATGTCAATACAAGACACATTGCCATTGATAGGATTTATTCTAGTGCCATCACCATTATTAATACAAACTAGATTATGGTTAATCAAAATCGCACATTTCTGCGCAGAAATGTTGTTTTGTTGTGTTTATTGGGAAGGAGCGTAATCATACATGTGGCTTTTTTAAAATTATTATTAGGACGATTCTCGGTCACATGGGAAGGACATTAAATTGAAGGACGTGTAACGCTGGTCTATGTGGATTTTTTTCCCTTTTTCTGTGCGGAGACTGTTAATGCAAGATCATTGCAAGAAAGTAACACAGAGAACCCGGTTTATGCAGGCATACTTCGAGGAATGATCAGTTTATTTTGTGTGTGTTTGTTTGATCATTCCTAGAGTTAGCTGCAGTGAATCAGAACTCATTATATATGAGAAGGGGAGGGTGACGTGTTTATGGGAGTTGTCACAAGTCAGAACTTTTCCTCATCGTTTTCGTTATTTGTTTTGGAGATCGATGCTAAAACAGTTCTGCTGTGTGAAGTATCATTGGATTTTAGGTTTGTGGCTGGTCTGCAGAGATAAATCTGTATAATTATGATTTGCTGGTATGCCAGCAGTGTGGTTGCGTAACTATACTGCCCAGAGCGTAATTCTTATTTTTTTTTCTTTTTCTTAGTGATATACGCTTCATGGAAGGTCAGTTCTAGCCGCATTTATTCTGCGAGATTGCAATCAGTAGGAGGAATGGGGGGGGGGGGGGGGGGGGGGGGGGGGGGGGGGTTCGTGTACTGTTTCAAGAGAACCCTTCCGTGCTTTTCGTTATTTTTTTGAGACGCGGAAAAGGTTCTGCTGACAAATATGATATGGATTGTATTTGTGACTGGTCTGCAAAGATAAATTTGTAATTGTACGTTATCTAGTGGGTATGCCAGAAAGTGGTTGTTTGACTGGCCGTAATGCTTTTTTTGTTGTAAGACACGCATCTGGGGGGTCAGTTCTAGCCACAGCTAGATGACAGTCCGTGGTTTGGAGTTCGTGGACGGGCAAATACATCAAACGTCTGCAGGCAAATTGGGTTAGACATTCCCCAAAAGCGGGAGTTTCAAACCCTGTCTCTGGTTTTGGCGACGCGATGACTGGTTTGTGTATTGCAACAGTGGTCCCTTTGTTTTTATTTCACTCAGTGATTGATTATTACCGGTGATAATATATGCCGTCCCCTCTTTTTTCCCTTTTTTGGAAGGGGAGCAGGGCATATTTTCTGTGCTATATCTTGCACCTCATCAGTCACCATTCTTTCAGTTTACTTTCCTTTTTCCTTGTTTGTATTCGTGTGTTGGTTTACATGACAAGTGGCAAGGACAAATACCAGGTGTTTTTGTTTTTGGGTGTTTTTTTTTTTTTGGGGGGGGGGGGGGGGGTGGGGGGGGGGGGTTAATGATCGAACGGGGGGTGACTTATTTATTTTGTTTTAGTCTTGAGATCCATTTCTTTGATCAATGTTTTGTTGTTCCAATAGTTCCAATAGGATTTGCACATTCTCCTCATCAAGATTTGGTTCCTCTTGGTTGGATTGTGGAGATGCTTTAGTCCTAGATCGAACAAGTTTCCTTTTTTATGTTTTTGTGCCGTTTGTATGCCAGGATGGGTTGGGTATCAATTAGCCTATTTAGGTATTCGTTTTCACTAATCAAGGGCCAGTGTTGGAGGATGGCCCGTTTGGGATGGGTGCGCGACTTGTGGGTAGTATGATAGGACGAACACCAGTGGGATATTGTTTTTGGGTTTTTGACGATTAGGGTCCGCGGGAGTCTTGCCCCTTTGAAAAAGAAGGGCTAGGTCTTAATTTGTGTATCCGCGCTTTTGAAGTTTGTCTTTGAAGAATTCAATCCTCTCCTCAAAGTCGTTTAAATGGGTACATATAAATTTGTATCTGGTCACTTCGCCCTCAGTGATTAATCCGCCAAATACCGACTTAGGGTGTGCTGATTCTCGAGCTAGGTACTGAAATGTATCAGTTTTTTGGTAGCTACTCGAGTATCCAATATCCCTTCATGTATGAATCGTTCGCCTTTGTAGATAATAAGGTCGAGTAAAGTGACTTGGCGGTGTGAGATCTCAGATGTGAACTTGAATTTTATGAATTTTATTAAGTGTTTGCACCGAGGTCAGCAGCCTGCTTTTCGTTTCCGTTAAAGATTATAAGAACATCGTCCCTATATCCCATGTTGCTCACAATAATTGAGGGATTGTGAGGGGAAATGTTTCTTGTTCGTATTTGAATAGGGTTATGTCACAAATCTCCGAACTGCATTCGCTGCCCATGGCCACGCCAATTTTCTGTCGGCAAAACTTGCCATTGACTTCAATTATGTTTCGATGCATAATGAGTTCAAGGAGACAGCGTGTGTGGTCTGTCGTGGGCTTGGGTATTGCACATACTGTCGTCGGCCATTGCAAGTGCGTCACAAACTGACTCAATTGTCTTGTGGGCAGTTAGTGTTCATGGATACTTGTTCAAGTTATCTTGCTCCAATGTCAGGTTATTTAGTTTTTCAAGCACATGCCCGGAATCGCGTGTGTATGTGCTTTGTTGTTTGACAAGAAATAGTCTATGTATTTGGATATGGATTGAGTCGGTTGTAATAACAACATGCAGTAGCTCATTGATTACTGGGTCATTCCATGTCAAATCACCCCCAAAACGTTTTTTTAGGGGGTAACAAAAAGCAACAAATGTCAGGTTTTAGCGGCATCCGACCAGCCGTTTTTCTGCTACCGCCTGCTATTTTTGAGAACAAAAATGGATGTGGTCCTTTGAACGTTACAAAGAAACGTTGTGAAATCACAGTCGTACAACATTCAGAGGACATTGGCAAGATAACACTCTAATTATGTACATATTTACTGCGTGTACAAATTACGTAATGAAATACATGTACAAATGTAATACCAATGAAATTAACTTATTACACATTGCAATTACAAATACATACAATAATAACCTATTCATACTACTGAACACTTACTTAGCTACTGCCGTTGTTAGTTTTATAGTTCGCTTTTTTTTGTCCACGACGAAGTCACAGCTAGTTTTTTATGAATAATGTCCAAATTTGAATACGAATAAAATGTAATGTGAATCACTATGTTTAATAACAAATCTAAATTCAACCATGGAATCGTTTGAATAATTACATATTGTAGTCAAGTGCATTTTGGCCTAAATACCACAATTTAACATCGACTATTGTCAACACAAATTTCCTCACTTCTGATTGGTCAGTTGCTGTAGGTACATTTCCTGACGTCCGAATACCGTTTTAGGAACGTTACAACAAAACGTTACATTTCGACGTCCGTATAACGATCTTCGAACGTTGTTAATAACGTTATCTGAATGTTACAATGCAACGTTTCTTTCAAACGTCCGCATAATGTTCCGTCAACGTTTTTACAGAACGTGACCAAGGATGACATTCCAGGAACGTTATGAAGACGTTATGTGTTAGCTGGGTTGCGAAGTGACATTCCTACGACGTTGGGAAGGGACATTCATACGATGCCGAGACTGACTTTTTCACGACATTGTTAACTGAAATGAATTGTCATTTCGGAGATTCCTAAAACTAATTAAACCATCAAATCTGATTTCAAAAACACAACACTTTATTCCTTCCTTTTAAGTCTTTTATAGTCTGTTCCTGTTAAAATTAGGCTGTCAATCCTTATAAAAACTTTCTGTTGAAGTAACTTGGGCGGCTCCAGAGTATCTCCACAACCAAGGTTTCTCAGTATCCTTATGTCCTAGCTAGTTGAAGGGCTCGTACTATGTTGACTTGGCGAAGATAATTGATTAATATAAACACAAATAACATCATTTATATATTGTAATTAGAATGCATTCCAAATCGAACTTTACATCCAATTTAGAAAATCTGTCAAGGCCGACTTTTGAAGAATAAATAATCTTTTCGTCTGCTTGCGAGTTCTTAATCTCAAGTAACATTTAACTTAAAAGTAAGGCAGTTCAATGAGAATTATCGATTTGGAGTACTTTAACTTTGCGGATAAATATGCATTTGAGCATTTTGGACCAAAAAGGTTTTTGATCAAAATAATATTTTAAGAGAAAAATATTCAAAAAATGGTTTTAAAGAACCTTGAGTATTCTTTACCAGAAGTGTTATTAATATTCAACTGCAGTGTATTAATCATTGATTTCTATTGATTAAGTCAAGATATATGGCCCTTCATATTCGTGTTAAAACATTTAAGTAGTGGAGTGGAAGTTTAGCGAACTGGTTTTTCTTTTTTTCTGAAATGTGTCAAAATTATGAGATTATGAGTCGGAGTCGAGTCTAATTAATTTTCATCTGAAACCACTTCATGTGGATTTCCACCATCCCTTTCTTGAGCTGGCCTGGCTTGTGGGGGCTGTACATAAGGAAAACAACAGACAAAAACTGTTTTGTCATTCATTCAAGATAAGTATGTATGTGAGTATTTTTTTAAATATTGTACAGGATGGGTCAAAAAGAATGAGAATGGGATTAATGATTTTGTTCTTACTTGGTCACATTCTTTTTGGCTTACCCTATGCATGTGCATGTGCAAATATCGTTTAACTAACCTGTCCGAAGTTTTACAATCATGAATGCCGAGAAAAGCACGAAAACAGCGTTTGTTTTCAACCGGTGTCGAGCCGAGCAGTTATTCCTATGTTATTTGTGGGTTTTTTCGCGAGTATGACGGATCAGTGACTGCAGAATATCAGTGATCTGTTAAAATCTGTGATCTATACGTTTAAAATAATAATGAAGGGACCGGGACCAGTCTAGCCAGTCTAACTCATTTCTCCATGGTTTGACTGAATGCACAAACCGTCTTCTTCTTTTTGGAAAAAACGGGGACAATGACAATGATTGATGTGAGCATATGTAACATGTGACCTATAATTGTAATTAATAATAATAATTTGTGCCGCGACCAAAATAAATCACTTTTTTTATATACGGGAATAAATCAATCAAATAAATACTGCATACGTGTTCAAGCGTTAACTAACGTGTTCAAGCCACAGATTTAAGACACGTTTTGACCATGTCCAAACAAAACGTTTCTCGAATGTTACAATTATACGTCGCTACAATGAAATATAAACGTTAGTAACTAAAACAGTGACCAGGCCACAACTTTGCAGCAAAGTTTTGATAATGTTACAACAGGGCATTTCAAGAATATTACAATATGACGTTAATTGCTTCAATGTATTATAAACGTTATAACTACCAAGGCACAAATTTGCAGCAACGTTTTAATAATGTCGCAACTAATAAATGTTAAAAAAACATTGCTTCAGTGTGTTATAAATGTTAATAACCATACTGACCAAGCCACAACTTTGCAGCAACGTTTTTATAATGTCCTAGCAAAATGTTTCAAGAAAACTTCAATATGATGTTGCTGCAATGGTATCAACGTTAGGAACATGACGCAAATAACGCGACCAAGCCACAACTTTGTAGCAACGTTTTGACAATTAAATTAAAATGTCACAACAAAACGTACAAATTGCTACAATGTATTATAAACGTTAGTAACTATAACACGACCAAGCCGTTTTCCAACTGTGACATTGCGGCAATACTAACGCTGCTACAACGTATTATAAACGTGGTAGTAATTAACGTGACCAAACCACAACTTTGATAATGTCAGAACACAGCGTTTTGATGACGGTACAATTTTGCACTCCAACGGTTGTTAAAACGTAGCAAAACGTTCTACCCAAACGTTATTCATCACAACTTTGCAGCAACGTTACGAAAATGTCAAAAACAAAACGTTTCAAAAACATCGCAAAACTAACGTTGCTATAACGTATTATGAACGGTAGTAACTATAACGTGACAAAACCACAACTTTGTAGTAACGTTTTGATAATGTCAGAATATAATGTTTTTATGACATTAAAATATAACGTTGCACTCCAACGTTGTTAAAACGTCCCCACGACATTATACCTAACGTTAATCATCACAACTTTGCAGCGACGTTACGAAAATGTCAAAACAAACTGTTTCCAGAACATTACAATAGTAACGTTGTAATCGGACGTTGCCATAACGTCAGGCAAACGTTTACATCCAACACGACCAAACCAAAACTTTCCATCAACGTTACGATAACGTCATGTGTTTGCTGGGTACATACAAACAAAATAAAAAACCTTACTAGTGAATACTACATCGTACATGTACGTACATGTATAATGTAAATGAACAAAAATCTCAAGCATCCTGTAAATCACGGCGCCCTGGTGTGATGTGGTTTTTAAGAAAAGTGGAATTTTGTGTCAATTTCAAACAATTGCTGGCCTGCAATCATAACAACCTGACTAAATTTGTATTTTCAAACACTGCCCCCAAGAACATTACTTTTGTTCTTGTTTTTTCAGCTTCTAGACTCGGAACACAAAACTTTAAACAGGTAAGCGTCACAATATTTATAAATCCCCAAACCCATCCATTTAAAAAAAATCAAAAGCAAACGGTGTATACTACCTTTATAACACTAACAGCCATAGTGGCATTGTGCTTATCACCATTGTGTTTATTGGGACCCTAGCTACCAGCCATACAAATTCAACTAAAATCAACATAGGAGAAATATGTTAATTAATTAAAAAACAAAAATTATGTTTTATTCAAAGGCACGTACTTCTGACACCTAGGCGAAATTGTATCATATTCCATTGAAAAGTTGGAAAAGGATCCTAACAAATGTTCACCTTAAATCAATATAATAATGACAAAGGTGCAAACGTAATGACAATTATGACTAACAAAATCTTTAAAAAAGGCATTTTAAGGACGTCGTTTTTGTTTTTGTCATAATCATTGTCATCATCAAAATACTAAACGGCTTCTGCCCTCAAAACTCTTCGAGATTGTAGGGGAGAACGGCGTTACTGCAGACCTTATCCTCCTCCATTGCGAAACAACAGCATAGTCCAGGAAAAATAGGTTTGGACCTCAAACAAATTGCAACAAATTGTTTTTCACCACAGTGCACTTCTATAAGGCCCCTAGAATTACATACTAAAAGTCGACAAAAATCCAAGTGGTGGAAATATGACTAATTTGCATAAATCGTTAATCCCTGCCGCGTAATATATTTATTCCCATATTTGGGTATATATATATATTTTTAATTTTTTGAAAAGTTTATTTTGGTGATTCTACTTACATATCCTTACATCAATAACATTTGCTAAATCATATAAGTGACTGAATAATTATGGGAACATAGTAAATATCAAAAATGACAACTTCGTGACCCTATAAATGTGCGCACATTACACTGTCTCCAGATATCATCATGTAGTTAGTATTGGTGAGCTTCAAATTCACCAAGTTGCTTACTGGCAAAGTTATCATATTAAAACCTTATGGAAAATCACATAAAGAATGTTAACATTGTGATATTTAGCCCGCCAGCAAACAAAAACTGGAGGAAAATGGTGTGTCCATAAATTGGGCGAAAAAGTATAGTAAAAGGGGTTGCCTAACATGGGAGACGTGAACAAGTTCAAGGAAATCCCCAAAATACATTTTAACGTAGATAGGATTATTGTAAGCAACAACAATCTTTAATTTGGGAGGTTTCCTTGAACTTGTTCAAGTCTGTCACCTTAGGCAACCCTTCACCTACTTGTTAGCCCAATTTAGGGACACACCATTTTCTCCCAGTTTTTGTTTGCTGGGCTAAATATCACAATGTTAACATTGTTTATGTGATTTTCCATAAGGTTTTAATAGGATAACTGTGCCAGTAAGCAACTTGGTGAATTTGAAGCACGTCAATACTGACTACTTAATGATATCTGGAGACAGTGTAATGTGCGCACATTTATAGGGTCACGAAGTTGTCATTTTTGATATTTACTATGTTCCCATAATTATTCAGTCACTTATATGATTTAGCAAATGTTATTGATGTAAGGATATGTAAGTAGAATCACCAAAATAAACTTTTCAAAAAATAAAAAAAATATATATATACCCAAATATGGGAATAAATATATAACGCGGCAGGGATTAACGATTTATGCAAATTAGTCATATTTCCACCACTTGGATTTTTGTCGACTTTTAGTATGTCATTCTAGGGACCTTATAGAAGTGCACTGTGGTCAAAAACAATTTGTTGCAATTTGTTTGAGGTCAACAAAACAAAATTATGTATTTTGCCTGGACTAGCAGGCAAATCCTCTCCTAAAAAAATCGTAAAATATCTCCCGGGCATCATCGACGTGATGTGTGCTTGCACCTGCTTCGCGATTAAGCACAGCTATAGCTAGCCGCGGCCACATGACTTCGACCGAAAACAAAACAACTGCATGCATAATGCATGATGTTGGTGAAATCCGTCCAATCGCGCAGTTCGTTATGCGCCCATAGCTCGAATGTGGTACGGAAACAAAATCGCACCCGGGCCACCCGGCCGGCGGTCAAAGGGGCGTGCATTTGTATCTTTGGAGTTGAACATTGGCTCCAAACGATCCATGTAAGCTCACACACAATTACACGTCATCGAGTCACATGTGGATTTTGGACCAATCAAAAGGATACAACTCCCTGGCCGTGTACACTGTGGTACCAATGACCTAGCCAAATGCTCTGTGCTTATCGTAGACTATTTTGCACACGTGTGCTAATCCCTGACCAGGGGCGAGAAACACTTGATAAAAACAAGTATAAGTACGGTAGCCCTAACAATTATTGAGCTCCATTCCCATATCTCCTAGCGATAAGAATGGACAGCCAAAACGACCTACGGGAGTACTTGATCTCATCTGCCCTCCCACCCCTGGTTCCGGCGTGGAAATGGACCAAGACCTGATGCTGTTCAGCGATGATGAAATTACTTGTGGTCAACGGCAGCCTCCTCCTCCTCCTTGTCGAATAAACCAAAAAGAAAAACAGCTCATCATGTTCAAACCTCACGCCAGAAACGTAATCGGCCGCGCCAAGCCAGAGGTCGTCCGCCTGGTCGGCCTGAGAAATCTCATGGAATCATCTCATGGAATACAAATAATAGCGGAGTGCTCTTTGGATTTGGGTCAAAAAACCTCTGATACGCTACAAATCGGAGCTTGCCTCGGTTGAGACTCGGCTTGCTAAGGCAAACAACGGCGGGTTTGAGCTTGATAGAAGCTGAACTACACGACAGGGTGGAGAGGGGCCGAGCCAAACAGGTCTTCGAAATCATCGTCGATGCGGCTGAGCGGAAGGTGGGCATCTACCCCACATCACGGGCTGGGAGCCGCAAGTAGTTCACCTCAACCGGTAAAAAACCAAAACCGAACGGCTCTTTTCAGAGCCACAAAAACTTCCGAAAAATTGTTTATCTCTCATGTCCAAAAACAATTCTATCTGTACTACTACCCTTATCCCTACCAATTTTCCTCACCCCCCCCCCCTAATGTTTGGAAATGTTATTCTCTTATCGCTAGGGGACTAGGGGAGATTGTCTTTCTTTTCTCTCGATCCAAAAAACTGGTATTTGTCCTTGCCACTTGTCATATAAACCGACACACGAATACAAACAAGGGAAAAGGAAAGTAAACTGAAAGAATGGTGACTGGTGAGGTGCAAGATATAGCACAGAAAATATGCCCTGCTTCCCTTCCAAAAAAGGGGAAAAAAGAGGGGATGGCATATTATCACCGGTAATAATCAATCACGGGGTGTACTAAAAACAAATTGACCACTGTTGCAATACACAAACCAGTCATCGCGTCGCCAAAACCAGAGACAGGGTTTGAAACTACCGCTTTTAGGGAAAGTCTAACCCATTGGCCTGCAGACGTTTGATGTATTTGCCCGTCCACGAACTCCAACCACGGACTGTCACCTAGCAGAGATAATGTAGCTAGAATTGACCCCCAGGGCGGATGCGTGTCTTACATAAAAAAGGAAAAAAAGAGTTAAGAATTACGCTCTGGAAAGGCCAGTCAAACAACATGCACTTTCTGGCTTACCCACTAAATAACGTACAATTACAGATTTATCTCTGCAGACCAGTCACAAATACAATCCATATGATACTTGTCAGCAGAACCTTATCGGAATGCGCGCCATGCGGTCGCGACGCGCGTCCAGCCATATGTGCATGAACTGCGTGTAGAGCAGCTGCACGTGCTGGGCCGGACGCGTGTCGTCGCGTGGCTGCGCGGAGTGACTGCGCCGACGCCGATTGATCTTATGCGCCCTATCGCGCGAGCACGAGTGCGCCCGCGCGCGATGCGCCGCCTGCGGCCCGGTGTTGTCGCCGCAGGGCGACTTGGGCATGTGCGCTTGTATCTCGTGCGCGTCGCTAGTGTACTGCGACTGGCTGCTGTCGACGAGTGGCAGCTCACTCTCCCGCGCCCCGTAGGGTTTGCGACGCAGTCGGCGACGCGGCGACGCCTTGGGTGGCCGTCGCTTGTCGGCCGCACTGCGCGCCATTATTTTTTTTAGTTTTGTGTTTTGTTTGAGCGAAGGAAACCTGCAAAAAAACACAATGTAAGTTTGCCGATGTGCGAACAAACAGCAAACGGTTGTTGAGTATAGATGCAAGTTGACACCTCGGTACACGTTGTTCCCACACAGAACAGAACCACCCGTTACAGTTAGTCAAGCCACTAACCTACCCGACTCTAAATAAACCAATCAGCCTACTTTGCCGTCAGACCTACGGTGTTGCGTCTTGCCACAGACCTACGGGCTACTAGTATGTATATACTATATAGTACTGTACACCATTACATATTGTTCTCCGTATACCCATTAGCTCCTACCCTGTGAGGAGATAGCACTAGTCAATAGCAGCTGCTACTTCGTTGTTTCTGTCTTAATTGTCTAAATTGGTCACTTTTGAAGCCAAAATACGTTTTAGCTTCGTTATTTCGGGTGTTTTGTTACTTTTTTTAACCCCCCCCCCCCCCCTCCTGCGAGTCGGCGTCGTCGTTGTCATCGGCGAACGTCTGCGATTGTAATGACATTGCCCAGCGTCAAGTTGCCGTTGTGCTTCACTACAAAGGGCACACTGTGACTGCTGCAAAAAAGCGAAATAGTTTGACAATTTTCAGCAGGAAATGAAACAAAATTGCGGCAGAAGCAAGAAAGTTAGACAGAAACACAGAATTGACCGAAATTGCCGATAATTTGAAGCGATTCAGACAGCGAAAATTATTACCAGAGCTGAAATTTGTGGTTGTGTGCGCAAGCGTTTTGGCGGCATTTGCGCAGCGCACACTTGCAAACAACGCCGCACAATTGCGCAGTACATGCGCACTGACACTAGCAAATGCTAAAACGCCCGAAACTCACAAAAACGCAAGAAATATCACACATTCTTGCACCGAGTTTCACTTAGGAATGCATTCATTCACATATGCTTTTAGTGCCGTTTTCGTCGAACTGAGGAAATTCACATGTCAGATGGTCAGATTCGTATGACAACCCCCTCTGACAAGTCGAAAATCAAAATTCTGTCCCAATAGAACTCATGCCCTTGATCTCCTGATCATTTTCGTTATATGGGTTCTTTTCGATTCCGTGGAGCGATCGCGAGTTATTCCAGTCGGACTGAAGAAGAAAGAAAGAAGAATAAAATTAACGCAAAATCGGTTCACTGGCAAAGTAAGGGTGCCGCGGCGCTGCCACTCCCAGCCGGGCGAACCCGTTGGGTGTGACGCTCCCGCGTCACCCTCACATGTCAGATGGTCAGATTCGTATGACAACCCCCTCTGTCGTCGAACTGAGGAAATTCATTCACATGTCAGTTGCAACCCAGTCTCCTTCTTAAATTGTGTACATATCACAATTGACCAATTGTGTGTATATCACAATTTAAGAAACTGTACATGCGCAGTAATGCTGGCAAAACGGAGGTTGGCCCTCAAAGAGTGAATAAACAAGTGTATGATGTTCTTATTAGTTGCAGTAGTTGTTTAAGTTTGGGATTGGAAAAGGAAAAAGTCGGGTTAGGGTACAAGGAAAAAACAATTCATATTACCGCATTAACAGCAATTCTTATTATTGTTATTATTTGACGCAAGTTTAATTGCATTGTATCTCAAGTTTTGTTTTTCTTTCTGTACCCTAACCCGACTTTCCCCTTATTCTACCCCAAAACAAAGTAATGAACTTAAACCAACTAATTCAAGTAATAAGAACATCATCATACACTTGTTTATTCACTCTTTCAAGACCAACCTCCGTTTTGCCGGTATTACTGCGCATGTACAGTTTCTTAAATTGTGATATACACACAATTTAAGAAGGAGACTGGGTTGGTCAGATGGTCAGATTCGTATGACAACCCCCTCTGTCGTCGAACTGAGGAAATTCATTTTCACATTTTTTTTTTTGTCATTGTCAGATGGTCAGATTCGTATGACAACCCCCTCTGAGAAGTCGAAAATCAAAATTCTGTCCCAATAGAACTCATTGGGACAGGGGGGGGGGGGGTTGGGGAAGGGGGAGTGGGGGAGGGGGGGGGGGGGGGGGGGGGGTGGGGCGCGGAGGGGGGGGGGGGGCGGAGGGGGGGGGGGGGGGGGCCTTCGAGACTGTGATTGCGAAACGCTGATGTATCGTCCATTCTCAAAATAGGGGGGAACAATTTTCTCACGCGAAAAATAAAGAGTTTTTGGCATCCAATCTTAACATCTTGTCTTTTGTAGTTGTAAAAGGTTGTTATTTACCTTAATTTTAATCATCCAATGACAAAAATTGTATTGAAAATGAAAAAAGCAGTCGAAGAAATTAAGCGTTGACGTACTGTTGATGCGCGTGGAGATTGTGCACAAATACTCAAACAACGTTAACAAATACCTCGCATAAAAAGGGCAATAATAATCGATAAATTGTGAAAAATCGTGCTTCGAACCCACTCATTTTTTTCCATGGATACGTTAAAAAAGGATGTAGCAGTGATATACTGAATTTTTTTAAAAATCTGCCTGTGAACCCCTTGCGTTTTATCGTGTTGTTTTCGAACGAAAATGGCAGAAAATGACATAGCCCCCAACAAAAATTCGTGTAGCTCGTGCCTGTGTACCTGGCTTTGCATACGTTGTATAAATCACTGAATTCGGGGAGCGAGCGCGGAGCAAATTTGTACGTGTTTCAATGATGCGCTTCGAGAGGGCGATCTATACGTATTAACTGTGTGAGAGATGTGTGGCTCATGCACTGACCTCTATACATGGACAGATCATCATTGTTTCATTTTGAAGTCGGCATGCGGAGAAGTGCAACATGGCGGACCCACGACATCACTCTGTGAGCCAATGAAATGTCCAGGTGTTGGTACGATACGTATTACGTAATGTTTATAAATACAAAATGTACAGAGTAAATCCACTGACCTCTACACCTGGGGTGCGTTCCGCTTACGCGAACGTTGCCAACGTTGGCCAACGTTTGCGTTGTTCGCTTGAGTGGAACGCAATGTGCGCCAATTATGTTGGCGAACGTTAGCGAAAACGGCGAACGACATTCCGAGCTGTTCGCTGTTGGCCAGTGACTTATTTTAAAGATGGCGAAGAGGTTAGCAGACGGCAGTGTTCTTTTCACAGTTTTGATTTACGTATCATACTTTTCGTTATAAATGGTGGATTGCTTTGAGCAGTTACAGGGATCTTTTAAAGAAAAATAATGAGTTGGACAAAAATCAGCCAAGCAAAGGATGTTACTGTCAATGGGCGCCGCCATTTTGAAAACGTAGTTTTTAAAATATCGTTCCACTTCAACTAACGCAAACTCAAAACTTAGGCGAACATTCGCGCAAACAGTTCGCGTAAGTGGAACGCACCCCAGGACATTTCATTGGCTCACAGCAGTGACGTCTCGGGTCCGCCATGTTGCACTTCCAGTTCGCGCCGACTTCAAGTGTTAGCACAGCAGAATATGGACAATGATCCGTCCAGGTACGGTGTAGAGGTCAGTGGGCTCATGAGCAAAGATCGTAGAGCGCCGCCGCGCGCTGCGCGGCGCTCTAGGGTCTTTGCTCATGAGCGTAGCCTTGAATACAAGGCTGCGTTGTTATACCTCCAGTCACAGCAAGGAGGGTAAAGCTAGGATAGTCTTGTTATCTGCAACGTGTATGGCAAGCCAAAGGGGAAACAATTAATTATATAAAAACATATATATATATAAAATAAAAACATATATATATAAACATTATTACACATATAATGTATATATAAAACATATATAAAGAAATATATAATTTGTATGTAATATATATAATACAATGTGTATTATTATATAAAATAACATAATTATATAAAAACATATATATATATATAAAATAAAAACATATATAAACATTATTATACATATATTTTATAAATAAAACATATATAAAGAAATATATAATTTGTATGTAATATATATAATATAATATGTATTACATAAACATACATTAATATATATAATATCTTACAAAATATCAAAGTTCCAAAAATCTTTAAAAGTAACAAAATATAATTGTTAAAACATATATTTTAACTGTTATTGTTAACTTAGGAAAAATATTTAACATATAACAAATATATATTGTGTTTTAAAATATATAAAGTTTACAAATATAAAGTGTTGGCCAAATTACGGCACAAGATGGCGCTCTGCTGAACCCGCCGAACATGTCGAATCAGCAGATCTCATAATATAGAGCGCGGCGGCGCGGTATACGGTGCATGCTGCGCGCGCGCGCGCGCGCGCGTGTCCATGTAGGTCTACACGTACCTATCGTACGGTCGTATCCTAGACATGGAGGTTTTTTGTTCTCCATGTCTACGGTCGTATAAACTCGTAAGAATGGCGGACCCAAACAGTCCTGTTCTTCAACAATTGCAAGACAGTGTTTCGACGCTGTCTTCTCTATGGTGTTCTAAAACGGACAGGCAGACATCGTTGTTCAACTTTCCAAATGTCGTACTTCAACTTTCAAAACGTCGTACTTCAACTTTCAATTAATTGAATCACCAAGAACATCGCGAATAAGCCCAAACGAGTGCGAGTGCACTAATTACTGTTCGGCCGCTGAAGTCTTTACCAAAATTGCGAGAGAAAAGTGTGCATAGAAGCATGATCTCGTAGATCATGAAATACAAATAGGCCTATGAGATTTTAACTTTGTTTTATGGGGGCAGATATATTCGCAGCCGAAAAACGCATTACAATACTGCATTGAAAAGGGGATTTATTTAACGGGCTAATTAGGCACTAATTGGTGTTCGGCTTAAGCCTATACCAACATTAAGTTTTCCCAGTAGCATTATTTTGGAGATTATAAAATAAAAGTATGAGTTTTTGATAACATGTGAGGTATATTTTGTTTTAAATGTTGCATTCTCTTTTCCCAATCTATAAAAATAACTTGAAGTAGGATTACTTCCAGTAGGCAGCTAATTTAACTGTAATTTTTTCATCAAAATTACAGGAAAGGTTAAACAAAGTGTGGCTTATGTTGTATGATTTGAAATGGTTTGTAAAAGTATTGTTATTTACCGTTTATTTTGAAAATGTCTTTGAATAAAATGACATAAACCTTTGCATCACCTTTTGCAGCATGTATTATATATTTTTCGGCTTTTGGTGAATGAATTGGGCTGAATCCGCGACCAGAAATCCGGCCGAATACGCGGCTACCTTGAGCCAGGTAAAAGCGCGCGAAAGTTGAACCACAACGTTAATTGAAAGTTGAAGTACTACGACGTTTTGAAAGTTGAAGTACGACGTTTTGAAAGTTGAACCACGACGTTTTGAAAGTTGAACCACGACGTTTTGAAAGTTGAACCACGACGTTTTGAAAGTTGAACCACAACGTTTTGAAAGTTGAACCGCGACGTTTTGATAGTTGAACCACGACGTTTTGATAGTTGAACCACGACGTTTTGAAAGTTGAACCACAACGTTTGAAAGTTGAAGTACGACGATTTGAAAGTTGAACCACGACGATTTGAAAGTTGAACAACAACGTTTGAAAGTTGAAGTACGACGATTTGAAATTTGAACTATGAAGTTGCCTGTGCGTTTTAGAACACCATGCTATGTGTTTGGGTCCGCCATTCTTACGAGTTTATACGACGAAAGCAGCCGGTGCACATGCAGCTAGCTAACAGTACATGTACATGTACACACGCGCGCGCAGCATGCACCGTCGCGTATCGCTCTATACAAAGTACTCTTGCTGCGTTCCAATCGCGTCGTGTTTATCATGTTCACCGTGAATTCTCTGTGCACGAGTGGGTTTTATTCCAAACGCTACCCACCCGACGCACGCGCACAGTCGAGCCAGTCATGTGGTAAGGATATTCTTTATCGCGCAAGACTTGAACTGGTACTTGAACCAACACGCATGCGCGAGTATTTTATTCGTTTATGAAGTCGTAAACATGGAGAAACAATTCCACCTCGAGTTCACCACAAAATTCCACCTCCAGTTCACCACTGGTGAACACGAGTTACCAGGCGATTAGAACGCCATTCACTCGTGAACTCGGGAACACAATAAACACGACGCGATTGAAACGCAGCACTAGATTTGGGCCCAATTTCTTGGCTCTGCTAACCACAGAATTCCGTGCTTACGGTCACCATTTTCCGCTAACCGCGCTAGCAGAAAAAAATTGAGCTAACCCTGTAAGCACAGAATCCTTAGTTACGGGATGTACGCATGCTCAGCCGAGACCAAAATTCCTCGCTAACGCGTGAAATACGTTTACCGTAAGCACCGAATGTTCTGCTATAGTAAGCAGAGATTGTTCGCTAACGGTAAGCAGAGCCAAGAAATTGGGCCCTGGGGCCAATTTCACGGAGCTGCTAAGCACAAAAATTTGCTTAGCATGAAAATTTGTCCTTGGTAAAAACAAGGTTACAGACCAAATATTCACGTGATCTTTATTGTTTTTAATTGATAATCAGCTGGTGTTTTGCTTAGCATGAAAAACACGTAGAATTTTGGCTGATAACTTGTTTTTAATGAGCAAAACTGTTTTGTGCTAAGCAAATTGTTGTGCTTAGCAGCTCCGTGAAATTGGCCCCTGGGCTCTGCTTACCGTTAGCGAAGAATCCCTGCTTACTATAGCAGAAAATTCGGTGCTTACGATAAACGTATTTCACGCGTTAGCGAGGAATTTCGGTCTCTGAGCATGCGTACACCCCGTAACTAAGGATTCTGTGCTTACAGTGTTAGCGCAAACAAATTCTGCTAGCGCGGTTAGCGCAAAATGGTGACCGTAAGCGCGGAATTCTGTGGTTAGCAGAGCCAAGAAATTGGGCCCAGATTCGACATGTTTGGCGTGTTCAGCAGAGCGCCATCTTGTGCCGTAATTTGGCCAACACTTTATATTTGTAAACTTTATATATTTTAAAACACAATATATATTTGTGTACATGTACATACTTATGTTTATCATATATATTTGTTATATGTTAAATATTTTTCCTAAGTTAACAATAACAGTTAAAATATATTTTTTAACAATTATATTTTGTTACTTTTAAAGATTTTTGGAACTTTGATATTTTGTAAGATATTATATATATTAATGTATGTTTATGTAATACATATTATATTATATATATATATTACATACAAATTATATATTTCTTTATATATGTTTTATTTATAAAATATATGTATAATAATGTTTATATATGTTTTTATTTTATATATATATATATGTTTTTATATAATTATATAATTTTATTTATAATACACATTATATTATATATATTACATACAAATTATATATTTCTTTATATATGTTTTATATACACATTATATGTGTAATAATGTTTATATATATATGTTTTTATTTTATATATATATATGTTTTTATATAATTAATTGTTTCCCCTTTGGCTTGCCATAAACGTGTGATCATTGTTTGCCATAACGCCACACGTGTACATGTGCATATTATACGTATTGATACTCGACTCGTACACACGTACACGCCTACACCGTTGTTCGCGCCCACAAGCCCGCACACCGTCGCGTTCTGCGCGCCCACGCACAACGCGTAATGCTTGCTCTCATGCGCGCGGGGGAGGGCGCGCGCGCACAACGGTGTGGGGGCGCGCACAACGGTGTACGCGTGTTAAGAGTACATGTAAGAGTTTATGTATAATACACACGTGTGACGTTATGGCAAACGATCGATGACCCCACACAACACTTTCACGTACACGTACGTATGATGAGTACGTCTAAATATGCATTGCGAGCTAGTATTATGTATCGTTATGGCGAACGATGACCCCACGTTGCAGATACAGCGCAGCCTTGTATTCAAGGCTATCATGAGCGTGGAAGAATGAATGGGATACATTTCAACGTTGGTGGCGCACTTTGTTCCCCCCCCCCCCCCCCCCCCCCGGGCGCGACGTCCGCTGCATTCGCTCATGAACTGCACGTTATTTTATTAAAACCTTACCTTTATCTAGTACTAGTACATGACTGATGAGTGATGTATTAACAAAAAGGCAACCGATTTGCTGCTGGTAGTGGCACTGGCAGGCTGCTGCATTTCATTTGTGTCGAATCTAATTCTCTCTTTTTTTGGCAGAGTAACAATAATGGCAGAAGAGGTTAAATGCGAAGAAAAAGGAGGAGTTGGAGATGGGGTTGGAGATGATGTGGACTTTTTATTTGAAGCAATGTGTAAGTTTTTGTGATGTGCTGCCTGCTGGGGTTTTTGTTTAGCATGAATCACATGCAATGGCACCCTCGACCTAGTCCGAGTAACTTGGACCCAAAAATCACCTTTTTCAACATTTGGACATGGTCTGGTGATTATTAGGGTCCAAGCAAACCCGGTTGGACTCGTTGTACGAAATGTCTGCACATCGACCCCCCGTGACCTCCCACACTTTTCCCAAAAAATGTCACGGAAAACGGCCACTTACAAAAATGCTGTTTGTCCCCAGTAGGCACTGAGGATCAATGAAGACACTAACACTATCGGTGTGTTCTTACCTTTCCAAAAAGTGAGAAAATCGGGCCTCAAAATGTGGAGCAATGTTCGCCGATTCAAATGCACGTAGCCATTGTTGCTCAACATTTGAATCGGCGAACATTGCTCCACATTTTGAGGCCCGATTTTCTCACTTTTTTGAAAGGTAACACACCGATAGTGTTAGTGTCTTCATTGATCCTTAGTCAGTGCCTACTGGGGACAAGCAGCATTTTTGTAAGTGGCCTTTTTTACGTGACATTTTTTGGGAAAAGTGTGGGAGGTCATGGGGGATCGATGTGCAGACATTTCGTACAACGAGTCCAACCGGGTTTGCTTGGACCCTAATATCACCAGACCATGTCCAAATGTTGAAAAAGGTGATTTTTGGGTCCAAGTTACTCGGACTACCCTAGACCATATTCCTCCATGCCTAGACCGAGCATGGAGGTAGGAAAGGCCTGTAGTTATCGCTTTTTTAACATTTGGGCATTATCTTGCGCTACTAGGCCGAGCCAGAAGAATATTGATGAATGAGTATCTCTTAAATTAGGAATTTTAAAACAGTAATCAGAATATTATTAATACTGGTAAAAAAATAAGTAGAGCGTATCGATTTTAAATCACATAGATTCCAAAACTACTTTGATTTCCCAAATTTAACAAGCGGTTGGGAAGATACGCTTGTTTAAACGCGACCGTTTTCTAACCGCGCCGATAGTGTAATTGAATAAGAGAAGAACACAATAACGTGTTATTACGCGCAGTGCGGGTTTTGCCGCACAAATCCTCTTTCCAATTGTCCAGATAAATCTTTTGTGTTGTTTAGTCTAGAATTCAAACGTTTGAAAACCATAATCGAACGTACATATAGCTAGCTCAGCCCTTGGCAGAAGGACGCCCTCGTGTGACAAAGCAAACTCCAGAAAGCA
Source organism: Crossaster papposus (assembly GCA_037893245.1). Taxonomy (NCBI): domain Eukaryota; kingdom Metazoa; phylum Echinodermata; class Asteroidea; order Velatida; family Solasteridae; genus Crossaster; species Crossaster papposus. The sequence continues at coordinate 3,046,081 of JBAIAA010000271.1, read as the reverse complement.
TACGTTCGCATTCGGCGCTTGACTCGCAACTTATTAATATTATTCCCTGTAGTTTTTAGTCTGTGTACGGTTTATTGCTGTTTAAATGTTATTGTTGCACTTTCCGTTTTAACATCAGTTGTTAATGAAATTTTTCCATGTAATTTGTTAAATCTCTTCTTTACGTAGGTCAATGTGTTTTATGTTGTTAATCACAGACCTAGTATGTTTTTATTCACGTATACTCGTTAATCACTTCATTATTTTATTCATACTTCTTTGTTATAATTTTAGTATTTATTCTTGGAGTTTGTTCTTTTTTCCGTTCTCATAATTTACAGCTCATAATTTAGCTATTTTCATCCTTGCATTTTAACGCGATGAAGTTAAATGTCTCCATTAACAAAATATTAGTTTGTACCATATGTCACAACATAGCTTATATAGTGTTTGTATGTAAGCAATTCCGATGCACACCATGTCAATTTTATGTACTTGCCCATCACATGGTGATTTAACGAATATCGCGTCGTTAAAGACATTTTTTTTTAACGAAATTTACATGAAGATATGATTAACAAAAAGATATGATTTGAATACATTACTTTTAGTAGTTTCAAGTTATTATTTTGTTCACACCAATCGTTGTCAACAAATACTGTGAGTTCGAGACGGTAATAACCAGTCTAGGCTTATCTAATCCGCCGCAACGTGTCTTGAGCCAGTTTACGGTGAAAATAGTCCTATGGGTATTTCTTTGATGATTATGAATAGCAGCAATCTTGAAGGGACATTGCTTATTCCTTTTTTTTATTTATGTCTGTGATAGTACGCAGACAATACGGGCGATTCACAATGCAGTGCGCCACCAAGAGTTTATCACGAAGAGTCCATTTTTCGCAGTGCATTGTGGGAAAGTGTCGACAAAAATTTGCACGTCGCGGGACGCTTGAATTTGTTTTCCTCCAGTTTTGTTAATCGTTAACGTAGTGTACGATTGGAGTATTCTTTTTTTTTTATCAAGATGGTGTTTTTTTGTGAGGCCGCAGAGTGCAAAAGCCATAGTTCAAAATTAAAAAAGGCTGAAAAATACCCGTGGATGAACGGCCTAATGTGGGTAAAATGGCCAAGAAAAAATCCTGCTGCCGTTGCTAGATGGAAGCGCCTTATCAGACGAGGAGGAAAAAGCAAGAAGCCAAATGTCGTTGATGAGCTGACGATCACAAGGCGTTCTAGGTTGTGTTCCCACCACTTCGATGCAGGTGACATTGACAAATTTGGCAATTCATGCGGTGACCCTAAGTATTTTTTATGGAACAACTGGGGAAAACCAACAAGGACTCGATCAGTTGCCACCCTGCAGAAATACTCAATGCTGCCAGAAACGATATGGAGCAACTTGATGGGTGCCGGTCAACTCGATCCGTGACCAACTCGGTCCGAGTCAACTTGGTCCGTCACCGACTCGGTCCGTCACCGACTCGGTCCGTCACCGACTCGGTCCGTGACCAAGTCGGTCCGTGACCAACTCGGTCCGTGACCAACTCGGTCCGTGACCAACTCGGTCCGTAACCAGCTCGGTCCCTATGGGAAATTGTACACAAAACAATTGGATTTTAATAGCAGTGGCGTAAAAGTGTTGAGGGCTGGCACCGCGCCCTCAACAACGCCGCCAGGACCGCCACTCTGGAGTTCTACAAGCTCGTGTGTCTGCTTGCCAAGCAGGCCAAGCTGGTAACTGTCCAGATACGACTCGTCAGCGAGTATAAGCTCGCCAGACACCAGCGGAAGAAGTTCAAGCGGGAACATGGCAAACTTCACAAGCTTTGGGACGCGCTGGAAGCAGAGGTGAAGACCCCAAAGCAAGTTCTGCGGGCATGTAGCCACCTGTGTGGAACAGTCCCGACTGGACGTTAGAACTTGGTATTTTTGGATGGGCAGGGTGGCTGGGTAGTGCCAATACATGTACATTGTATTTACTTATTAACAGTTTACAAAAAACAGGTAACTCAGTGTGCCCCTTATGCAATCAAGTATGCTTCCAAGGTTTTGGAAATTAGATAGGTTTGAATACATTATTTATCTGTGGGTGACTTCTCAAAGGAAAACTTATGTAAGTTGATTTTTAAATTATGCACAACTTATTTACCATTTTTAGAAAACACTGTGCTATATAGCTTCAACTCAGATGACAACTACCAGAACGTCTGTAGGTCATTTTTCCTAATTTGGGTTTCATTTAAAAGATTCAGTGGTGTTTACTTGTAAACAAATTAGACTAGTAAGTGGTGTTATACCCCGCATGATAAATACAAATACCATGTAATTTGACCACCTTTATGTACTAATTTTGAATTAGCCTACAGTACAGTAGTTGATTTTTAAATAATCCCTCACAAAACTGGTGGACCACCATTTTTTAACCTGATTTAACTTATGCCCAATAAATTATTCTTGTTTAATTCAAGTAAAAAGGCTAGTAAAAAGCAGTCATTAACTTGCCCGGTGGCTAGTAAAGAAATGGGCATGTATTTGTAAAGAATTTTTGAAGATATAAATAAAGACGTTGTGAATTTTGAATGAATGTTGTTTGCTTGATCATTTTTCATAAATTATACATGTATAGCAGCGCTGTATTATATTTCGCGCAATACAGCCTTTTTTCAGTTTGAATTTTTTTTAATTTATTCGTAATCGTAACAGTCTTGCATCCTTTAATTTTGTCTCTGAACAAGATCTTGTTAGGATCAAAATATTAGGCCCTCTTAACTTAATTGAATCCTTTAATTTTAATATGATTTTGTACACAGTAGGGAGCAAGGTTTAAAGAAAAACAAAATATAATAAAGCCAAATTAATATTAATTTATTTCAAAGTTCAGTCTTATTTTTATTTAAGCTCCACAAGCTCTCCCAGGCCCGAGCCGTCCACATGCTGCCTAGAAATTGAGGCAACAGAAACTTTTAAGTGCGTACCTACGAAAATCTCAAGTACAAAAACACGCACTCGAGATCGCCAGTTACAAGGAAATGCAATCTTTTTGTGTACAATCTCCCATAGGGACCGAGCTGGTCACGGACCGAGTTGGTCACGGACCAAGTTGGTCACGGACCGAGTCGGTGACGGACCGAGTTGACTCGGACCGAGTTGGTCACGGACCGAGTTGACCTGAAACCAACTCGATCCTGGTCTTAACGTCACTGTCACTGAGCCCATGGAGCTATCTCAGGAGACAGTCCAATAATAGCCCGCACTCTTCCAGTTCAAAGTCTGTATGCTTTGGAGTCTCACTTTCTTTGTACAGCTGCCTTGCTATGGGCTCATAAGTTTTGCCAAATTCCAATCCCTCGTTTGTAAATGGCCGAGTTTGGCCGGAAATTGTGGCCAACAAGGATTTGCATTTGTTAAGATCACGTACAGATCTTACCGAGTCTGCATTACTTGCAGTAACTCTCCCTTCTCTTGCTTTGAGCCAAGCTGGTTCAGACTGTCTCAAGTTCCTAAGTGCTTCAATGTGTTCATCAGTTGTATTTTCAACAAAATAATCCACAAAACTGCCATCCTGTGATAATTCCTTGTACTGCTGGTAGAGGTTCTTGGCAGAAGGTACTTGTACATGAGATGGAGCCACTGGTGGATCATTCACTAATTGTAAGAAGAGTGCTGCCGGGTGTGACTCTTCACAAACCTGAAAATACATATTTAACATTACATTGCATATTTTGCCTTCCTAAAACAAAATAATTCCACCCAATCGTAATTTTTTTTCTTCTTCAAAATTGACGACTTAACTAAAAAAATAGTGATCAACCTGACCCTTGCCAAACTTGTCCTTTGCTGCCTCTACCCCTTAACCAGTTCGCGCCGGATGACGTATATAAACGCAAAGTTTTCCCAAAATTCAAAAACGGATGACGCATAACCACGCCAAGTTCAAGTTCGGAAATGTCTGTTAGAAATGCGTCTGTGTGGTTCCCGGCACTATTGGCTTGAACCCGCTTCGGATCGAGTTTCATTAAAAAAAATCCCGCCCCTCGGCTTGGTGATGTTAAAACAATCCCGGCGCGAACTGGTTAATAACTTTTCTCTTGGCAATGGCAAGGGGATGAGTTATTTGAAAAAAACATTTAGAAATATGATTTATAAGAGGCCATATTTCTTGGGTTGGGTTGGGTTAATTGCCCTGACTGCCTGACCCATTTTCTCAAATTTTTGATTCAGTGGACAACACAACGATTTCTTTTTTGGCCCTACTGTATATTCACCTTTTTGAGATGACCCTGGATGTTGGCAATATATGTGGCATTTATCATCTTCGAGGGAGTGTAGTGATCCGGAGTCGGACCAGGTTTTCGTGGCTTTTTCTTTTCTCTCCTGTAGTCCAACTCGTCAACTTTCACAGGCATCGAAGACTTGCGAGGCTTTGTCCACGCACATGGCGCATCAGTTCCTACAGCTGTTTCTTTGTCTGTTCGCCTATCATTGAAGTCAGCTACTGCAAAGAGTAGAGCCACCATATGCTTACAGGAGCCATCATCTCTAAAGAAAACAATAAAAAAACTAGACATGTGTTTGTGGACAAACACAGAGCTGTTTCGAATGTCTAAAATGACTTTCAATGTGTGGGTGGTGGTCTAGTGTGTATCAAGTCTGAAATCAATCGGATTTACCAAAGTGCCAAATATATTGCTTGAAAAAAACGTGTACAAATGCTATTAACAAAACTGAACGTTTAATGTGACGTCACATGACCCACGACGACGTCATCATCACGAGTTTTCTCTTGGCCTTCCTGTGGATGGTGGTCGAAGTGTGTGCTAGGTATCAAGTCGATCAAATTTACGAAAGTGTCAAAGTCAATAGTCTAAAGAAAAACGTGTACAAAACCTATGGGGGGGAAATTGAACCTTTAACGTCATGTCACGTGACCTTGAATTACGCAATCGTGCCAAATTTCCTCCAGAACCATCTGTGGGTGGTGTTCTAAGTGTATGCTAAGTCTGGAGTCGAGTGAATTTTACCAAAGTGTCAAAGTCAATAGTCTGAAGGAAAACGTGTACAAAACCTATGGGGAAAACTACACCTTTAATGTGACGTCACATGACACCTGATGACGTCATCATGACGTCAACTTAATTTTCGTCTATAACACATTCTGGAATACTTGCATACCAAGTTTGGCCCCAATCAGACATGTACTTCCAGAGATAGAGGGTCCTAAAATCTGCCCCTTTAATGTGACGTCACATGACCCACGATGACATCATCCTGACGATTTTCCCCTTGGCCCTCCTGGGTATGGTGGTCGAGGTGTGTGCTAAGTCTGAAGTCGATCGGATTTACCAAATTGTCAAATTCAATAGTCTAAAGAAAAACGTGTACAAAACCTATAGAGAAAATTGAACCTTTAATGTGACGTCACATGACACCCGATGATGTCATAATTACGTCATCTTAATTTTCGTCTATAACACATCCTCGAATACTTGCAAACCAAGTTTGACCCCAACCGGACTGGTACTTTCAGAGTTAGAGGGTCTTAAAAACTACACCTTTAATGTGACGTCACATGACCCGCGATGACGTCATATTGATTATTTTTCTCTTGGCCCTCCTAAGGATAGCGGTCGAGGTCTGTGCTAAGTCTCAAGTCGATCGAATTTACAGAAGTGTCAAATTCAATATTTTGAAGAAAAACGTGTACAAATCCTATGGGAAAAAATTGCACCTTTAACGTGACGTCACGTGACCATGAATGACGTAATCGTTACGAATTTCTTCTAGGACCATCTGTGGGTGGTGGTCTAAGTGTATGCCAAGTTTCAAGTCGATCGGATTTACCAAATTGTCAAAGTGTATTGGCTGAAGAAAAGTCTGAAACTGAGGAAAAAAAAAAAAAAAAAAAAAACTAGACATGTGTTTGTGGACAAACACAGAGCTGTTTCGAGTGTCCAAAGTTACTTTCAATGTGTATGTGGTGGTCTTTTGTGTGTGCCAAGTCTCAAGTCGATCAGATTTACTAGTGTCAAAGTCAATAGTCTTAAGAAAAACGTGTACAAAACCTATGGGGGACAAATTAAACCTTTAACTTGACGTCACGTGACCTTGAATGACGCAATCGTGCTGAATTTCTTTCAGAAACATCTGGTGGTGGTGTTCTGAGTATATGGCAAGTTTCAAGTCGGTCGGATTTACCAAAGTGTCAAATTCAATAGTCTGAGGAAAAACGTGTACAAAACCTATGGGGACAATTTCACCTTTAACGCGAAGTCACGTGACCTTGAATGACGTAATCGCGACGAATTTCTTCTAGGACCGTCCTTGGGTGGTTGTCTAAGTGTATGCCAAGTCTCAAGTCGATCGGATTTACCAAAGTGTCAAAGTGTATTGGCTGAAAAAACGTGTACAAATCCTATGGGAAAAAGTCTGAAAGTGGGAAAAAAAAAAAAAAAAAAAAAAAAATTTAACGAAAACAAAAGCTGTTTCGGTGAAAAACCGAAACAGCTAAAAAAAACTTTAACAAAAACAATAGCTGTTTCGGCTGAATTGCCGAAACAGCTAATTAAAACACACACACACAAGTGGGTAAATGCCCTCAATAGGGGACGGGGCATTGTCCGACCGTCTTCCCTCTTTTGTTTGTACTCTAACGTTTTCGGATGATCGCCATAGGATTTGCACACGAGTCTGAATCGGGGACCTTTGCGGAATAGGGGACCCCATTGTTCCCTTTGTCATACGTCCCCTATTTCAATCAAAAACAAACTCACACACACTCACTTAGCTTGGTAAATGCCGTTAATCGGGGACGGGGCATTGTCCGACCGTCTTACCTCTTTTATTTGTACCCTAAAGTTTTCGGATGATCGCCATAGGATTTGCACACGAGTCGGAATGGGGGACCTTAGCGAAATAGGGGACCCTATTGTCCTCTATTGTTATACGTCCCCTATTTCAATAAAAAACAAACTCACACACTTTACACTTGGAAATAAAACTTCAGTGATGTCCAGATTTAGGATTTGTTTATCCAACCTGTTGCTGTATCACCCCTTTGTAGTTAAATTGGCCCTTTGTATGCATAATTTTCTTTCTCTGGGTGGCATGTTAAATGCATATTTTGTTGAAAGTATATTTGTTACATGTATTGTAAAGAGGAAGCTCTGGAACCCCCCCCCCCCCCCCCCCACCACCACACCCCACAAAAAAAACTCTAAAGAGGGATAAAGACCCCCCCACCCATCTCCAAATGTATGTTTATAACACACATTGTAAAGAGAAAGCTCTGGAGTCTGGACCCAACTGCAACATTGCCAAGAGGGATATATAAGGAACCCCCATCCCCTAATACCCATCCCCCCACCCCATTCCCTGGATGCACCCGAATAAAACTTTGTGAAATTGTATAAAATAAAACACTCACGCAGCAACACATCCACAACCAGCAGATATTACTTCTCCGTGTCTGGTGAGAAGCACCCAAGTCTGGTACTGCTGGGCTGTCTGGCGTTGTTCTGGTTTGACTGTGGCTTTCACATATTCATGTGAAATGCAACCATGTATTTTACCTGAACAAGGAAATTATTAACCAGATTAATATATTTTAACTATATATTTCTAATAAATAACTTTGAAGAAAATGTAACTTTATCATTTTACCCCACATGAATTCCCTCAAAAATCAAAGCACTGACCTCTTTCCATAAATTGTGCTTAAATACTATAGCCTAGTAGTCCGAGTTACTGGACTGAGTCTAGTTATCGCTTTTTTAACATTTGGACATCATCTGGCGCTACTAATAGCGCCAGATGATGTCCAAATGTTAAAAAAGCGATAACTAGAGTCCAATAATGCTAGTTTCTTATATTGCGCTTTAGACTCCCACAATGTGGGTGTATCAAAGCGCTTTACAATTTATTATTACCCCGGTCATTGGGCCCATGAAACATTCCAAATACCATCTCAGCTCCCTGGGGAGTATACAGCTCCATGCTGCCATTTCGGCGCAAAGCAGCTAATTCAACCACAATAACCATCTCTGCCCTCACAGGTACCCATTTACTCCTGGGTGGAGAGAAGCAATGAGTGACAAAGTGCCTTGCCCAAGGGCACACGCACCATAGTCCCAGCCCACAACCTGTAGCTTTACAATATCTCGGACTAATAGCCTAGTATATTTGAAATGATAATCTAGCTGAACTAGACGACACAAAGTCACAAAACCATGACCAAACACAGAAAAGAATGTTGCACTCTGACAGTGACACCACTTTTGCATATCAATGAAGGTAAATCGATTCAAAAATGTTGAAAAAATCCAGGACTGAAAACTTTTTCAATTTTGTTAAAAAAAATAGTCAACTCACCACAGATATTGTACATAACAAAATGGCACCAGGATTAAACTTCCTGAACACCTTAATAATAGTCACTCATCATAGGCCTCAAGTTAAAGTGACTTTTCCATCGTCGCTAAATTCCCAACAAATACAATTGTCTTTTTATCTCCCATGTCTGCTGGAACAGGGTCCTATTATCACATTACGTAAAAAACATAGGCAGTGAGTGTAACTAAGACTGATAGGCCATACACATGTACATGTTTGTAAACCGTGAACATTAATTCCGTAGGCCTAACAACATTAACATTACAACTACAACTACAAGTAACATATTTTTTTAATTTTTTTTTTCTCCCTACTTGAAATGACATTTTCGACATGGGAATCCTTGTACATCAGATATCCATCATCTTGTTTATACTGGGACAACCGTTGAGGTGTCCAAAGGCACTTTTTGATGAGATAAGCGAATACGTCTCCTAGAGAGACCAACGGCACCCCCCTCAAATCTGTGTTCCACGATACATCCCGTCCATTTAAATCCAACACCGTCCCATCTTCACCCACAACTTTCCGACGTGCTTTCTCAGATTCCTCATGGTCACTCCCCCCTAAAACCGGATATTTCCCCATGCCCTTTTTGCTAGCTCAAGTAATTCTGCTTTCTTTTTTCCACTGCACGTAATACCCCTATCTATTAAACATTTTCTCAACTTGTCGACTGGCAACTGCTCAAACTGAAGCGGTAGGTCGGCCATGTTTGATTTGTTGTCGACACTTTCCTCGAAAAATAGACTCTCCGTGGAAAACTCTTGGTGGCGCACTGCATTGTGAATCGCCCGTGTTATGTGAAGGTATATAGAGCAAGGCTCATTTATACACATGTACAATTTGTTTTAGTAACGTTGCGCTCTCTTCATCAGTTTCATGCTGCGTGCAGGCTTAATAATAATATCAATGCGCGCAGCATGCAGCATGCATATATCGCGGATTCGCGGATTTGCGGATTTGGGGCAGTAGTGTAGCTCCCAACCTTATTTTTATGAAGCGAAGTCGGAGGTCTTTCGCAACAAGAAATATTCACGGCACCTTCGAATTTAACACCCGGTCCGACTATCCACCATCTTTAATAAGCGAGGCTTTTGATGTCCAAACGACAAGTTACAAACGTGCAGGTAATATATTTTAAATGGTAACAAACAAGTCCGACACTATTAAATCTGGTATGTACAAAATATTGAATACAAATTGGAATGCTGTTAGAAGCAATGTATTTTGACGTAAAAAACCTTACCTATTATTGGGTAAATAACATGACATAAATATGGTTTAAATATTGTTTTGACTCGCCATGTAAAGACGCACTTAATTTTCATGCTGTTCCAATATACGTACATATCTGTATTGCGCTATCTGCAAGAATGATACCCGTTTAATTGGTATAACCTTCAGGCAGCGATTAAAACGGGTGATGCAGTCGATTGGCATGGTATTTATTGCCTGCAACCTAAAGAAGCAGGTATTATTTACGTACTTTTTGACTGCATATTATTATTGGCCTGGGTAATTGACAAAGCCTTGTGAAGACATTTTCTTTGTACATCATAATTTTAGAAGATTGTCAAAGTCATTGGTGGCTATTTTATATTTATGTATTTCTTAATTTGTATATTAGGCTTGCCATCAGTATGTAATTTAGTCTTACTACATGTATACAGAAACCCACCTAGTCAGAGTTGATTTAATTAAAACTAAATAAAAGAACAGAGAACAATCGAAGCCATTGTCCAACAAAACTTTTCTTCAACCTTACTTTATTTGAGTGTCCGATGTTTGAGTTACCAAAACAAAATCATAAGGAAAAACCAAACCACAAAAACCCCGTCGTCCAGGTTGGACGCGGCGGCGCTGACAAAATAAATTGCCGCGCTAGAAAGTTGAAAGCGGAGGACGCATGAGGTGAATTAATGCGAGTTTATCGTCGATTAAAATTTAGAGCGTTTGGAATCAAGACTAAACAGTTGACAGGCGTCGGATACTGCCGACTTTATTAATTTTATGGGCGCCATAAAAACTAAGAACACATCCGGATTGACATGAAATTCGGCCAATATGTTAAACAAACCTCCCTTTTGCCGCCTACATTTAAAAAAACCGCGCCCGGTAACGCAAAAGGTTTTCTTTTCACTGTTTAATATTTGCACTAATTTAAAAACTCTCAATACTTTACCGTTATAATAAAATCACCCCCTGCAAAAATAAATAAATGTAAGAAATCACACAAGCACCTGGCAAAAACAAATTATACTCATTATAATCATCAAGAATATCAATATAAAGGGGCATTTTCTTATTAGCGCCGACAGCGCGTGGACATAATTCACGCATGAAATCTGACACCACTTTATTTAAGACGTTTGCGGCTGATGACGTCACACTATTTCCAACGAGCTACTTAAATGTGGTTAAAAATGTCGCCAAAATCCACACAAATACTTAACAAAATACCTCGTAATCGTCTAACCTTCTATATGTCCAAGCTGGGTTTTCCGAACTTCTAATGTATTCACGATCAATTCTTGACCTGCAAATCGAGGAAATTTGAAGACAGTATTCGAGCGAGTACTGCACACTTGTTGTTCGCCATGATGTTGATGAGCATTGTGGGAAGCCTGTGACGTCACTGCCAAAGTGCATACCGACCGTACCACTATACGCGGGGTTGCTTTGCGATGTCACAGGTCAGTGTATCGCTTCACGCGCGCGAAGCGATACACTGACCTGTGATATCGGCCTCTAGTAGTAGCGCAAGATAATGCCCAAATGTTAAAAAATGCTACCCCTAGTATGGGGCTCCCGATGCCCGTAGGGCGGAGCCCCATATAGATAGAGAGGGTTTTTACAGGTTAACCGCTGTTAAACAATAGAAACCATGCACAAAAAGCAGGCAATAAATCTCATACTGCCGCACGGTCTAACCCCAGAAAAAAATTGTATGAGTACTTTATCAACTCACCCAGCCGCTGCCCACCAAAAACCGGTCGAATTTCGGCCAGTTTCTGTAAAAAAGTGAAAACGATCCCCGTTTCGCAAACGCGACAGTTACAAGATGGCGGATAACGATGTTCAATATACTGTTAGTAGCGTGACCCCGGCCGGGGTCAGTGCGGACCAATCACATGGCTTCTCTGAACAATGACAGGACTGTTTCCCAAACCCTAGCTTCGGTTCTGTTGGGCTCTGGCACATTGCTAAACTGTATAAGGCCTCGCAAGATGAAGCTTGTGTTTGGAAAACGGCTAATGTGGCTACGGCTTGAAATTTACGCACGAGTTATCCGCCATCTTATAACAGTCGCGTTTGCGGAACGGGGATAGTGTTTGGAAAACGGCTAATGTGGCTGCGGCTTGAAATTTACGCACAAGTTATCCGCCATCTTATAACAGTCGCGTTTGCGGAACGGGGATAGTTTTGACCTTTTTTACAGAAATTGGCCGAGATTCGACCGGTTTTTGGTGGGCAGCGGCTGGGTGAGTTGATAAAGTACTCATACAAATTTTTCTGGGGGTAGACCGTGCAGCAGTATGGGAGTTATTGCCTGCTTTTTGTAAATGGTTTCTATTGTTTAACGGCGGTTAACCTGTAAAAACCCTCTCTATCTATGGGGCTCCACCCTACGGGCTTCGGGAGCCCCATAGTTCTTGGGGTAATGCAATGCTAGTCCGACTAGAACCCAAATATCGCTTTTTTTAACATCTGGACATGATCTTGCGATAGTACATGTAGGGTCCTAGGGAGTCCCATTGGTTTTTCTTCATTTAAATCAAAATGTCACTTTTCCCATATGTTTGCCCAAAGAAACATCCGATTTCACCCTCAAAACGGCCACAAAAGTACTCGATAAGCCATCTGAGATTACAAGTACACATCGACGAATAAGATTGTGGTACGGTTTACTTACGATTCGGATAAAAAGTTTTCAGCTTGTTTACATGAGTTGGTGGAACCCTGCCATACTATACATGTACATGTAATTATTTTGTTTCAATTTCAGATAAGCGAGATCCCAGGAAGCGCCGTGTCAAGCCCGTTGAGCGCCATTTACTCCAGCTTGATTTTGGTATTAGTGACAGTGAGAGTGACAGTGACTTTGAGATCAATGAGCATGAGGAACCAGGTAGCTTCACGCTTTGTTTACGTACTTTCCTATGTGATAATATGTTCCTACTTCGTCTGGCATCCCGACTTTACTCCCTTAGCATAGCATATACATATATATGTAAACAGTCATTAAGTCATAGTCCAATTGTTTGGAACTCTCCATGCTGTATAATTACGAGTCCCAAAACTTAAGGTATATGTTCTGAAAACATTGCGACACAGGAAAATAGACTGGCACACAACATTATGAACAAGTAACAATGGATTTTGTGACAATTAACAATGAATTTTCATTGTTAGTGTACTATTTGTCTTTTGTTTAACCTTGCGCGCACGCGGTGGCATAGCCAGCTTCCTTTTGGGAAGCAGGCGCTTTGTATACAGCTGTTTACACAAAAGGTCTAATTAGTCTCTATCCCCCTCACCCCCTTCCCCCCTCCCTCCTCCTTCCCCCTCCTCTCCCCCCCCCCCCCCTCCCTCCCCCTCCCTCTCCTCCCTCTCCCTCCCCCTCCCCCTGAATAGCCCAAAGTCTGGGTCGGCAGACTACAAAGGCCTGGAGCTGGGTTATTGACATCAGTTTACATATGGTTACATGTATACATGCAGGCGAAACCAATTGTGCACATCCTATGGGACTTTCTGACAAGATGCACTTCTATTGAATTAGCCTGGCTTGCACTATACAATGCTTTTTGGCAAGTACCAGGCTAGGCATAGCTGGAGTTTGAACTTTCGGGGGCATTTCCTTTGTTTTTTATAAGAAAAACCACAACATCAGCTTCCCAAAAGGATGCCACTCCTGCCGCGTAGATGTTCATAGTGTGAAAGAACCAGTCCAACAGGCATTTAGTACTGAGTCAGTCAACTGTGTTCAAATCTCTCTAAAAAAATAAGTTTTGATTTCAGACTCGGCAGGATCAGCAGCTGAGATGGAGGATGGGGAAGAGGAAAGTAGTGGAGGAGACAGGGATTTTGACGAGGAAGATGATGACAGTGACGATGATGACGATAACCAATCAAACCGAGGGATTACGGATTCAGATGGCGAGGAGAAAACCAGCATTGGTGAACTCATTTCCAAGGCCGGGCAGGTCGGCAGTAAAGCCACTGACAAGGTCAGATGTCAATTACACAGTGCTGCTCATCAGGAGCAAATTTCATTTGCTTAGCATGAAAATACTTCCTTGACAAAAACAGGGTTACAAATCAAATTGTCAGGTGTTGTATATTGTTTGTGACTGGTATTTAGCTGGTTTTTGATTAGCAAGAATAGCACATGGAGTTTTGGCTGGTAACCCTTTTTTTTCAAATTTCAAGCCATGAATATTGCCTGTGACTGGTACTTACAGTAGCTTATTTTTGCTTGGCACATAAACTTGCTTAGCAGTTCTTTTAATAAGATGAGACATGTGTCATTCACTTGTACTGTTTTGACCTCTTTTAGATTGGTTCCGGTGAAAAGCCATCGGCGAAGCTGAAGATGCTAATATGTGCAGTTTGCTTGGGAGAAGTGAGGTAAGGCTCCTGACATTAATTTTAATAAATAAGTGGTTGGCCTGTTTTAAACGTACGTTTAAAACTGGCTCATGAGCCTAGACGCGCTAATGACCCGAGCCAAAGGCGAGGGTCATTAACAAGTGGCTCATGGTACGTTTAATACCAGCCAACCACATATTTATCCCCATTCATAAATATCTTTCAGGTAAAACACGTCAAAACAAAGTTTCCAACAATTTTATACTTCATATTTTGTTAAACGACCCTTTAGCTACATCACAGTATGTTCCTTAAATAACCTCGCTGGGGAGATGATGCAATCAGCGTGATCAGTCCTAATATGGACATTGGGACACGCATCCCAAGCACTGCGCGATGTTACACAGAACGCAAGTTGCCCAACCAAACGGCATGAATAATGACTATGGATAGATTACCTATGCATCCATCGGGATCAAGTACTGACAAGAGCTCGGAATGATAAGAGTAAAACACAGCAGCTTCCGTGCTCTAGAATTTATTATTACTGAACTAATTACAGTAACTGCCGAAACCCCATGTATAACAGTTGGTAAATAAGGACCAAGGTTTACTGGTCGAACAGTGGTCCAGTTTATTCACTGCTTATTTACTGCTGGACGCCCAGTGGCCCAGTGAACGAAGTAACAGCCATGACGGGCACAGACGCTTGGAATGAAAAGACACCGTGCGTGTGTGACCACTAGGTTTTATAGAGTTGGGTAAACATGTTATTCAATATTACATAACAGTAATCCACAATAATCCACCTGAGTTAAGTATGTAAATCAATATTACGTAATAGAAATTAACAGGTGTTTCGGGCTTTATAACAAGGTCTTTTAAATGTAAATAAATTAACAGCTAAGCGAAGGGTCACTATATCACAGTATGTTCCTTGAATAACCTCGCTGGGGAGATGATGCAATCAGCGTGATCAGTCCTAATATGGACATTGGGACACGCATCCCAAGCACTGTGCGATGTTACGCAGAACACAAGCTGCCCAACCAAACGGCATGAATAATGACTATAAAATACGGACTCATTTGTGTAATATTGCACATGCCTTGTGCGGTTTTAAAAAAAAGTGTAAAGTGACCTGATTTTACGTGCGTCCAAACTTCACGTGACAACGAAGTGTTTAAGACCAGCTAGCCTGACTGAGCCGGTCTTAATACCGGCCACATGACGGGCTCTCGACCAATAGGAACATGTAAACTGTTTTAGGTATTTATGAATAAAGGATACTACATATTGTATATTTTATAACTTATTTGATTGGTGGAACTCGCATCACGGGACATTCATTATTACTTCTATTCGTGCCGCAGCTCAAAAAGTCCCATTCGCCCATGGTGAATGGGATTAACTTATTCAACAGTTAGTATCATCTTTGTTCCCACGGCTGTTGAACAGTCGGCCCTCACTCCGAAACCCGGGGAAGAAGGTTGTAACCTGATTTGTGCTGCTCACACAGAATCACGCTGGCGCAGCTGGCATGTAGCTGAGCCAGTATTAGCGGATCTGTATGTCAGTTACATGTACAGTATATAAAACAAATATTGAGTGGCTTTAAATTGTTAAATGGGAGGAATAATATTACTCTGTAAAATCTGGACTTTTCTATTTCACTTGGCTTTGCCTTGTAAATTGGAAAGGTTTAGATTTTACCTTACGATAATATTCCTCCCATTCCACTCTGAGTCACTCAATATTTGTTTACCATTTTAACAACTTGTTGAAGTTGGTGTTCAACCCCTGTACCAAATAAGTTAGGTCGAGTATACACAAAAGTAAATAAGGAAAGAGTTAATTATTCTTTTAGAGGGACATTTTTAGGCCCTATTTGAGTACACGTATCGTTCGGAGGTCCGATGTTATATATATATATTGGCAGCCATATTGAAGAGTCGGGAAGTGTCTATGCAGTCAATCAATATTTGTAGTGTGACAATACCAACTGTTGTTTGTTTGTATGTTGACAGCATTGATAGTGATGAGATAGTAGAATGCGACAGCTGTGGAATCGGGGTCCATGAAGGTATGTTTTTTTATTTTTAAATTAGTTTACCCTCTTCGTATAAACAATAATGGAAAAGAACATCTTAGCGCGTATCACATCCTGAATATTTTAGGATATAGACAAATCCCGACACAATATCACTTCTTTTACGGAAGCCCCCTTCAATGGCGAATGCCTTGCGCTAGCTATTGTACAATAGCGTACACAATGGCATCTCCATTAAAAGGGGCCTCGTGAATGTACAGTGCAGGGTAAAAAATAATTTTCTTTATTTCGGGGGCTCCATTTTCGGGGGCTACTCTTTCGGGGGCTACCTTTTTCCATTTCGGGGGCTACTTTTTCAATAATTAACAAAAGGATACAATTTGTTGAGTACTTGAGTTTATCTGGCACTAGTCTTGATCCAAGACCGAGCTAGCTGTTCATTTGTTCCGCGGCGCGCTGTCTGTATATATCCATGCTTATTGAGGGCGCCCTAAATTATCGCCAGATTCAAAAGAATCTCAATAAGCCTGGATACGGACGGCGCGCCGCGGAACAAAATGAACGGCTAGCTCGGTCTTGGATCAGGACTATTAAATTTGGCACGCAAACAATCTATGAAAACTTCAAACCAGTACAGTCACAATATCGCACGAGGTTTACTTTGCCGATATCGCTGCAGTATACTGCATGCATACATGTACATAGCACATGCGCTGCAGCGATCGCGTGCCCAGAGAGGGGTATTGCTCAATTGCGACACCCCCTAGTCTTTTTTCCAGTCGTTTTGAACGCTCCGCGCTGTGTAGTTCGGATGGTGAATTGCATGAAGCGGGAATGTAGACGAAACAAACGTTTAGAAAACGGCCACATAGTACAGGCCAGCTTTTTATCGCTGTTGTACGCGTCATGCATGCATGCAGCACGCGGTGCTAAATCTATGTACTGTACATGTACCGTACATGTACCGCGCACTCTGGATCTCCGGTCTGCATGCCGGCGCGGCCGCTTAGCAGTGGCGCTAGGATCAGAGAGAGCGGCCGTTCGTAGTCGTGCAGCAAATATTACGGGGACGATTTTGGACCATTTCCTATTTTTAAGTCGCCCCCGAAATCGCATTTTTTGCCTATTTCGGGGGCTCCTTTAGGTGTTTCCGGGGCGAATTCGCCCGCCGCCCCCGTGTATTTTTTTCGCTGGTACAGTGACTAGGTGCCTAGATTCGTTTATAGGGCAAAGATATTCAGTTTATCAAGCAGGGGTAATTGTGAGACTTATTGTAAACAAATCTCTGCAAGTAGAAAAACAGTTGAGTTGGTTCGAGCACCGGAAATGTCCTTAGGGTGTATATTAGGCCAAAAAGAACAAATGGTTTGTTTACAATAATGGCTTGAATAAATTAATAAAAAAACCACAAGAAGATAAAATCCTCAGAAACAACCTGTATGACTTTGAAGGATTGAGAAGGTTAGGTGTGGACAAATATTATGTTCTTGACAAATAATTGAGACTAGTGTTCATGTACAATTATGAGCTGGCAAAATGGCAGTACAACATTTGAGGTTGGAAATTTGGCTGCTAAAAATTCAGGTAGGTCGGGTTACCGTAAATGCACCATCTTTTTTGTTTGGCCTTATCTGTACCCTATCACAAGTATAAATTGTCTTGCTATTAGACCAAAGTCAAGTGAATTTGGTGTCTGTGTTTTGATAGCATATATCGCCAAAGATTATAAACTCATAAAAGCAGTCAGTGTAGTCTTGCGAGTTCATTGATCAAAGCATCTGCACCAGTGAATAGGGATTAGGGTTCAAGACCCACCCAAGTAAGCATGTGAAGTTACCTGGAAGCTTTCGGAATCTCTAAGCACTCGGTGCATGGTGAAGGGTAGAAAACTGCTAAAATATCATCAAATATTAACTATTTCTTCTAATTTCTATCAAAACCTATTATAACTCATATGCTAGTATGAGAGAAGAAGAAGGGGGTTGGCATTTGGATAAGTTGTGTTAGTTAAAACAGTAGGAGGGTTAATTAATCAAATATTAAGTATATTACTAACTCCCTACCCCATTTGTCTTATACCGGGGTAACCCCTATATCCTGCACAATCTTGCAATTCCAAAGTGTTAAAACTCCATGTAACCTGCATAATCCTCCAATACTGTATGTATTACTGGTGACCACTGCTTGAATCCTACAAAATCTTGCAGTGGGTTTACCATTGAGCTAATAAGCAGCCAAACATGGAACAAACAGCTGCTAAGTGCCCTATTACAACTAAGCTTGGGCGGTTCCAGAAATTTCGGACTCGGTTCCGGTTCTAAAAAAAGACTCGGTTCTGAGTTCTGAGCAGTGTGAAAGTACAAAGTAACAAATAACCTCAATCCTCCAAAATCCTCATTTGGATAAAAACCCAAATAACCTCAATCCTGCAAAATTCTGCGATGCATCAACTTCCAAGTGACCTCAAGCCTGCAAAATTCTGCATTTTGCAATGAGGAATTTGGAGGATTTTGGGTTAGGGTTAATCATAATATTATTTAATTTTTATTTGAACCAAGAAATTGACCAAGCATGGTTTGAACCTGTGTCTTCCGGTTTGCTGTTCTGCTTCTCTACCAACTATTCATGATCAGCCCTATATGATTGGGGTTCCCCATTTCTGTCAATGTCTTTGTTCAAGGGATGCTAGTCAAAAGCCATACATTGTAAACTCATATAAGCCATGTAGCCAGAGATCACGCCCAAAGGCAAGATGCTGGCAACATTACCTGGGAAATAGAAAACGGGGATCACTCAACTTTTCATTGTAATGGTTTGACAGGTTGCTACGGTGAAATTTTATCAGACTCTGACTCTACTAGCAGCATACAGACGGCGAGCTCCACTGAGCCCTGGTTCTGTGACACCTGTAAAGCAGGCATCACCCACCCAGTAAGTCCTGTCATTGCCAGCCTAGGCCCTCCAAAATCCTTCAAAATCCCCCTGGTTTCGGTTTTTTGAAGGATTCTTGAGTATTTAGGAATGCAAAGGCCAGCACATGTCGTTATATGAAGAATGACGCATGCGTTTCACCTTCTGCTCGATATATGACGTGATGTGTGTTACAGAGCGCATTAGGGTCATTTCATGTTAAATCACCCAATGGGTTTACCCCACCGACTTGAAATTAGTTTATATTTGTTTTATAGATTTATTTTGGTTGGAAAAGCCAAAAGTGCTGTGACCAGCAGTTTTCGTGCTACAGCCTGCTATCGCCTGCGGGTTCAGGCCGATGGTACCGGGAAGCACGCCCACGCATTTCTGGCCTTGCTTGTAGCTTACAGACATTTCCGGCCTTGCTCGGGCCGTGTTTATGAGTTATCCATTTTGAATCTGGGGAAAACTTTGCGTGTATACCGTACGTCCTCCGGCGCCAACTGGTTAAAACTGGCTGAGCCTTGTTTTATCGGCCATTTAAACATACCCACGTGTCAGGCTCTTGACCAATAGGAATGGTTAAACTGTCTCAGAAATGTATGAATGTAGGATATTGAATCAATTTTCATTCCTTTTTCACAGACCTGTGAGCTGTGCCCAAATTCTGGAGGAATCTTCAAAGAAACTGATGCGGGAAGGTTGGTAAAAAAAAAGGACTCTTGCACCCCACAAGAAATGTCTGACCTTAGTTGTTTGTATTTGGATTTATAAAGTGTTCTAGTATGTGACCCGCTTAAACACGGACTGATTTTGTGCTATGACCTGTCAAAATTAAATCGGGATGACAATTGATTTTTTGTATTTATCTTGTATATATCTTTTGTATATATAACAATAATGTTGGCATCAAATTAAAGCTGAGCATGTCTTTTTTCCCTATCTATACAAAAATAATAATTTCACCAAAATACAACTTGTTTCTGGTTTGGTGGGAGCAAGTCACACATTCCTTGAATTCACAACATTCCTTGATGTAGTTTAATTGCAGTTCAGCATCTAGCTGGTGAGATTAGATTTTGGTCTTTGTACTCTCAGATCATAACAACAACAAATTTCCAAGATGATTACATTGTGTAAGCTATATAAATATCTCAAATGAATTTTTAATAATCTGAATTCTTTTGCCATGTCAGGTGGGTTCATGTGGTGTGTGCCCTCTACGTACCTGGGGTAGCGTTTGCCGATGTTCAGAAACTACGTTGGGTTACTCTCTCTGAGATGCCAACCGGAAAGTGGGGCGTCAGGGTAGGCTTTCTGTCTTTTTCATTTCGGGGGGAAGACTTTAGTATCCCGACGCTACAACCGGTTATGTACAAAGTCTATAGAGAGTTGAGAAGAAAAACAAATTCTGACAACATTTGAAATGTTTTTCAGTCCGAGGTTTATGTTTTTTTCACCATTTTGGCACTGATTGACCTTCATTGAGATGAGATATGCAGAATAAAAAAAACGGTGTCAGTAGTAGTACTTGTGAAATCAATATTTGATATAATATACAAAGTTGGATTACATGATTAGGTCAGAGCTCCGTGCACAAGGAGCCCCTTGACGGCAAGAAAGAAAGAGTTGGGGAGTCAGTGTTAACCCCATCTTGCCCGACTGCAATAGATTTTGGTGAAATAACAGATCCCTGCCTCTATCATTCATAAGCAAAACGTTATTGAAATAGTCTTCAAACAGACTAACCCATTCCAACTAGTATTTGTGTATCGCACCAACGAGGAACATTGTGTGTGAAAACAGTGAAATTGTATGTGACCCTCTCATGAGACGTTATTGTTAGCTAAAAAAGTGCACTTTTTGTTAGCGCAGGAAGCTCATAACGCTAACATTAGATATCAGCCTAGACCCATTCAAGATGTACAATTAAACACCCTGTGAAATTATTGGCGATTTCCAACGGTCAGTCAAGCGACTGGTTCTTGGAACAGAGAGTTGTATTGACAAAGTGTCGTTTCGTAATCAAAAGCTTGCAAATGGTTTTGCATGGGATTGGTAATATAATAATGCATATTTACTTATAAAGGGCATGTATCTACATGTACCAGACAATCGCTCAAGGCACTTCACATTATTACCCCGCTCAGTGAGCTATTGAAACATTTCCAATACCATCTCAGCTCCCTGGCGATTATGCAGCTCGATGCTGCCATTTTGGTGAAAAGCAGCTGAAATCTACCACAATAACCATTTCTGCCCTCACAGGTACATGTACATGTACCCATTTTAAGGTTACACGCACCATAAATCTAGGCTGAACTCTAACCCACAACCTGCAAAATTACCTGCGGACCGTGAATGCAATGCATGATGCAACGCACTCCACTTGCGTGGTGGTGTTATTGAAAATGAACACAATGCATGAAAAGCAAATGATCCTGTACACCTTTAACAATCTTGTCAGTTTATTTATTTATTTTGTTGTGTTTTTTTTTGGGGGGCAGACGTGTGTCTACTGTGAGGATGAGCGATTTAGCCGGACTGGTATCTGTATCTCATGTGATGCCGGAATGTGTCGCAACTACTTCCATGTCACATGGTAAGTAAAACTATTAAAAAATCCATAATAATAAAACAGGATGAAAATAGATTTTCACATCAAAGTACTACCCATAATTCATTCAGTAGTTTGTAGAGGTTATTGTACACATAAATTGTACATTTTTAATGTACTATATATTTTTAACAGCAGCTTGTGAGACGTGGAAAGCCAATGTTAAAGGCATTTCTTGAAGTCACAAGAAAATAATGAAACAATAATAATTTTGTTGTTACTCCTGTGTCCTGAAGAAGACAGTGGACTTTTTACAGTATTGTTGACTGTTGAACTAGTACGAGGGGTCTGTTAAAATAATAGTAAAGCAGTGATCAAAATAGAACATTTATAAAAAAGAATCCAATGCGACACGTTTTAAACAAAAGGTTTTTTCCTTTTCTTTTTAGTGGCCAGCGGGAAGGAATCTTGTCAGAAGCATCCCCAGAAGAAGTAAATATATAATGTTATTAACAAAAAATATCATAACAAAACATTGATGAGAAAAATGCAAGACAGGGTCTAACAAAATAATATGCATTTCAAATAATTTTGAAATAGTTTTTAATGTGAGACAAATAGGTCTCAACCAGTTTTATAGTTGAGCACATTATAAGTTCATCACAGTCTCAAGACATATTACAAGCTATTCAAATGGAATGTGACAAAGGCAACTTATTATCTCTGTTCATCAGGAACGAGGCCATTTCTGCAGCAGCTTTTTTCCCCGCTTGCGACATTTTATACAGCCAGCACAATCTTCATATGTTTTGAAATTTGGTGGCGTGATAACCTGTGGCCTGAGCTTTAACAAAGCATCCCAGCTGCACACAATAGGCAATGGTCATATACTGGAGAGACTGCCACTCCCATCCCATGGTTGTGCAAGAAAATAAAAATCCAACCAAAAATTGCCACACTAAAACTAAAATTTTGAAGCCATACCACAACACTAGGTAACATCAGACACACCAAAAGTAACACAAAACAGCAGAATTCCTAAACTTGACAGACAATTTTGCAGAGGTCGAGTGGTCGCCACGGTGCAATGTAAGTTGGTACAATGTAATTGTACAATGTCATTTCTCCTTCAGGACATTGCAGATCCGTTCTATGCTTACTGCAAACTCCACGTGGAGAAGTCCAGCATGCGCTACCGACGCCAGAACTACCTGGCCATCCAGTCTCAGCTGAAACGGTTCAAGGAACGGAAACCAGACGACCCCATCAGCCAGGAACGCATCGCAGAGAAGCTCAAACGGTGGCAGGACAAATATAAGGGGTCCAAAGTCAAGAAACCAACCCCTTGGGTTCCAACAGAAAAGGTCAGGAGAATCTTCTCGATTTTACTTGTTTTCGCTTGAATTCTGTTGACGTTTAGTTTGTATTTGACACTTACAGCTATTATGACCCTATTGTAACCATTGACCCATTTAACCTTTATAAAGGCTAGTTTCTACCTCGTGCCAATGCAAAAGCCACGCGAATTTGGTGTCACCAAAAAATTGCAGCGAAATCTGCCGACGGATTTGAAATGTGTTTAACTTTTGTGATTTTGTGGCGTGAATACTGTACATGCCCTGACTTCACCAATTGCGTTTGCTGGTCATTCGCTTTCACACTGAGTATGAACTGGCCTTAACTCAATAATCACAATTAACCTTTATTACCCTCTTTTTACCTTTGACCACTATAACAATTATAACTGTTGTCTAACCTTTAAACATTATAACCTTTATAACCCTGTTTTAACCTTTGACCATTATAACCTTGTTTACCTTTTAACCTTACTTATGAACCAGCCTTAACTCTGTAATAACATTTAATCCTTATTACCCTGTTTTAACCTTTGATCAGTATGATCCAGTTTTAACCATTGACCAATATAGCCATTATAACTGCTGTCTAACCTTTGACCATTATAACCTTGTAATATACCCTTTGACCCTACTTATGAACCAGCCTCAACTCTATAATACAAATGTAATCCTTTTTTACCCTGTTTTAACCATTGACTATTAAAACCTTTGACCATTATAACCAATTTGCCGAGCGAAATTGGTTTCAGACGTCGCGCTTATGCCGTGTCGAATACAATCAACTTGAATTTTTGTATTTTGCCACGGCACAAGCACGACGTTTGAAACCAATTTCGCTCGGCAAATTGATTTTGGCTTGGCAGAAGATTAAAGCTTGTCAGGGTCTGCTGTGCTTATTCAATTTAGCACGGCAGCAGCACGGCACGGTTTCAAATGTACTTTTGCCGTGTCGAATACAATTTCAATTCGAAGTTGGAGCCACAAAATTGTTAAGGAATGCGCATGCTCACGGCATGTATTTAAGTAATGAAAACCAACAAACAAAATTGGTTTTCTTTGTCACACTTTCAGTTGTGTTGGTCTGCCTGAGGGCTGCGTGCACAAGTACTCCCTCAACGGCAAGAAAGGAAGAGTTGGGGACTCTCGATCATTTAAGTTCGACTAGACATTTGCAATTAGGTTTGACGTTTGAAACCACTTTCGTGCTTAAGCTGTGCTAATGTCGCGCTAAATTCAATTGTATTCCACACAGCATAAGCACGACGTTTGAAACGATTCTACATGTTACTGTGGTTTAACCTTTGATTATTATAACTGGTCTAACCTTTGTTCAATGTAACCATATAACCTTATTCTACCCTTTTACAATTTTAACAAATGTAACCTTGCCATAACCTTTGATCATTTTAACCATTATAACCTTCCAATAACCTTTGACCCTTCAATAAACCTTTACCTTTCAATAACCTTTGACCCTTTAGAACATTTGGCCTTGCAGGTTCCTCGTCTGCTGACCACCAGTCCCTCGGCTACCCGTCACCTAATGAAGAAAGCCGAACTCCTGGGAATCAACACGGAATCTCAGCACCAAACCCACGTCAAGGAGTCCAGCGATGTACGCAGGAAGTGGCACATACCACCGGCCTTCACCGGCGAGTTTGTTAACTATTATCTCGGTTAGTGGTCGGTAGAGCGCTTTATTTTTGTTTTTAGAAACACTTACTATTCCTACATTCTGTATGACCGTATGTCCATGTGTATGTTAAAATTTCAGGTTACGTTTTTGTATTTGGATGAAACTTGAATGCAGTTACCCTTGAATGGAAAGACACAATTTCCCAGCAGAATTTATGAAGTGAAACTTGAAAATAGCGTCTGTAATGGTTGAGTGGTTGGGCATCTGCACTAGAAAGTAATTGGTTCTAGGTTCAAGTTCTGCCGGAGTATTCTTTATGAACGTTTATTTTCATGGGCTCCTAAAAATTACCAAGTATACCGTTAGTACCAAATAAGGGCCAAAATGAGCAAAACCAAAAATGAAAAACCCAGACATGTTGACTGCTTACTTATCTTACTTATCTTACTTAATTTTTTAGGGGATTCTTTTTTTGTTTTTGTTTTGTAGACCGAGACGTTCGAATGGCCAGTCTCAAGAACAGACTGGGCGAATCAATGCGAGTCAATGAACGTTTGCAGGCAGAGCAGGTAACCCTAAGAGGTCTTTATGACAAGGTGAGAGTTTCGCATTTTGTTTGGACATAATCATAACAGCTAACAAGCACAAATTCGTGCAGGAGCTGCATTGTTGTTTATTGGTCTGCATCCAACCATCCCTAAATAACTCTGTAAGTCTTTGTTCTAGTTCGTAGTAACAATGCTCAAGGCATAACCTGTATTTAATGATACAACAACAACAACAAAGCATGAGATTACTATCTCTATGTATAACATACTAAACATAATATCCTCTACGCCCTTCCAAGTCTTTGGGTAAATAGTTTACGTACATGTACAGCAAAGACTGACAAAACAATTATGTATAGTATGACCTTAGACGGGCAGAGCGACGGACAGGTTGGACAGGGTCTGGGGAGGAGGCAGATGGGGGCTTTTCCATCAGACCTGGTGGGTTGTGAGGCAGTAGGCGTTTGAGTGCACGCAGGGGACGAACAGGTGCATCACAGTGTGGAGGAACTGGGGTTGGGACTAGAGGTACTGTGTCAGGCTTCCTCATCTCCCTCAGTGTGAGATTGGTCATGGGTGGGTTGCATCGTTCAGACTGTGGTAACGCTTCGGTGTCATGCGATGTGCTCTGGCAAGTTGGGGAAGCTGGCAGGGTTGAAGTCGGTAGCACTGTAGGTTGACTGATGTCAGCCTTGGGTGACGTTTGAGCCATGTTACGCAAGTTGATGGGCTTGGTTGGAGCAGGGGTTACTGGTCTATATGCCAGGTCTGCGCCAAAATGACTGTTGGGTTGGCACGTGATAGCTGGGGTATACTTCCTAAGGAACTTTCTGTTGCGTAAGGTCACTCGTCCAGAGCCGTCTACGCGAACCACATATTGGTCAAATTGGCGGACTTCAACAACAATACCTGTCTTATCCCATTTAGTTGGGTGAGGACCAGTCTGGTTTTGGATTCGAGCATGGTCTCCTACAACCAGAGGGGGTAGGTGTCTGGTGTGTTCTGTAAGACGTTCTGCCATTTTCATGTGTCTGTTGCGCAAAGCTTCCTCTCTAGCGAGCAGTGTTTCCTTCCATGTCAGGTGTGGTTCATAGCGACCAGGATGGATGGGAATGAAATCGCGTATGGGGCGACCAAACAGGCATTGAGCGGGTGAGAGCTTAGTCTCCTTGTCTGGTGTGTTTCTGTATTGCAGCATAGCCCGCTGGAATGCGTCTGTGTCCAAGTCGCCACATGGACTGGTGTTGGCGGTTATAAGGCGTTTTACCGTCTTAACTCCCACTTCTGCCCTACAGTTGCTGTGAGGGTAGGCCACTGATGATATGCGATGTCGTACACCCCAGTTTTTGAGGAAGGTTTTGGTTGCCGTTGAAGAAAACTCTGGACCCCCGTCTGATGACAGCTCATCACTTATACCAAACGTAACGAATGTACGTCTAAGGCTAGAGATTAGGCCTTTTGCTCCATCTGCTGCACGTTCCACAATTGGCCAATTGCTATACCGATCCACAATGACCAAGTAATTGTTGCCAGCAAAGTGGAAGAAGTCTGCACATATGGACTGAAATGGGTAAGCTGGCACAGCTGGTGGAGTAGGGGGAGGGTTGGGTTGTGATGGTGCCATGCGATTGCATTGTAAGCATCGTGTGCGCATGTTTTGGATGTCAGATGTGATGCCTGGCCAGAAGACCGAGGCCTCGGCACGTGATGTCATGGATGATATTCCCTGGTGGGCCGAGTGAAGAGAATTCAATACCTCCTGTCTGAGGGATGGCGGTATGATGATGCGGTCGTTGTATAGGACAACCCCATCCAGGGTGTAAAGTCCATCCCTCAGGCTGAAGTAATCCCGCAGGTTTGGTGGCATCTCGTGGCGGGATCCTGGCAGGCCATCATCTATAGTTGATAACAGAAGAGACATCATATCATCACTAGCTGTTGCCATGCGCACAGCATCCCAAGTTATGGATTTAAGATAACCCAAAGAGGTTGACACAGACGCTACCATGTCAGGGTCATCATAGCGATGTGAGCACTGATTAGGTGGAGGCTCAGGGGCTGATCGAATGCAATCAAGTAGTGTGTGGGGTGGGTATGTTATGTCCTGATAGAGGGTGGCGACATCATCCTGGAGGTGGATGTCTGTAGGCTCACTGACAGGGTGACGTGAGACACCATCAGCTGCTCTGTGGCGAACTCCTGGCACATGGACTATCCGGAATCGGTAGCGGAAAGATTTTTCCTTAATGTTGCGGAGTCGTGGATTTGGGATATCCTCCAAGCATCGATCACCGAGGACTTTCAGTAGGGGTTTGTGATCAACAGCAATGATCAGGTCATTACAGCCAAGGACGAAATGGCGTGCCTTGTCTAATGCGTCTACGACTGCCAAAGCCTCACCTTCGACTGGTGCGTAACGAGACTCAGCAGAAGAGGTGAATCGACTTCCAACAAGTGTGACTCTCCAGCCTGTCCTACAGCAGAAGGGATCAGATGTAGCACATTGACAGTGCTTTTGTAGCAGCCAGAATCCAATGCCGGTTTTGCTCCAATCTGTGGCTAGGCATGTTGGTCGAGACTTGTCAAATATCTCA
Source organism: Crossaster papposus (assembly GCA_037893245.1). Lineage (NCBI taxonomy): Eukaryota > Metazoa > Echinodermata > Asteroidea > Velatida > Solasteridae > Crossaster > Crossaster papposus. Next base: position 3,018,466 of record JBAIAA010000271.1, on the reverse strand, counting down.
ACACCTTTGGTGATTTCATGTATGATAGTCTGTTTTGATTCTTCAAAGAGGTCATTGAGTTCCTCCGTCCATTTGAAGGGGTTTCCAGGGCTGAGCAGAGACCGGAAAGGTAGCATTTTTTCCGCTGAAGCGAATGCATATGCCACCTGGTTTACCAGACCATACCAGGACCTGATATCTGTTATGTTGCGTGGTGTAGGAAACTTCGCGATGGCATTAAACAGACTGGGGCAAGGTCTAACTGATGTTGGTGAGATTTCAAATCCTGCAAACTCAACAGTATCCTTGGCGAAGACAAATTTGTCTGGATTCAAGGTGATTCCATTGCGACCTCCGAGGTCCAGCCAGCTAACAGCTTGGAAGAACGACTCCTCAATGCTTGCGGACCAGAGTAGGGTGTCATCCACACATTTCGTCTTATTGGGCACATCTGCAACGATCTCGTCGTACCGACGAGTGTAGCCATCCCCTGAGGCGAGATATCCTTGAGGGGCAACGCAATACCTGTAGCGGCCCCATGGTGTGATGAACGTTGTTAAGTGTCTGTCACCTACGTGTAGTGGGACGCTGTGGTAGCCGTTCCAGGCATCAAAGACTGTCTTCTTTGTGTCATGAGGGACAGATCTGGCCTGGAGGAAAGGCGATTGGGTGTGGTGGGTTTCACGTGTGGCATGTCTGTTCAGCGGCTGGAAGTCAACAGTGCGACGTGGTTTTCCATTCTTCTTAGGGCAGATCACCATCCTGTGGCACCACGTGACCGGCTCTCCGACAGGTACAGGCTCAATGACACCTAGGCGTACATCCTGGTCTAGGCCAGCTTTGACGTCTTCCATCCAATGCAAGGGCACAGGGATTGGAGTGTGGTAGGCAACTGGTTCGGCTGCTGTGTTGACCATAAGGTGGAGGGGTGGGCCCTGCATCATCGGTAGTGGTTGGTGGGTGCATGTGTTGAAGGTAGACGACGCGTAGTGCGCAAGCAGGAACTTCTCCAACCTTCCTCGATTCTCCTCCGTGGCCGGAAATGGGAGTGATGTGGGGGGCGGTGGGGGAGCTTGGCGTTTGGGACATACACAAGGGGCTGTGAGGGAGGACCATGAATCAGGGGGCTGGACACCGTTGACTGGCTGGTCTGATGCAGCTATACCTGATGTGCAAGTCTCACCAATCATTGGGAACTTGCCTGATATCAATCCCAGTGCAATGCAAGCTTGTTTGCTCAGATACAGTTTGTCACTGTTGTCAGTGAAGTATACTATTTGGCGTGTGTGGAGGGTAGAGCCATCTGCTGCCGTGCCAGAGATTCTGAGGACTAGGGCTCCAAGGATGCGTATGCCTCTGCTGTTAGCGGCACTCATCTGCATGGTGACTGGTATGAGATGGTGTGTCTGCAATCCCATGCGTCGGAGCAGCTTGGCGCCGGCGAGGCAGGACTGACAGCCCGTGTCAGCCATGGCATGGTATTGGACAGTGTTGGGGGTAAGGGGCATGTCAAGGCCAAGTGCATGGTAATCTGAGGGGAGGGCATGAATGGTAACATTAACGAAGGGTTAGGGGTCAGAGGCCCGTCGCTCCCACGTGTCACATAGGGTGTTATAAACATGGTGGTCAAGATTAATTACATGATTACCACCTGCATCTAAACTACACAAATCATCAGAAAATGAGTCATAGTTAGAGTCATGTGATATGCCACAGAGGGCGTCAAAAACAGCACTTTCTGAGTCTTTTGTTCCCTTGTTCTGGTTTCCTGAGTCTGTGAAACGAGCACTGCGGCCACCACCACGGCAAACTGCTTCAAAGTGTCCTCGAATCTTGCACTTGTTGCACACATGGCCAAAGGCGGGGCAAACTTTTTCGCGTTCCTGGCGACGTTTACCATGAGATTCCTTTCGGCCACAATAACCGCACACAACTTTTTGCTGCGAGCGATAGCTGCTCGTGGCAGAGGTGGAGACAGTGTTATTCAACAGGCGGTTGGCAGATCGTTTGCCGCTCTCTTTTGCCTCGATATAGCGGATGGTGTCTTCCAGAGACATGTCCTGGTTCTGCTCACCGAGGAGGTCCAGCTGGATCTCCTGGTCACTGATGCCACGAGTTATAGCATCCCGCACCACCTGGTTGCTGTAGTTGACTGTGTGGTCACAATTGGGGCACTGGAGGTCGAGTTTACACACCCCAGCTTGACCACAGAGGCGTGCAGCGAAATTGCGAACGGGCTCGTCCCTGTCTTGTTTCATGTTATGGAGCTGGACGCGGGAGACCATTACGTTTTCCACTCGGACAGCAAGCCGTTGTATGGCTTGTAGGACGTCCTGCTCAGCTTTTCCAGTTAGCGTGCCTCCATTTGTGCGTGTGAGGTCTTTACGGAGAGTCTCGTCGCAGCATTCTAGGAGTTGGATGACAACCTCTGTGCCACTATGAGCAATGATCAGGTCATTACAGCCAAGGACGAAATGGCGTGCCTTGTCTAATGCGTCTACGACTGCCAAAGCCTCACCTTCGACTGGTGCGTAACGAGACTCAGCAGAAGAGGTGAATCGACTTCCAACAAGTGTGACTCTCCAGCCTGTCCTACAGCAGAAGGGATCAGATGTAGCACATTGACAGTGCTTTTGTAGCAGCCAGAATCCAATGCCGGTTTTGCTCCAATCTGTGGCTAGGCATGTTGGTCGAGACTTGTCAAATATCTCAACACCTTTGGTGATTTCATGTATGATAGTCTGTTTTGATTCTTCAAAGAGGTCATTGAGTTCCTCCGTCCATTTGAAGGGGTTTCCAGGGCTGAGCAGAGACCGGAAAGGTAGCATTTTTTCCGCTGAAGCGAATGCATATGCCACCTGGTTTACCAGACCATACCAGGACCTGATATCTGTTATGTTGCGTGGTGTAGGAAACTTCGCGATGGCATTAAACAGACTGGGGCAAGGTCTAACTGATGTTGGTGAGATTTCAAATCCTGCAAACTCAACAGTATCCTTGGCGAAGACAAATTTGTCTGGATTCAAGGTGATTCCATTGCGACCTCCGAGGTCCAGCCAGCTAACAGCTTGGAAGAACGACTCCTCAATGCTTGCGGACCAGAGTAGGGTGTCATCCACACATTTCGTCTTATTGGGCACATCTGCAACGATCTCGTCGTACCGACGAGTGTAGCCATCCCCTGAGGCGAGATATCCTTGAGGGGCAACGCAATACCTGTAGCGGCCCCATGGTGTGATGAACGTTGTTAAGTGTCTGTCACCTACGTGTAGTGGGACGCTGTGGTAGCCGTTCCAGGCATCAAAGACTGTCTTCTTTGTGTCATGAGGGACAGATCTGGCCTGGAGGAAAGGCGATTGGGTGTGGTGGGTTTCACGTGTGGCATGTCTGTTCAGCGGCTGGAAGTCAACAGTGCGACGTGGTTTTCCATTCTTCTTAGGGCAGATCACCATCCTGTGGCACCACGTGACCGGCTCTCCGACAGGTACAGGCTCAATGACACCTAGGCGTACATCCTGGTCTAGGCCAGCTTTGACGTCTTCCATCCAATGCAAGGGCACAGGGATTGGAGTGTGGTAGGCAACTGGTTTGGCTGCTGTGTTGACCATAAGGTGGAGGGGTGGGCCCTGCATCATCGGTAGTGGTTGGTGGGTGCATGTGTTGAAGGTAGACGACGCGTAGTGCGCAAGCAGGAACTTCTCCAACCTTCCTCGATTCTCCTCCGTGGCCGGAAATGGGAGTGATGTGGGGGGCGGTGGGGGAGCTTGGCGTTTGGGACATACACAAGGGGCTGTGAGGGAGGACCATGAATCAGGGGGCTGGACACCGTTGACTGGCTGGTCTGATGCAGCTATACCTGATGTGCAAGTCTCACCAATCATTGGGAACTTGCCTGATATCAATCCCAGTGCAATGCAAGCTTGTTTGCTCAGATACAGTTTGTCACTGTTGTCAGTGAAGTATACTATTTGGCGTGTGTGGAGGGTAGAGCCATCTGCTGCCGTGCCAGAGATTCTGAGGACTAGGGCTCCAAGGATGCGTATGCCTCTGCTGTTAGCGGCACTCATCTGCATGGTGACTGGTATGAGATGGTGTGTCTGCAATCCCATGCGTCGGAGCAGCTTGGCGCCGGCGAGGCAGGACTGACAGCCCGTGTCAGCCATGGCATGGTATTGGACAGTGTTGGGGGTAAGGGGCATGTCAAGGCCAAGTGCATGGTAATCTGAGGGGAGGGCATGAATGGTAACATTAACGAAGGGTTAGGGGTCAGAGGCCCGTCGCTCCCACGTGTCACATAGGGTGTTATAAACATGGTGGTCAAGATTAATTACATGATTACCACCTGCATCTAAACTACACAAATCATCAGAAAATGAGTCATAGTTAGAGTCATGTGATATGCCACAGAGGGCGTCAAAAACAGCACTTTCTGAGTCTTTTGTTCCCTTGTTCTGGTTTCCTGAGTCTGTGAAACGAGCACTGCGGCCACCACCACGGCAAACTGCTTCAAAGTGTCCTCAAATCTTGCACTTGTTGCACACATGGCCAAAGGCGGGGCAAACTTTTTCGCGTTCCTGGCGACGTTTACCATGAGATTCCTTTCGGCCACAATAACCGCACACAACTTTTTGCTGCGAGCGATAGCTGCTCGTGGCAGAGGTGGAGACAGTGTTATTCAACAGGCGGTTGGCAGATCGTTTGCCGCTCTCTTTTGCCTCGATATAGCGGATGGTGTCTTCCAGAGACATGTCCTGGTTCTGCTCACCGAGGAGGTCCAGCTGGATCTCCTGGTCACTGATGCCACGAGTTATAGCATCCCGCACCACCTGGTTGCTGTAGTTGACTGTGTGGTCACAATTGGGGCACTGGAGGTCGAGTTTACACACCCCAGCTTGACCACAGAGGCGTGCAGCGAAATTGCGAACGGGCTCGTCCCTGTCTTGTTTCATGTTATGGAGCTGGACGCGGGAGACCATTACGTTTTCCACTCGGACAGCAAGCCGTTGTATGGCTTGTAGGACGTCCTGCTCAGCTTTTCCAGTTAGCGTGCCTCCATTTGTGCGTGTGAGGTCTTTACGGAGAGTCTCGTCGCAGCATTCTAGGAGTTGGATGACAACCTCTGTGCCACTAATCTTGGTAGCAGTTTTATAGTCACTCCATCTGGAGACAAAATATGTCCATTCCTCTGAAGAGCCACCCAGCGATACAGTGGGTCGTTTGACTTTCTCAGTTTTTGCACAAGCCGGCTGGCCTGCTGTGTCATGTTCTTTGCTGTGGATCTGCAGGAGCACAATGAGGAGTTCAGGTGTGGCGTCATCTGGCGTGACATATTCGCACGCAGTGATTGGGCACCTCACACCTGGCATCTTGTTTCCTGTATCTACCTTGCTTGCGGGTCTTGATCACAGGTACTTGTATGCCTTGAGCATAAATAACTCTGTAAGTCTTTGTTCTAGTTCGTAGTAACAATGCTCAAGGCATAACCTGTATTTAATGATACAACAACAACAACAAAGCATGAGATTACTATCTCTATGTATAACATACTAAACATAATATCCTCTAATCCCGACTCCAACAAAATCTGTACCCCCATTCTGGTCGATGTTGGGAGTGGGGAACATGGTCCTGCAGGCCTGGCTTGTCTAAATGTTGGGCCAAGAGGCCTGAAGCACTGCTGGGGCAATCCGATTGATTTTGTATGTCATGTAGTACTGTTGTCATACAAGCCATTTGTACTATTAAAGTCCCTCAACCTCAACCAGCACATCAGTGGTGGTTTCATTATCCCATGTATAAGAAGCAGCTAATGTGAGTGATGGATTTGGATGGGCATGGTCGACTCGTAAAGTAAGTAGGGAGTTAGGGTTAATCAACAAATCATTAAACAATGCGCTAAATTTTCACAAGTAGTTCTTATACCTCAAATTCTCAATCCTACAAAGTCTTTAAAAATCTGATAGATTTTGAAGGGTCTGGTAGGATTAGGGGTTAATTTCTTAATCCTACCCTTTCCATCCGTCCAGCTTTCCAGCGAAGTGGAATCCTTACGCGTCAGTACCACCAAGCAGCGGATGGAAGGCCAGTCGCTATGGAAGATGCTGGTCACCTTGGGTCTAAAGAAACAAGCCATGCCAGAGGCTATCAAGAGCCCTCGCGCTAAGAAGATAGCGACTAAGAAAGAGGGGCCCAAATCACCAGCAGTCATACACTAGTAAGCTGTGTATTATCATCAGTAATTAAACAGTAATCGTATTTTGTCTTGTGTAGCTCTGGTATTCCTTAATTCGTGTGAGTGTTATTAGGCAAGTTTCAGAAAAATTATGACTTTTTGAGTTTTGGTACAATGTGAATTCATATGTGAATACCTGAGACAGTTCAGCCAATTCCTATTGGTCACAGGGGTGGTTTCAAACAACCGATAAAACACCAAACAGTTCAAAACACTTCAGGTGTCACGTTAAATTTTGGACTCCAGTGTATTGTAAATAGTCTGTTTAGATGCCAAAACAGCATAGGAATTGGTCATGAAAGCTCAAATTCTGCAAGGGAAATGTCGTGGAAAATGTCATGGGAAAAGTCATGAAAAAGTCATGAAAAATTCATGAAAAAGCCATACAATTTCATTGTAAGATTTATGTGGGAACCCTGAGGGGGTAACTTAAAGTTTACCCTCGGGTTTTATGAGGTTTCACTAATTAAGCACCTTGGGGTTTAACCTCACTTTTTTATCACTTTCTGATCTAGGGCCAATTTCATTAAGCTGCAAAGAATTCCTTTGTAAAAATAGGGTTACAAACCAAATTTTCAGGTGATCATATTGTTTGTGACTGGTATCTAGTCATGAAAAGCACATGAAGTTTAAGCTGGTAACCTTTTTTTTTTACTGAGTAAGACTTTTTTGGTGCTAAGCAAATGTGTGTGGTAAGCAGCTCCATGATTTTTGCACTTTTCCATTATGTCAGCTGCACATATTTACATATTTACACATATTTACAAACCATTGTTTGGAGTTAAATAGAATAAGTACTAAAGGTCCCAGTAGGTTTTTGTTTTTAAAGAAAAACCTTTTGATTTGGATCTTTGCTCCTCTAGTTGTGGCATATGTGAACAGTCGACAGACCAGCATCAGCTGGCTCTGTGCGATACCTGCAAGAAGCATTACCACCTGGGTTGCTTGGATCCACCGTTGACCCGTATGCCTAAAAAGACTGCCTTCAGTGGATGGTAAGATAATATTTATTGAGTCCAACTTGTATCATAAGATGGAATTTGCGTCAGGGTGATGCAAATTTAATATTAGATTTTTGTCTGTCACCGGCGTATATTTTTTTACACTGTATACACACAGGGATTCTTTTAAGTGGTAAGAAATTTTTACAAGAAAGCAAGTGCGGATTGTTATACCCAGTCCTTCTGATTTGAGGCGTGCGATCGCACTCCCACACCATCGCATGCCTAAAAGCTTTGTGAGAAGTGTGAATAATCGTACTCCTAAAGCCCACTGTACTGCACACCTCAGCATACATTTACCAAGAATGCAACTTTCAGCGAATTCCCCCCCCCAAAAAAATTGTTTTCGAACGGTGAACAAAAAAATACACACGTTTGCTAATTTGCTTGTTTACTACTGCAGCGATCAGTACCGCGTACCGCAGAATTGTCCACCGACATTACTATAGCGGACATTGTTAAGGAAGAATTTTGTCTGGCTCTGTGTTTTGTACCTGTACAAAAGCATAAAAGGTGCAGGACACGGACTTTGTGAGCATTTTGTAGCATACAGTCTGGCCGTTTTATGAATATGTTGCTATAGCTACCTGTAGTCGACTGTAGTCTAATAGTCTGGTTCTGTATTACAATACAATGGGATATGGACACTATACCTGTGCACGCGCTAGGGAAAAAACGCATTTGGATATCGTGTCAAAAAACTTCTAAAAACTCTAGCTCTACAAAAATTGTATGTACCGTACATGTATCATTAAATGAGAAAAGAGACAAGAGCATATCAAAACAGCTTGGAAATAGGACTTGAAGGACTGATAAGACTTGCAAGAACTTAAAGGAGATGGCGCAAAATTGTCAAAACATCGTAAACTACCGGTAGTTATAAGCTACAATACGAAATACTAAATATCGTCTCCAAAGTGAGATACGGAATAAGTATTGAAGTTAGGCATACATTAAATTAAAATTAGTATAGAAAAATTGTTGGTTTTAATTTTTAATGTTTAATTTATATTTGTTTTAATTTTTTTTTTTGGGGGGGGGTCGGGGCTCTCATACTATCCTTCTCGTGGCCAGAAGAAGACAAAATAGTGTAGCATGATTAGGGTCAACAATCTTATACAGCTGAATAAAAGGTAAAAAGAGACACAAATTTGAAGCATTTTCTGCATTTTTGTTATGAAAAACATGCCATAAAATGAGGTTAAATCTGTCTCTCTCCTTCAATTCAAGTGGTCCAAAAACTGCTCAGAATGCACCACAGAGAATCTGCCGTGGAATTCAAATGTCCCCCAGACACCTTGCCGTAAGAGCTTCGTGCTACAGTTTGGTACAAATATTTTTTTAATTTTTTTAAAAATATTTTGCAATTCCAGAGTTGCATGCATGATTTATGACATACTGTAAACCAAGATGAATGACTGCTCATAGCAACAGCATAGCATCGGCCCAAGTCACAGCCAAAGCTAGCAATTCACGGCACGGCCTTAGACGGTCCTAAATAAGACGCCAAACTTAGCCCGTTGCAATAAGCCGGTCTTACTAAGCCTGCCTGAAGTAAGGATTTACAAACAAACGCTCCATGGTTACGGCACGTATTGCGCATGGCATGCTTTGTAAACATTGCTTAATATGCGTTTTACTTTTCATAATCGTATTTGTAATGATTTATTTTTCATACCTGACATATCACCAGACACATTGTGGATAACACCGGTAGCGTAGAAACGAAACGTGGTGCACACTTGCAATACTGGGGGAACTGCACGGTTGTTCTAATATGGTTCAAATCACGCGAAATTAATTTCGTCAATTGCAAGATTGATCGTCGAGGAAATATGTATTGTCATATTTCTCTAAAGGGTTCAATAAACTGTATCTTAGAAAATTTCTTCCTCGACACAGTGCTCTTCTGTGCAAATCAACCGAAAAGCTATTCTAACGTCACACAGCAATAATCCAAGTACAAATTTGTATATGAATTATGATATGTGTGATTAAAGAATTTTAACTATAGACCGTTTTAAGCCAGCCCAACCCAGGCTCAATTTCTTAAGGCTGTCTTAACACTTAGACTGTGTACTTGCAATGATCTTACTTATAGACCGACCGACAGCCATAGCTTTAAGCAATCCACCCCAGGAGGTCGTAGATTGGTGAAGGGCAAACATTTAATATTGAATGTAGTCCAACTTGGACGTGATAAAATATTTGAATGTTTGATTTTAGGTTTGAAAGTTAAACACGCGTTAGCCTAAACTGGCCACCGATAGCGATATGCATACACCTGCGCTAGTTGAAAATTGACAAAGAGCTTAACAAATATATATAAAGAACCGGAGGTCTTTGCAAATTGCAGAATTTTGCAGGATTGAGGTCACTTGGAAGTTGATGCATCGGAGGAATTTGCAGGATTGAGGGCGTGTGGGGTTTTGCCACTGGACGATAATGCAGGATCCAGGTCATAAGGCCTAAACTAATGCTGGATGATTTTGCAGGATTTAGGTTACTTGGGTATTTATCAAAATGAGGATTTTGGAGGGTTGAGGCTATTTGTTACTTTGTACTTTCACACGGCTCATGCTCTATGCACATTCTCCATAAACTTCAGTCAAGGTGTAATTAGTTATGTGTCAAGGATAGAAAACAATTACATACCAATGGTCATGTGTGCAAACCCTTGTTGTAATATGGCACTTACAGCTGTTTGTTCTATGTTTGGCTGCTTATTAGCTCAATGGTAAACCCACTGCAGGATTTTGCAGGATTCAGGCAGTGGTCACCAGTAATAAATATTGGAGGATTTTGCAGGATTCAGGTTACATGGAGTTTTAACACTTTGGAATTGCAGGAATTTGGAGGATTCAGGTTATGTAAGAAAAATGGGATAGGGAGTTAGGGTTAAAGACAACAACCGGTTCTACAAACAAGGGTATTAAGTCACGTTGAGGGGTGTCATATTTCCAGAATGGAAAGGGTATGAAAATAAAAGCTGACGTTGTGGGCTTTCCAACCATTTGTATTTACTAAATTTCACTTTATTTCGACTTGATACTCATTTTCGTGGAGCGAGTCACATTTGAGCTAATAATCGATGTGGAAGCTTTAAAATCCTAAGGGAATAAAAATGTGTTTTATTCGTACGTTTAAGACCGTCTCATGAGCCTAGACGCGTTAAGGTACGAACCGAAGGCGAGGGTCAATTAACAATGTTCAGTCCCATGGGCCAATTTTAAACATACTTGTTTAATACCGGCCAACCACAAAAATTGTTTTGTGCTCGTTTACCCGAAAGGTATTTATAGTCGGGGAATATTATCAGATTTTTGGCAAATGTCTTCACCAATGTCTTTGTAAAGGTGTCTACTAACACATTTAAAACAGTTTAAATCCAACTCCCCTAGGAAAGCCTGTGACAGCTGCTGAAAGTTGAGGTACCTGGAAACCTTATAAGGGAAAAGTTAAAAATATTTAATTCTGCCTTAAGCAGCATGTGAGGGGTCAAAATAGGGTTTTTTCATGATTCCGAAACGATTGCAAGCATTTGTTTTGCACCGAAATGCAAGTAAACAAATATAAAAAACATGTCTTGTAAACATCCCAAATTTGTAAATATTTCCTGAAATACAACATGTCAGACAGACTGAGGTGGTGTGTATTTGGTGGACAGTACCAGTCAGACAGACTGAGGTGGTGTGTATTTGGTGGATAGTACCAGTTCGACAGACTGAAGTGTATTGGTGGATAGTAGTCATACAGACTGAGGTATGTATTGGTGGATATACATGTATGTACCAGTCGGACAGACTGATGTGAGTTATACCCACTGTAGACCTCCGAACAATTTTGACGTCCACAGGATGCGGGAAGAGGTTACGGTTTGTGATCTTGGACAGGTCCAAAGTCCAGTTTGCCCTCTGTGAAAAAGAGTTAGGTTAGGCTTATATATAGAAAAGGTAAGAGGAACAGCTGAGAAGCCCAGAATCAAATTTGAGGTTGAATTTGTTTGGGGGAAGCGAGAAAAATTAGTATTTAGCCAACGTGTTCTACTACACGAAGACAAAGGAATGTCGCAGTACGTATGTAAGGTAAATCTCACTAGTCCACCAATACACACCACCTCTGTATGACTGGTACTATCCACTAATACACACCTCAGTCTGTCTGACTGGTACTATCCACTAATACACACCTCAGTCTGTCTGACTGGTACGATCCACCAAATACACACTTCAGTCTGTCTGACTGGTACAAGTACAGGTACATGTACTATCCACGCATCCTCAAATTTGCATCCTTGTGGAGACATCTCTTTGTTCTCGTGTACAAAATGGTTAGAAAGTCGAGCACGTTTTTTCAAAATGCTCCTATTTCAACCACAATTAATTTCCTGGGTTGAAATTTTGACCCAATATACCGTATATTATACCCATACCCAAACACGAACCCTAACCCACATCCTTACCCTAGTTTTTGAGTAATTTCAATAAAATCCAAATATCTATTTCGTGAAATTTCTTGTGGAGACCTATTCAAATATAGAAAATACCATGTGGAGACCTTTTGACTCCCATTGTCCACATTGTGTTCAGGTCTCCACAGGGTACTGAATTTAGAAACACTAATAACACACCTCAGTCTGTATGACTGGTACAATCCACCAAATACACACCTATTCAGTCTGTCTGACTGGTACAATCCACCAAATACACACCTATTCAGTCTGTCTGACTGGTACTATCCACCAAATACACACCTCAGTCTGTCTGACTGGTTTTATCCACCAATATATGTACACACCACCTCAGTCTACCCCTCATTTTTACATGTACAGGCGCACAGCATAATTTTTGGGTAGACGTAGCCTGAATGGTGTTCCTAACTTTATCTTTAGAGCTAAAAATTAAAGCTTAGAATGTTAGGTAGTTTTCTATAGCCATTAGAAGCATGTTGAAGCAAATACTTACACATTAGGGATACTTACAATTTTTTTTTAAATTTTTTTTTTGGGGGGGGGTACTTTTGTTTTTGTTTTTCCTGCACGATCTTGCAATTTTAAGCAATTTTAAGCAATATATGAACGTTTTGAATTTCAATAAATGCCCCATACGTAAATTATGAAGAAATGTAGGTTTGTGGGTATCTGTACAATATACATGTAAGGTTCAAAAGTTGTTGATACATTTAATTTTGATCTGTCGCGAAATTCCCTTGTGACAAAAAATAATGGCCGTTTTCTGCTAAAGGTTTTAGTGCAAAACAAATGCTTGCAATCGATTCAGATTCAGAATCATGAAAAAAAACTTTGTTGACCCCTTCACAAGCTGCTTAAGGCAGAATTAAACATTAAATTTTCTATTATAAGGTTCTAGGTACCCCAGCTTTCAGCAGCTGTCACGGGGTCGTCCTAGGAGAGTTGAAATTAAACTTGTTAAAATGTGTTAGTAGACATCTTTACAAAGACATTGATGAAGAAATTTCTTGGTAAGGAATTTGTTCTCAAATTTGCGCAATATCCCCTGACTCTTACGAACGGGAATAAATATGTGGTTGGCCAGTATGAAACGTAAGTGTAAAACTGGCTCATAGGCCTGAACATTGTTAACGCCCATAAGCTGGTTTTAAACGTATGTTTAAAACCAGCCAACCACATATTTATTCTCTTAATAACAACCTCTCGACAAATGGAAATGGGTAAACTATCTATTTATGAATGCGCGATAATGGCTTTCAACAAAATGGTGGCATTTTACAAACAGTAAACCACACAACTTGGTTTCGGTCAAACCAAACTCTGGCGGGTATTTAGCCTAATGAGCTGCCCTTTTCTCTACTCTCTTTGGCAGGCAATGCTCGGAGTGCGTCACCTCCTCCAGTGATACCTCCATGGCTGACACAGTGGAAGGCGAGGACGGTGACGAAGCGGTGAGACGCAAACGGCGAAACATCCGTGAACCTAATAAATTCACCCCACCCGTCGATGGCAAAAGCAGTCAAAAAAAGGTATAAAGGCAGAGAGAGAGAGACCTGTCTGAAAAATTGCAGACTTTGAGAGAATCATGTACATTAGGCGATCGCCCGGCTTTAGCAGTTTTGTAGGACACATATAGTTGGTGGATATGAGAAGTTGTCCCCTATACTGCAAGCCTGTTGACGTAATGCAGGGAATCACTGGACCAAAATATTCCATGTAGGTACCATTAACTAGTCTATGAATGCGCCGTATTCCTGGTCGCAGGAGGGCGCTGTAAGACGCCATTTTCTGGGTACCCAACACGGGCAAATTTGCATTAAATAAAGTAGTTTAGTAACTTTACCTTTATCTAAAAATGGAATATTGGAAAATTGTAATGTGAGCTGTAAGAATATGTAAATTGATTTGAATTATCTACTAATCACTTTTATTTATACCCCCAATACCTATAGCCTGGTATTATACAACTCAACAATGGTTGATATGGTAGCCATGCCGTGTCACTAACATCCGTCGATATATCGATATTACTCAAATACTCGATACTATTTTGACATCGAAATCGCAGATGTCACTTTTTTAATCATATCGAAATATCGACATTTAGATATATCGAAAATGTTGATGTATCTAAATTTCGATGTTCGTAAATGATATCGAAAACACCGAAAGATTGTCAGATTATCCAGAAAATCTCAGGGCTTTAGTATATTAGAAAAGCTGCCATCTTTATTTGTAGCTTAAAACGTTTGAGTAGGCCTATTAAATAAAATACGTTCGACGACCAACTGCGGTTGTGAAGTTGTTCTTTGTGTTTCACCCGCGGCCCGCCGCTAGGCCTATAGTTCACAACCGCTTGCACAGTAAAATCTCAAAAACAAACGGCCATGCCGCCCCAGGGACGTAACCCTCCCTTGATCTGATAACATTTTGGGGTGACCAATCACAAGTCGGGAATTGCGGGGAGCGTTCTCTGCACCCTGCTATTGGCCTAGCAAGCCAGTCTAGATTCCAAGACCGAGCTGTTCATTTGGGGTGCGCCGTCCGTTTTCTGGGCTTATTGAGGGCGCCCTTATAATAGGGCGCCCTCAATAAGCCCAGATAACGGACTGCGCGGAATAAATGAACAGCAGCTCGGTCTAGGAATCAAGACTAGTACATGTACTAGCAAGCAGAAGCGGCAACTGTAATCATTTCTTAACTTCGTTGTAAAACCATGAACACGCGGGCTGGCGCAATTTGATATTGTTCGGACCGACAACATGCGCGGAGGATCAAGCCGAAAACCGGTAAACACGGGAAATAATCGATATATCGAGTATACTCGATATTGAATTTCCGATTAATCGATTATTACAAAAAACTGACATCGATGGACGTTACGTGTCACGTTCTGAACACATTACACAGATACATAAACTGTGCGCAAGTTGATGCGTGTACGTGTGGCCTGCGATGCATATGGTGCTACATACTCAGTGCCCATGTGGTACTGTAATAGGGGTAACGTTGAGCACTGTGCGACCTACCACTGCCGAGAATAAGCCCCGACAAACATCCCCACACATATTATAATATAGATTTTTATGTCGTGGAGGATAAAAATGATACACCCAGACGGCAATATCGGCCGAATTAGATTTTGTATCTTTATTTAGCACAAGATATTTAAGTTACTGTCAGTCAAAGACGGAAATCTAGTATTGTTACTGAGACTAGTTCCGTAAAGATTACATGCAACAGAATACATGTCTACAAGGCTGGTTCCAGAAGAAATTTTGTGTGCTACCAGAAAAGAATACCGCACGGCAGCGAGCTGGATACTCACCGAGATGACTTCACCTGGCAGCGTATCATTTTTACTTACCGGAAGTGCGGTGGAATCGGCCAATGATGCGCTCTAATTTGCTCATGAATATTTCGTCGTGTGCCAAGGAAAAGGACGTTAGCAGACAGGCTGAAATTTCGACTTGTAAATCTTGTGAATAGTTCGAATAGAACCGTGTATTTTTTATATAAAACTGGTACTTAATTTTATTTCAAAATATCACTTAATTATGAGGTTATTTACATATTTATGCTAACGACCTTATGCCGGGAACTATTATCGCTACAAGTGTGTTAATGTCCCACTGATGTGTGGAGGTGAACACACTTCAAGTGTAGCAAGTTAGGTTCCATTGGTATTACACGCTAACGTCCTTTTACCGGGAACAAACCTTGCTGCAAGTGTGTTAACGTCCACTGATATGTGGAGAGGTGAACGCACTTGTAGCAAGTTTTGTTCCATTGATATTATACGCTAACGTCCTTATGCCGGGTACACAAAATTGCAAAACGCCTTCCGTCCTATTTATTTAATTAATTACGTCATAATGACGTAATTCCTGGAGACGAAATGTATTCCAAATGAAAGATGTTTTGATTCTCTATCGGTCACCCGAAAAATACGAATTTGACCTTTTGACCCATTTTTAGCCCTAACGACCTTTTTCTGGGCACACGACGATTTATGAGGTGTAGTAAATCATTCCTCTTCTCTGGTTAATCCTTAGTTGGCATCTAAGGGCAAGAGGAAGGGTAAGAGAGGCATGAAACGGAAACTAAAACTGGCTAAGGAGGAGGTAGACGATGAAGACGGCAACTTGCTTAAGGATGAGGTGAGTTGACTCCATGGGTGTGACACAGTGCGTCCACACAGCTCACACATCTCCAAATTTGTATCCTTGTAGAGATATCTTTGTTCTCGAGTACAAAAATGGTTAGAAAGTCGAGCACATTTTTTTTTCAACCACGATTAATTTTCTAGGGTCGAAATTTTGACCCATTATACCCTATATTATATTATACCCTCTACCCAAACACTAAACCTAACCAAATCCTAACCCTAGTTTTTTTACTAATTTGAGTAAAATCAAAAAATCTATGTTGTGAAATTTCTTGTGAAGACCTAATTATCTATAGAAATTACCCTGTGGAGACCTTTTGACTCCCATTGTCCCCATTGTGTTCAGGTCTCCACAGGGTACTGAATTTAGAAACTATGTTACTCGACAGAAATATCATTTTACTTGCACTGTGAAATTCTTTTAACTCAAATGTTCGTTCTTGATCCCTTTATTTTTCTACAAATAACGTTAACCCCATTTTTGCCTCTAAACCCGTAAAGGGAAACCTTGAGTTTGTATTTGACATAAATAGAGGACAATAGAATCCCTAATTTACAGCAAGTCCAAGTACAAACAAAAGAGGAGCAATAGGGGGTCCTAGATCTAAAATGTTTACACACGTTGTGTGGACGTCGTGGGCAAGTCCACACAACCTCTTCACTACGTGGATATATTTTGTTCAGAAGTCCACACAGTGGATGTAATGCATGTACATGCAATGTATTGCAATTTATTGCACAAGTATGCACAACAAATTTACAAGGGACCATTATAAATGATAGTTCAGTCACCATTTGGTAAAATAACCACACAATGATACAACCCACTATTATTCATGCGAGTGCCAGGCGTAGAGGGCAATGCATTCAACACTGTCGCTACCTGCTGTTTTGCATACTCGTCTGTGGATTCAATAAAAAAGAGAAACCTTACCACCACTTTTGACGTGTGCCTAAACTACAAGCAACTGGCAATGCAAAAGCAATGGGGAACAGTCAACATTTTGTTTGTGAAGAATATTTTCCTATAATAGACAAATTTGCTAAATGCAGTTTAGGTTTGTTTCGTACGTCATTAGGAAAACAGAGTTTTAATCGAGTCAGTTCGCAAGTCACTTCGCCAGTCACTTCAAAGGCATCAAGAGAAACAATAACAAAGAACTTCCTTTGTCAAAGTTCATGTAAATAGCTTGTTAGTTTAAAGACTTGATGACTTGTAGTGACTTGTGACTGACTCAATTAAAACTCTGTAAGAAAACTATATGGATTATTATGTCTCTAACCCTAATTTCATAGAGTGCATCCGAAATCATATTAAACTTGAGAGATTTGGGATTGTTTGATCGACGAGATTGACGATGAACAAGGGCATACATTTTACATTACCATTACACTAGAACTGCTCCATTGCTTGGTTTGACAGAATGAACCACCCAAGGCAAAACGGGAACGCTCTACCCAACGCAAGCTGCCAGTCCGAGAAACCAACGGGACATGCTGCAAATGCAACAAAGTGGGCGATACTAATAGCATCGTGACGTGAGTCAATTTGGTTTTTTTCCTCCCCCCTTCTTAACCCCCCCTCCTCAAACCCCCCTCCTCAAACCCCCAACCCCCTACCTCTCCCCCTTCCTCTCCCCATACCTCTCCCCATACCTCTCTCCCCTCCCCCCCAACAATCAATATATGGATGTTGGACACAAGTGAATTTTCTTGTTTGCTTTTGTTTCCATTTAGATGCGACCAATGTAAGAAATTCTATCATTTTGGCTGTCTGGATCCACCCTGCAAGAAATGTCCAAAGAAGTTTGGCTACATGTGGTACTGTACAGACTGCGACAATGGCTCGTCAACTGTAAGCACACAGTGACAAGAACTTTAAGATAATGAACGATACTTGCAAATTGACTTACTTTGGCTTTAGGGGTGCAAGTCGGTTGTCAACTGCAAACAGATAAACAAACTTCTCAGTGGAGTGCCGTGGCCTGGAGCATTTAATTTGTAATTTGTTGCTAAGCTACAGGTTGTGGGTTCGAGTCCGGACTGCGACTATGGTACGTGTTCCCTTGGGAAAGGCACTTTGTCACTCATTGCTTCTCTCCACCCAGGGTACATGTACCTGTGAGGGCAGAGATGGTTATTGTGATTGATTAATAGCTACTTTGCATCGAAATGACAGCATTGAGCTGTATACTCCCCAGGGAGCTAAGATGGTATTTGGGCCCAATGACCGGGGTAATAATGTGACATCCTTCGCAATTCAACTTCACAGCTGCCAGGATGATTAGCCTCATTATTATTATTATTTATTACTCATAGTATTCAAGTTCATATTTATAGCATATTGCTCCATTTTCTTGAATGTCCTGTTTTTTATTTATTTTTTTGTCTCGCCTAAATAAAGTTTAGAAAGGTTTAGAAAGAGACGATGCAATCACTATTTCTGTACGTAGTCTGTCTGTATCATTTTGCATAAAGTTTTGAATAATTGGTCCAAAGTTGAAGTCAAATTGCAATTAAACTTAGATTGTGGATACAATAGTGTAGCCTTTATATCGATGGTCACGTCAATAATTTAAAGGTAGGATACACCATTTAAAGATATCGACAAAAAT
>JBAIAA010000270.1:0-43894 GCA_037893245.1 Crossaster papposus | reverse complement strand
GGTCTACAAATCGGCATATCCCTACTACTACATATTTAAGATTTGGTCTACAATCGGCATATCCCTACTACTACATATTTAAGATTTGGTCTACAATCGGCATATCCCTACTACTACATATTTAAGATTTGGTCTACAATCGGCATATCCCTACTACTACATATTTAAGATTTGGTCTACAATCGGCATATCCCTACTACTACATATTTAAGATTTGGTCTACAATCGGCATATCCCTACTACTACATATTTAAGATTTGGTCTACAATCGGCATATCCCCTACTACTACATATTTAAGATTTGGTCTACAATCGGCATATCCCTACTACTACATATTTAAGATTTGGTCTACAATCGGCATATCCCTACTACTACATATTTAAGATTTGGTCTACAATCGGCATATCCCTACTACTACATATTTAAGATTTGGTCTACAATCGGCATATCCCTACTACTACATATTTAAGATTTGGTCTACAACGGCATATCCCTACTACTACATATTTAAGATTTTGTCTACAACGGCATATCCCTACTACTACATATTTAAGATTTGGTCTACAACCGGCATATCCCTACTACTACATATTTAAGATTTGGTCTACAACTCGGCATATCCCTACTACTACATATTTAAGATTTGGTCTACAATCGGCATATCCCTACTACTACATATTTAAGATTTGGTCTACAATCGGCATATCCCTACTACTACATATTTAAGATTTGGTCTACAATCGGCATATCCCTACTACTACATATTTAAGATTTGGTCTACAATCGGCATATCCCTACTACTACATATTTAAGATTTGGTCTACAATCGGCATATCCCTACTACTACATATTTAAGATTTGGTCTACAATCGGCATATCCCTACTACTACATATTTAAGATTTGGTCTACAATCGGCATATCCCTACTACTACATATTTAAGATTTGGTCTACAACGGCATATCCCTACTACTATCATATTTAAGATTTGGTCTACAACCGGCATATCCCTACTACTACATATTTAAGATTTGGTCTACAATCGGCATATCCCTACTACTACATATTTAAGATTTGGTCTACAATCGGCATATCCCTACTACTACATATTTAAGATTTGGTCTACAATCGGCATATCCCTACTACTACATATTTAAGATTTGGTCTACAATCGGCATATCCCTACTACTACATATTTAAGATTTGGTCTACAATCGGCATATCCCTAC
This sequence comes from Crossaster papposus, assembly GCA_037893245.1. Classification (NCBI taxonomy): domain Eukaryota; kingdom Metazoa; phylum Echinodermata; class Asteroidea; order Velatida; family Solasteridae; genus Crossaster; species Crossaster papposus. The sequence goes on along the minus strand of JBAIAA010000270.1, from coordinate 42,665 downwards.
TACTACATATTTAAGATTTGGTCTACAATCGGCATATCCCTACTACTACATATTTAAGATTTGGTCTACAATCGGCATATCCCTAACTACTACATATTTAAGATTTGGTCTACAATCGGCATATCCCTACTACTACATATTTAAGATTTGGTCTACAATCGGCATATCCCTACTACTACATATTTAAGATTTGGTCTACAACCGGCATATCCCTACTACTACATATTTAAGATTTGGTCTACAACCGGCATATCCCTACTACTACATATTTAAGATTTGGTCTACAACCGGCATATCCCTACTACTACATATTTAAGATTTGGTCTACAATCGGCATATCCCTACTACTACATATTTAAGATTTGGTCTACAATCGGCATATCCCTACTACTACATATTTAAGATTTGGTCTACAATCGGCATATCCCTACTACTACATATTTAAGATTTGGTCTACAATCGGCATATCCCTACTACTACATATTTAAGATTTGGTCTACAATCGGCATATCCCTACTACTACATATTTAAGATTTGGTCTACAATCGGCATATCCCTACTACTACATATTTAAGATTTGGTCTACAACCGGCATATCCCTACTACTACATATTTAAGATTTGGTCTACAACCGGCATATCCCTACTACTACATATTTAAGATTTGGTCTACAACCGGCATATCCCTACTACTACATATTTAAGATTTGGTCTACAATCGGCATATCCCTACTACTACATATTTAAGATTTGGTCTACAATCGGCATATCCCTACTACTACATATTTAAGAGTTGGTCTACAATCGGCATATCCCCTACTACTACATATTTAAGATTTGGTCTACAATCGGCATATCCCTACTACTACATATTTAAGATTTGGTCTACAATCGGCATATCCCTACTACTACATATTTAAGATTTGGTCTACAATCGGCATATCCCTACTACTACATATTTAAGATTTGGTCTACAATCGGCATATCCCTACTACTACATATTTAAGATTTGGTCTACAATCGGCATATCCCTACTACTACATATTTAAGATTTGGTCTACAATCGGCATATCCCTACTACTACATATTTAAGATTTGGTCTACAATCGGCATATCCCTACTACTACATATTTAAGATTTGGTCTACAATCGGCATATCCCTACTACTACATATTTAAGATTTGGTCTACAACCGGCATATCCCTACTACTACATATTTAAGATTTGGTCTACAACCGGCATATCCCTACTACTACATATTTAAGATTTGGTCTACAATCGGCATATCCCTACTACTACATATTTAAGATTTGGTCTACAATCGGCATATCCCTACTAACTACATATTTAAGATTTGGTCTACAATCGGCATATCCCTACTACTACATATTTAAGATTTGGTCTACAATCGGCATATCCCTACTACTACATATTTAAGATTTGGTCTACAATCGGCATATCCCTACTACTACATATTAAGATTTGGTCTACAATCGGCATATCCCTACTACTACATATTTAAGATTTGGTCTACAACCGGCATATCCCTACTACTACATATTTAAGATTTGGTCTACAACCGGCATATCCCTACTACTACATATTTAAGATTTGGTCTACAATCGGCATATCCCTACTACTACATATTTAAGATTTGGTCTACAATCTGGCATATCCCTACTACTACATATTTAAGATTTGGTCTACAATCGGCATATCCCTACTACTACATATTTAAGATTTGGTCTACAATCGGCATATCCCTACTACTACATATTTAAGATTTGGTCTACAATCGGCATATCCCTACTACTACATATTTAAGATTTGGTCTACAATCGGCATATCCCTACTACTACATATTTAAGATTTGGTCTACAATCGGCATATCCCTACTACTACATATTTAAGATTTGGTCTACAATCGGCATATCCCTACTACTACATATTTAAGATTTGGTCTACAATCGGCATATCCCTACTACTACATATTTAAGATTTGGTCTACAATCGGCATATCCCTACTACTACATATTTAAGATTTGGTCTACAACCGGCATATCCCTACTACTACATATTTAAGATTTGGTCTACAACCGGCATATCCCTACTACTACATATTTAAGATTTGGTCTACAACCGGCATATCCCTACTACTACATATTTAAGATTTGGTCTACAATCGGCATATCCCTACTACTACATATTTAAGATTTGGTCTACAATCGGCATATCCCTACTACTACATATTTAAGATTTGGTCTACAATCGGCATATCCCTACTACTACATATTTAAGATTTGGTCTACAATCGGCATATCCCTACTACTACATATTTAAGATTTGGTCTACTCGGCATATCCCCTACTACTACATATTTAAGATTTGGTCTACAATCGGCATATCCCTACTACTACATATTTAAGATTTGGTCTACAATCGGCATATCCCTACTACTACATATTTAAGATTTGGTCTACAATCGGCATATCCCTACTACTACATATTTAAGATTTGGTCTACAATCGGCATATCCCTACTACTACATATTTAAGATTTGGTCTACAATCGGCATATCCCTACTACTACATATTTAAGATTTGGTCTACAACCGGCATATCCCTACTACTACATATTTAAGATTTTGGTCTACAACCGGCATATCCCTACTACTACATATTTAAGATTTGGTCTACAACCGGCATATCCCTACTACTACATATTTAAGATTTGGTCTACAATCGGCATATCCCTACTACTACATATTTAAGATTTGGTCTACAATCGGCATATCCCTACTACTACATATTTAAGATTTGGTCTACAATCGGCATATCCCTACTACTACATATTTAAGATTTGGTCTACAATCGGCATATCCCTACTACTACATATTTAAGATTTGGTCTACAATCGGCATATCCCTACTACTACATATTTAAGATTTGGTCTACAATCGGCATATCCCTACTACTACATATTTAAGATTTGGTCTACAATCGGCATATCCCTACTACTACATATTTAAGATTTGGTCTACAATCGGCATATCCCTACTACTACATATTTAAGATTTGGTCTACAACCGGCATATCCCTACTACTACATATTTAAGATTTGGTCTACAACCGGCATATCCCTACTACTACATATTTAAGATTTGGTCTACAACCGGCATATCCCTACTACTACATATTTAAGATTTGGTCTACAATCGGCATATCCCTACTACTACATATTTAAGATTTGGTCTACAATCGGCATATCCCTACTACTACATATTTAAGATTTGGTCTACAATCGGCATATCCCTACTACTACATATTTAAGATTTGGTCTACAATCGGCATATCCCTACTACTACATATTTAAGATTTGGTCTACAATCGGCATATCCCTACTACTACATATTTAAGATTTGGTCTACAATCGGCATATCCCTACTACTACATATTTAAGATTTGGTCTACAATCGGCATATCCCTACTACTACATATTTAAGATTTGGTCTACAATCGGCATATCCCTACTACTACATATTTAAGATTTGGTCTACAACCGGCATATCCCTACTACTACATATTTAAGATTTGGTCTACAACCGGCATATCCCTACTACTACATATTTAAGATTTGGTCTACAACCGGCATATCCCTACTACTACATATTTAAGATTTGGTCTACAATCGGCATATCCCTACTACTACATAATTTAAGATTTGGTCTACAATAGGCATATCCCTACTTCTACATATTTAAGATTTGGTCTACAATCGGCATATCCCTACTACTACATATTTAAGATTTGGTCTACAATCGGCATATCCCTACTACTACATATTTAAGATTTGGTCTACAATCGGCATATCCCTACTACTACATATTTAAGATTTGGTCTACAATCGGCATATCCCTACTACTACATATTTAAGATTTGGTCTACAATCGGCATATCCCTACTACTACATATTTAAGATTTGGTCTACAACCGGCATATCCCTACTACTACATATTTAAGATTTGGTCTACAATCGGCATATCCCTACTACTACATATTTAAGATTTGGTCTACAACCGGCATATCCCTACTACTACATATTTAAGATTTGGTCTACAATCGGCATATCCCTACTACTACATATTTAAGATTTGGTCTACAACCGGCATATCCCTACTACTACATATTTAAGATTTGGTCTACAACGGCATATCCCTACTACTACATATTTAAGATTTGGTCTACAATCGGCATATCCCTACTACTACATATTTAAGATTTGGTCTACAATCGGCATATCCCTACTACTACATATTTAAGATTTGGTCTACAATCGGCATATCCCTACTACTACATATTTAAGATTTGGTCTACAATCGGCATATCCCTACTACTACATATTTAAGATTTGGTCTACAATCGGCATATCCCTACTACTACATATTTAAGATTTGGTCTACAATCGGCATATCCCTACTACTACATATTTAAGATTTGGTCTACAATCGGCATATCCCTACTACTACATATTTAAGATTTGGTCTACAATCGGCATATCCCTACTACTACATATTTAAGATTTGGTCTACAATCGGCATATCCCTACTACTACATATTTAAGATTTGGTCTACAACCGGCATATCCCTACTACTACATATTTAAGATTTGGTCTACAATCGGCATATCCCTACTACTACATATTTAAGATTTGGTCTACAATCGGCATATCCCTACTACTACATATTTAAGATTTGGTCTACAATCGGCATATCCCTACTACTACATATTTAAGATTTGGTCTACAATCGGCATATCCCTACTACTACATATTTAAGATTTGGTCTACAATCGGCATATCCCTACTACTACATATTTAAGATTTGGTCTACAATCGCATATCCCTACTACTACATATTTAAGATTTGGTCTACAATCGGCATATCCCTACTACTACATATTTAAGATTTGGTCTACAACCGGCATATCCCTACTACTACATATTTAAGATTTGGTCTACAATCGGCATATCCCTACTACTACATATTTAAGATTTGGTCTACAACCGGCATATCCCTACTACTACATATTTAAGATTTGGTCTACAATCGGCATATCCCTACTACTACATATTTAAGATTTGGTCTACAACCGGCATATCCCTACTACTACATATTTAAGATTTGGTCTACAATCGGCATATCCCTACTACTACATATTTAAGATTTGGTCTACAACCGGCATATCCCTACTACTACATATTTAAGATTTGGTCTACAATCGGCATATCCCTACTACTACATATTTAAGATTTGGTCTACAATCGGCATATCCCTCCTACTACATATTTAAGATTTGGTCTACAATCGGCATATCCCTACTACTACATATTTAAGATTTGGTCTACAATCGGTATATCCCTACTACTACATATTTAAGATTTGGTCTACAATCGGCATATCCCTGCTACTACATATTTAAGATTTGGTCTACAATCGGCATATCCCTACTACTACATATTTAAGATTGGTCTACAATCGGCATATCCCTACTACTACATATTTAAGATTTGGTCTACAATCGGCATATCCCTACTACTACATATTTAAGATTTGGTCTACAATCGGCATATCCCTACTACTACATATTTAAGATTTGGTCTACAATCGGCATATCCCTACTACTACATATTTAACATTTGGTCTACAATCGGCATATCCCTACTACTACATATTTAACATTTGGTCTACAATCGGCATATCCCTACTACTACATATTTAAGATTTGGTCTACAATCGGCATATCCCTACTACTACATATTTAAGATTTGGTCTACAATCGGCATATCCCTACTACTACATATTTAAGATTTGGTCTACAATCGGCATATCCCTACTACTACATATTTAAGATTTGGTCTACAATCGGCATATCCCTACTACTACATATTTAAGATTTGGTCTACAATCGGCATATCCCTACTACTACATATTTAAGATTTGGTCTACAATCGGCATATCCCTACTACTACATATTTAAGATTTGGTCTACAATCGGCATATCCCTACTACTACATATTTAAGATTTGGTCTACAATCGGCATATCCCTACTACTACATATTTAAGATTTGGTCTACAATCGGCATATCCCTACTACTACATATTTAAGATTTGGTCTACAATCGGCATATCCCTACTACTACATATTTAAGATTTGGTCTACAATCGGCATATCCCTACTACTACATATTTAAGATTTGGTCTACAATCGGCATATCCCTACTACTACATATTTAAGATTTGGTCTACAATCGGCATATCCCTACTACTACATATTTAAGATTTGGTCTACAATCGGCATATCCCTACTACTACATATTTAAGATTTGGTCTACAATCGGCATATCCCTACTACTACATATTTAAGATTTGGTCTACAATCGGCATATCCCTACTACTACATATTTAAGATTTGGTCTACCATCGGCATATCCCTACTACTACATATTTAAGATTTGGTCTACCATCGGCATATCCCTACTACTACATATTTAACTCGAGGGCTTGTTCCCACATCAGGTGTTTATTTCTACTGCACACTTCTTTCCCTTTACATAATAATAAATGTAAGTTTGTTTTGTTATCAGATCAAATTGAGTTTTTTAAGATTTGGTCTACAATCGGCATATCCCTACTACTACATATTTAAGATTTGGTCTACAACCGGCATATCCCTACTACTACATATTTAAGATTTGGTCTACAATCGGCATATCCCTACTACTACATATTTAAGATTTGGTCTACAATCGGCATATCCCTACTACTACATATTTAAGATTTGGTCTACAACCGGCATATCCCTACTACTACATATTTAAGATTTGGTCTACAACCGGCATATCCCTACTACTACATATTTAAGATTTGGTCTACAACCGGCATATCCCTACTACTACATATTTAAGATTTGGTCTACAATCGGCATATCCCTACTACTACATATTTAAGATTTGGTCTACAATTGGCATATCCCTACTACTACATATTTAAGATTTGGTCTACAATCGGCATATCCCTACTACTACATATTTAAGATTTGGTCTACAATCGGCATATCCCTACTACTACATATTTAAGATTTGGTCTACAATCGGCATATCCCTACTACTACATATTTAAGATTTGGTCTACAATCGGCATATCCCTACTACTACATATTTAAGATTTGGTCTACAATCGGCATATCCCTACTACTACATATTTAAGATTTGGTCTACAACCGGCATATCCCTACTACTACATATTTAAGATTTGGTCTACAATCGGCATATCCCTACTACTACATATTTAAGATTTGGTCTACAACCGGCATATCCCTACTACTACATATTTAAGATTTGGTCTACAATCGGCATATCCCTACTACTACATATTTAAGATTTGGTCTACAACCGGCATATCCCTACTACTACATATTTAAGATTTGGTCTACAACCGGCATATCCCTACTACTACATATTTAAGATTTGGTCTACAATCGGCATATCCCTACTACTACATATTTAAGATTTGGTCTACAATTGGCATATCCCTACTACTACATATTTAAGATTTGGTCTACAATCGGCATATCCCTACTACTACATATTTAAGATTTGGTCTACAATCGGCATATCCCTACTACTACATATTTAAGATTTGGTCTACAATCGGCATATCCCTACTACTACATATTTAAGATTTGGTCTACAATCGGCATATCCCTACTACTACATATTTAAGATTTGGTCTACAATCGGCATATCCCTCCTACTACATATTTAAGATTTGGTCTACAATCGGCATATCCCTACTACTACATATTTAAGATTTGGTCTACAATCGGTATATCCCTACTACTACATATTTAAGATTTGGTCTACAATCGGCATATCCCTGCTACTACATATTTAAGATTTGGTCTACAATCGGCATATCCCTACTACTACATATTTAAGATTTGGTCTACAATCGGCATATCCCTACTACTACATATTTAAGATTTGGTCTACAATCGGCATATCCCTACTACTACATATTTAAGATTTGGTCTACAATCGGCATATCCCTACTACTACATATTTAAGATTTGGTCTACAATCGGCATATCCCTACTACTACATATTTAACATTTGGTCTACAATCGGCATATCCCTACTACTACATATTTAACATTTGGTCTACAATCGGCATATCCCTACTACTACATATTTAAGATTTCGTCTACAATCGGCATATCCCTACTACTACATATTTAAGATTTGGTCTACAATCGGCATATCCCTACTACTACATATTTAAGATTTGGTCTACAATCGGCATATCCCTACTACTACATATTTAAGATTTGGTCTACAATCGGCATATCCCTACTACTACATATTTAAGATTTGGTCTACAATCGGCATATCCCTACTACTACATATTTAAGATTTGGTCTACAATCGGCATATCCCTACTACTACATATTTAAGATTTGGTCTACAATCGGCATATCCCTACTACTACATATTTAAGATTTGGTCTACAATCGGCATATCCCTACTACTACATATTTAAGATTTGGTCTACAATCGGCATATCCCTACTACTACATATTTAAGATTTGGTCTACAATCGGCATATCCCTACTACTACATATTTAAGATTTGGTCTACAATCGGCATATCCCTACTACTACATATTTAAGATTTGGTCTACAATCGGCATATCCCTACTACTACATATTTAAGATTTGGTCTACAATCGGCATATCCCTACTACTACATATTTAAGATTTGGTCTACAATCGGCATATCCCTACTACTACATATTTAAGATTTGGTCTACAATCGGCATATCCCTACTACTACATATTTAAGATTTGGTCTACCATCGGCATATCCCTACTACTACATATTTAAGATTTGGTCTACCATCGGCATATCCCTACTACTACATATTTAACTCGAGGGCTTGTTCCCACATCAGGTGTTTATTTCTACTGCACACTTCTTTCCCTTTACATAATAATAAATGTAAGTTTGTTTTGTTATCAGATCAAATTGAGTTTTTTAAGATTTGGTCTACAATCGGCATATCCCTACTACTACATATTTAAGATTTGGTCTACAACCGGCATATCCCTACTACTACATATTTAAGATTTGGTCTACAATCGGCATATCCCTACTACTACATATTTAAGATTTGGTCTACAATCGGCATATCCCTACTACTACATATTTAAGATTTGGTCTACAACCGGCATATCCCTACTACTACATATTTAAGATTTGGTCTACAACCGGCATATCCCTACTACTACATATTTAAGATTTGGTCTACAACCGGCATATCCCTACTACTACATATTTAAGATTTGGTCTACAATCGGCATATCCCTACTACTACATATTTAAGATTTGGTCTACAATTGGCATATCCCTACTACTACATATTTAAGATTTGGTCTACAATCGGCATATCCCTACTACTACATATTTAAGATTTGGTCTACAATCGGCATATCCCTACTACTACATATTTAAGATTTGGTCTACAATCGGCATATCCCTACTACTACATATTTAAGATTTGGTCTACAATCGGCATATCCCTACTACTACATATTTAAGATTTGGTCTACAATCGGCATATCCCTACTACTACATATTTAAGATTTGGTCTACAACCGGCATATCCCTACTACTACATATTTAAGATTTGGTCTACAATCGGCATATCCCTACTACTACATATTTAAGATTTGGTCTACAACCGGCATATCCCTACTACTACATATTTAAGATTTGGTCTACAATCGGCATATCCCTACTACTACATATTTAAGATTTGGTCTACAACCGGCATATCCCTACTACTACATATTTAAGATTTGGTCTACAACCGGCATATCCCTACTACTACATATTTAAGATTTGGTCTACAATCGGCATATCCCTACTACTACATATTTAAGATTTGGTCTACAATTGGCATATCCCTACTACTACATATTTAAGATTTGGTCTACAATCGGCATATCCCTACTACTACATATTTAAGATTTGGTCTACAATCGGCATATCCCTACTACTACATATTTAAGATTTGGTCTACAATCGGCATATCCCTACTACTACATATTTAAGATTTGGTCTACAATCGGCATATCCCTACTACTACATATTTAAGATTTGGTCTACAATCGGCATATCCCTACTACTACATATTTAAGATTTGGTCCACAACCGGCATATCCCTACTACTACATATTTAAGATTTGGTCTACAATCGGCATATCCCTACTACTACATATTTAAGATTTGGTCTACAACTGGCATATCCCTACTACTACATATTTAAGATTTGGTCTACAATCGGCATATCCCTACTACTACATATTTAAGATTTGGTCTACAACCGGCATATCCCTACTACTACATATTTAAGATTTGGTCTACAACCGGCATATCCCTACTACTACATATTTAAGATTTGGTCTACAACCGGCATATCCCTACTACTACATATTTAAGATTTGGTCTACAATCGGCATATCCCTACTACTACATATTTAAGATTTGGTCTACAATCGGCATATCCATCCTACTACATATTTAAGATTTGGTCTACAATCGGCATATCCCTACTACTACATATTTAAGATTTGGTCTACAATCGGTATATCCCTACTACTACATATTTAAGATTTGGTCTACAATCGGCATATCCCTGCTACTACATATTTAAGATTTGGTCTACAATCGGCATATCCCTACTACTACATATTTAAGATTTGGTCTACAATCGGCATATCCCTACTACTACATATTTAAGATTTGGTCTACAATCGGCATATCCCTACTACTACATATTTAAGATTTGGTCTACAATCGGCATATCCCTACTACTACATATTTAAGATTTGGTCTACAATCGGCATATCCCTACTACTACATATTTAACATTTGGTCTACAATCGGCATATCCCTACTACTACATATTTAACATTTGGTCTACAATCGGCATATCCCTACTACTACATATTTAAGATTTGGTCTACAATCGGCATATCACTACTACTACATATTTAAGATTTGGTCTACAATCGGCATATCCCTACTACTACATATTTAAGATTTGGTCTACAATCGGCATATCCCTACTACTACATATTTAAGATTTGGTCTACAATCGGCATATCCCTACTACTACATATTTAAGATTTGGTCTACAATCGGCATATCCCTACTACTACATATTTAAGATTTGGTCTACAATCGGCATATCCCTACTACTACATATTTAAGATTTGGTCTACAATCGGCATATCCCTACTACTACATATTTAAGATTTGGTCTACAATCGGCATATCCCTACTACTACATATTTAAGATTTGGTCTACAATCGGCATATCCCTACTACTACATATTTAAGATTTGGTCTACAATCGGCATATCCCTACTACTACATATTTAAGATTTGGTCTACAATCGGCATATCCCTACTACTACATATTTAAGATTTGGTCTACAATCGGCATATCCCTACTACTACATATTTAAGATTTGGTCTACAATCGGCATATCCCTACTACTACATATTTAAGATTTGGTCTACAATCGGCATATCCCTACTACTACATATTTAAGATTTGGTCTACAATCGGCATATCCCTACTACTACATATTTAAGATTTGGTCTACAATCGGCATATCCCTACTACTACATATTTAAGATTTGGTCTACCATCGGCATATCCCTACTACTACATATTTAAGATTTGGTCTACCATCGGCATATCCCTACTACTACATATTTAACTCGAGGGCTTGTTCCCACATCAGGTGTTTATTTCTACTGCACACTTCTGTCCCTTTACATAATAATAAATGTAAGTTTGTTTTGTTATCAGATCAAATTGAGTTTTTTAAGATTTGGTCTACAATCGGCATATCCCTACTACTACATATTTAAGATTTGGTCTACAACCGGCATATCCCTACTACTACATATTTAAGATTTGGTCTACAATCGGCATATCCCTACTACTACATATTTAAGATTTGGTCTACAATCGGCATATCCCTACTACTACATATTTAAGATTTGGTCTACAACCGGCATATCCCTACTACTACATATTTAAGATTTGGTCTACAAATATGTAGTAGTAGGGATATGCCGATTGTAGACCAAATCTTAAATATGTAGTAGTAGGGATATGCCGATTGTAGACCAATTCTTAAATATGTAGTAGTAGGGATATGCCGATTGTAGACCAAATCTTAAATATGTAGTAGTAGGGATATGCCGATTGTAGACCAAATCTTAAATATGTAGTAGTAGGGATATGCCGATTGTAGACCAAATCTTAAATATGTAGTAGTGGGGATATGCCGATTGTAGACCAAATCTTAAATATGTAGTAGTAGGGATATGCCGATTGTAGACCAAATCTTAAATATGTAGTAGTAGGGATATGCCGATTGTAGACCAAATCTTAATTATGTAGTAGTAGGGATATGCCGGTTGTAGACCAAATCTTAAATATGTAGTAGTAGGGATAAGCCGGTTGTAGACCAAATCTTAAATATGTAGTAGTAGGGATATGCCGATTGTAGACCAAATCTTAAATATGTAGTAGTAGGGATATGCCGGTTGTAGACCAAATCTTAAATATGTAGTAGTAGGGATATGCCGATTGTAGACCAAATCTTAAATATGTAGTAGTAGGGATATGCCGATTGTAGACCAAATCTTAAATATGTAGTAGTAGGGATATGCCGATTGTAGACCAAATCTTAAATATGTAGTAGTAGGGATATGCCGATTGTAGACCAAATCTTAAATATGTAGTAGTAGGGATATGCCAATTGTAGACCAAATCTTAAATATGTAGTAGTAGGGATATGCCGATTGTAGACCAAATCTTAAATATGTAGTAGTAGGGATATGCCGGTTGTAGACCAAATCTTAAATATGTAGTAGTAGGGATATGCCGGTTGTAGACCAAATCTTAAATATGTAGTAGTAGGGATATGCCGGTTGTAGACCAAATCTTAAATATGTAGTAGTAGGGATATGCCGATTGTAGACCAAATCTTAAATATGTAGTAGTAGGGATATGCCGATTGTAGACCAAATCTTAAATATGTAGTAGTAGGGATATGCCGATTGTAGACCAAATCTTAAATATGTAGTAGTAGGGATATGCCGATTGTAGACCAAATCTTAAATATGTAGTAGTAGGGATATGCCGATTGTAGACCAAATCTTAAATATGTAGTAGTAGGGATATGCCAATTGTAGACCAAATCTTAAATATGTAGTAGTAGGGATATGCCGATTGTAGACCAAATCTTAAATATGTAGTAGTAGGGATATGCCGGTTGTAGACCAAATCTTAAATATGTAGTAGTAGGGATATGCCGGTTGTAGACCAAATCTTAAATATGTAGTAGTAGGGATATGCCGGTTGTAGACCAAATCTTAAATATGTAGTAGTAGGGATATGCCGATTGTAGACCAAATCTTAAATATGTAGTAGTAGGGATATGCCGATTGTAGACCAAATCTTAAATATGTAGTAGTAGGGATATGCCGATTGTAGACCAAATCTTAAATATGTAGTAGTAGGGATATGCCGATTGTAGACCAAATCTTAAATATGTAGTAGTAGGGATATGCCAATTGTAGACCAAATCTTAAATATGTAGTAGTAGGGATATGCCGATTGTAGACCAAATCTTAAATATGTAGTAGTAGGGATATGCCGGTTGTAGACCAAATCTTAAATATGTAGTAGTAGGGATATGCCGGTTGTAGACCAAATCTTAAATATGTAGTAGTAGGGATATGCCGGTTGTAGACCAAATCTTAAATATGTAGTAGTAGGGATATGCCGATTGTAGACCAAATCTTAAATATGTAGTAGTAGGGATATGCCGATTGTAGACCAAATCTTAAATATGTAGTAGTAGGGATATGCCGATTGTAGACCAAATCTTAAATATGTAGTAGTAGGGATATGCCGATTGTAGACCAAATCTTAAATATGTAGTAGTAGGGATATGCCGATTGTAGACCAAATCTTAAATATGTAGTAGTAGGGATATGCCAATTGTAGACCAAATCTTAAATATGTAGTAGTAGGGATATGCCGATTGTAGACCAAATCTTAAATATGTAGTAGTAGGGATATGCCGGTTGTAGACCAAATCTTAAATATGTAGTAGTAGGGATATGCCGGTTGTAGACCAAATCTTAAATATGTAGTAGTAGGGATATGCCGGTTGTAGACCAAATCTTAAATATGTAGTAGTAGGGATATGCCGATTGTAGACCAAATCTTAAATATGTAGTAGTAGGGATATGCCGATTGTAGACCAAATCTTAAATATGTAGTAGTAGGGATATGCCGATTGTAGACCAAATCTTAAATATGTAGTAGTAGGGATATGCCGATTGTAGACCAAATCTTAAATATGTAGTAGTAGGGATATGCCGATTGTAGACCAAATCTTAAATATGTAGTAGTAGGGATATGCCGATTGTAGACCAAATCTTAAATATGTAGTAGTAGGGATATGCCGATTGTAGACCAAATCTTAAATATGTAGTAGTAGGGATATGCCGATTGTAGACCAAATGTTAAATATGTAGTAGTAGGGATATGCCGATTGTAGACCAAATCTTAAATATGTAGTAGTAGGGATATGCCGATTGTAGACCAAATCTTAAATATGTAGTAGTAGGGATATGCCGATTGTAGACCAAATCTTAAATATGTAGTAGTAGGGATATGCCGATTGTAGACCAAATCTTAAATATGTAGTAGTAGGGATATGCCGATTGTAGACCAAATCTTAAATATGTAGTAGCAGGGATATGCCGATTGTAGACCAAATCTTAAATATGTAGTAGTAGGGATATACCGATTGTAGACCAAATCTTAAATATGTAGTAGTAGGGATATGCCGATTGTAGACCAAATCTTAAATATGTAGTAGTAGGGATATGCCGATTGTAGACCAAATCTTAAATATGTAGTAGTAGGGATATGCCGATTGTAGACCAAATCTTAAATATGTAGTAGTAGGGATATGCCGGTTGTAGACCAAATCTTAAATATGTAGTAGTAGGGATATGCCGGTTGTAGACCAAATCTTAAATATGTAGTAGTAGGGATATGCCGGTTGTAGACCAAATCTTAAATATGTAGTAGTAGGGATATGCCGATTGTAGACCAAATCTTAAATATGTAGTAGTAGGGATATGCCGGTTGTAGACCAAATCTTAAATATGTAGTAGTAGGGATATGCCGATTGTAGACCAAATCTTAAATATGTAGTAGTAGGGATATGCCGGTTGTAGACCAAATCTTAAATATGTAGTAGTAGGGATATGCCGATTGTAGACCAAATCTTAAATATGTAGTAGTAGGGATATGCCGATTGTAGACCAAATCTTAAATATGTAGTAGTAGGGATATGCCGATTGTAGACCAAATCTTAAATATGTAGTAGTAGGGATATGCCGATTGTAGACCAAATCTTAAATATGTAGTAGTAGGGATATGCCGATTGTAGACCAAATCTTAAATATGTAGTAGTAGGGATATGCCAATTGTAGACCAAATCTTAAATATGTAGTAGTAGGGATATGCCGATTGTAGACCAAATCTTAAATATGTAGTAGTAGGGATATGCCGATTGTAGACCAAATCTTAAATATGTAGTAGTAGGGATATGCCGATTGTAGACCAAATCTTAAATATGTAGTAGTAGGGATATGCCGATTGTAGACCAAATCTTAAATATGTAGTAGTAGGGATATGCCGATTGTAGACCAAATCTTAAATATGTAGTAGTAGGGATATGCCGATTGTAGACCAAATCTTAAATATGTAGTAGTAGGGATATGCCGATTGTAGACCAAATCTTAAATATGTAGTAGTAGGGATATGCCGATTGTAGACCAAATCTTAAATATGTAGTAGTAGGGATATGCCGATTGTAGACCAAATCTTAAATATGTAGTAGTAGGGATATGCCGGTTGTAGACCAAATCTTAAATATGTAGTAGTAGGGATATGCCGGTTGTAGACCAAATCTTAAATATGTAGTAGTAGGGATATGCCGGTTGTAGACCAAATCTTAAATATGTAGTAGTAGGGATATGCCGATTGTAGACCAAATCTTAAATATGTAGTAGTAGGGATATGCCGATTGTAGACCAAATCTTAAATATGTAGTAGTAGGGATATGCCGGTTGTAGACCAAATCTTAAATATGTAGTAGTAGGGATATGCCGGTTGTAGACCAAATCTTAAATATGTAGTAGTAGGGATATGCCGGTTGTAGACCAAATCTTAAATATGTAGTAGTAGGGATATGCCGATTGTAGACCAAATCTTAAATATGTAGTAGTAGGGATATGCCGGTTGTAGACCAAATCTTAAATATGTAGTAGTAGGGATATGCCGATTGTAGACCAAATCTTAAATATGTAGTAGTAGGGATATGCCGGTTGTAGACCAAATCTTAAACATGTAGTAGTAGGGATATGCCGATTGTAGACCAAATCTTAAATATGTAGTAGTAGGGATATGCCGATTGTAGACCAAATCTTAAATATGTAGTAGTAGGGATATGCCGATTGTAGACCAAATCTTAAATATGTAGTAGTAGGGATATGCCGATTGTAGACCAAATCTTAAATATGTAGTAGTAGGGATATGCCGATTGTAGACCAAATCTTAAATATGTAGTAGTAGGGATATGCCAATTGTAGACCAAATCTTAAATATGTAGTAGTAGGGATATGCCGATTGTAGACCAAATCTTAAATATGTAGTAGTAGGGATATGCCGATTGTAGACCTAATCTTAAATATGTAGTAGTAGGGATATGCCGATTGTAGACCAAATCTTAAATATGTAGTAGTAGGGATATGCCGATTGTAGACCAAATCTTAAATATGTAGTAGTAGGGATATGCCGATTGTAGACCAAATCTTAAATATGTAGTAGTAGGGATATGCCGATTGTAGACCAAATCTTAAATATGTAGTAGTAGGGATATGCCGATTGTAGACCAAATCTTAAATATGTAGTAGTAGGGATATGCCGATTGTAGACCAAATCTTAAATATGTAGTAGTAGGGATATGCCGATTGTAGACCAAATCTTAAATATGTAGTAGTAGGGATATGCCGGTTGTAGACCAAATCTTAAATATGTAGTAGTAGGGATATGCCGGTTGTAGACCAAATCTTAAATATGTAGTAGTAGGGATATGCCGGTTGTAGACCAAATCTTAAATATGTAGTAGTAGGGATATGCCGATTGTAGACCAAATCTTAAATATGTAGTAGTAGGGATATGCCGATTGTAGACCAAATCTTAAATATGTAGTAGTAGGGATATGCCGATTGTAGACCAAATCTTAAATATGTAGTAGTAGGGATATGCCGATTGTAGACCAAATCTTAAATATGTAGTAGTAGGGATATGCCGATTGTAGACCAAATCTTAAATATGTAGTAGTAGGGATATGCCGATTGTAGACCAAATCTTAAATATGTAGTAGTAGGGATATGCCGATTGTAGACCAAATCTTAAATATGTAGTAGTAGGGATATGCCGATTGTAGACCAAATCTTAAATATGTAGTAGTAGGGATATGCCGATTGTAGACCAAATCTTAAATATGTAGTAGTAGGGATATGCCGGTTGTAGACCAAATCTTAAATTACATATTTAAGATTTGGTCTACAATCGGCATATCCCTACTACTACATATTTAAGATTTGGTCTACAATCGGCATATCCCTACTACTACATATTTAAGATTTGGTCTACAATCGGCATATCCCTACTACTACATATTTAAGATTTGGTCTACAATCGGCATATCCCTACTACTACATATTTAAGATTTGGTCTACAATCGGCATATCCCTACTACTACATATTTAAGATTTGGTCTACAATCGGCATATCCCTACTACTACATATTTAAGATTTGGTCTACAATCGGCATATCCCTACTACTACATATTTAAGATTTGGTCTACAATCGGCATATCCCTACTACTACATATTTAAGATTTGGTCTACAACCGGCATATCCCTACTACTACATATTTAAGATTTGGTCTACAACCGGCATATCCCTACTACTACATATTTAAGATTTGGTCTACAACCGGCATATCCCTACTACTACATATTTAAGATTTGGTCTACAACCGGCATATCCCTACTACTACATATTTAAGATTTGGTCTACAACCGGCATATCCCTACTACTACATATTTAAGATTTGGTCTACAATCGGCATATCCCTACTACTACATATTTAAGATTTGGTCTACAATTGGCATATCCCTACTACTACATATTTAAGATTTGGTCTACAATCGGCATATCCCTACTACTACATATTTAAGATTTGGTCTACAATCGGCATATCCCTACTACTACATATTTAAGATTTGGTCTACAATCGGCATATCCCTACTACTACATATTTAAGATTTGGTCTACAATCGGCATATCCCTACTACTACATATTTAAGATTTGGTCTACAATCGGCATATCCCTACTACTACATATTTAAGATTTGGTCTACAATCGGCATATCCCTACTACTACATATTTAAGATTTGGTCTACAACCGGCATATCCCTACTACTACATATTTAAGATTTGGTCTACAACCGGCATATCCCTACTACTACATATTTAAGATTTGGTCTACAACCGGCATATCCCTACTACTACATATTTAAGATTTGGTCTACAATCGGCATATCCCTACTACTACATATTTAAGATTTGGTCTACATTCGGCATATCCCTACTACTACATATTTAAGATTTGGTCTACAATCGGCATATCCCTACTACTACATATTTAAGATTTGGTCTACATTCGGCATATCCCTACTACTACATATTTAAGATTTGGTCTACAATCGGCATATCCCTACTACTACATATTTAAGATTTGGTCTACAATCGGCATATCCCTACTACTACATATTTAAGATTTGGTCTACAATCGGCATATCCCTACTACTACATATTTAAGATTTGGTCTACAACCGGCATATCCCTACTACTACATATTTAAGATTTGGTCTACAATCGGCATATCCCTACTACTATATATTTAAGATTTGGTCTACAACCGGCATATCCCTACTACTACATATTTAAGATTTGGTCTACAATCGGCATATCCCTACTACTACATATTTAAGATTTGGTCTACAACCGGCATATCCCTACTACTACATATTTAAGATTTGGTCTACAACCGGCATATCCCTACTACTACATATTTAAGATTTGGTCTACAACCGGCATATCCCTACTACTACATATTTAAGATTTGGTCTACAACCGGCATATCCCTACTACATATTTCAGATTTGGTCTACAATCGGCATATCCCTACTACTACATATTTAAGATTTGGTCTACAATCGGCATATCCCTACTACTACATATTTAAGATTTGGTCTACCATCGGCATATCCCTACTACTACATATTTAAGATTTGGTCTACCATCGGCATATCCCTACTACTACATATTTAACTCGAGGGCTTGTTCCCACATCAGGTGTTTATTTCTACTGCACACTTCTTTCCCTTTACATAATAATCAATGTAAGTTTGTTTTGTTATCAGATCAAATTGAGTTTGTTAAGATTTGGTCTACAATCGGCATATCCCTACTACTACATATTTCAGATTTGGTCTACAATCGGCATATCCCTACTACTACATATTTAAGATTTGGTCTACAACCGGCATATCCCTACTACTACATATTTAAGATTTGGTCTACAACCGGCATATCCCTACTACTACATATTTAAGATTTGGTCTACAACCGGCATATCCCTACTACTACATATTTAAGATTTGGTCTACAACCGGCATATCCCTACTACTACATATTTAAGATTTGGTCTACAATCGGCATATCCCTACTACTACATATTTAAGATTTGGTCTACAATCGGCATATCCCTACTACTACATATTTAAGATTTGGTCTACAATCGGCATATCCCTACTACTACATATTTAAGATTTGGTCTACAACCGGCATATCCCTACTACTACATATTTAAGATTTGGTCTACAACCGGCATATCCCTACTACTACATATTTAAGATTTGGTCTACAACCGGCATATCCCTACTACTACATATTTAAGATTTGGTCTACAATCGGCATATCCCTACTACTACATATTTAAGATTTGGTCTACAATCGGCATATCCCTACTACTACATATTTAAGATTTGGTCTACAATCGGCATATCCCTACTACTACATATTTAAGATTTGGTCTACAATCGGCATATCCCTACTACTACATATTTAAGATTTGGTCTACAATCGGCATATCCCTACTACTACATATTTAAGATTTGGTCTACAATCGGCATATCCCTACTACTACATATTTAAGATTTGGTCTACAATCGGCATATCCCTACTACTACATATATAAGATTTGGTCTACAACCGGCATATCCCTACTACTACATATTTAAGATTTGGTCTACAATCGGCATATCCCTACTACTACATATTTAAGATTTGGTCTACAACCGGCATATCCCTACTACTACATATTTAAGATTTGGTCTACAACCGGCATATCCCTACTACTACATATTTAAGATTTGGTCTACAACCGGCATATCCCTACTACTACATATTTAAGATTTGGTCTACAATCGGCATATCCCTACTACTACATATTTAAGATTTTGTCTACAATCGGCATATCCCTACTACTACATACTTAAGATTTGGTCTACAATCGGCATATCCCTACTACTACATATTTAAGATTTGGTCTACAATCGGTATATCCCTACTACTACATATTTAAGATTTGGTCTACAATCGGCATATCCCTACTACTACATATTTAAGATTTGGTCTACAATCGGCATATCCCTACTACTACATATTTAAGATTTGGTCTACAATCGGCATATCCCTACTACTACATATTTAAGATTTGGTCTACAATCGGCATATCCCTACTACTACATATTTAACATTTGGTCTACAATCGGCATATCCCTACTACTACATATTTAAGATTTGGTCTACAATCGGCATATCCCTACTACTACATATTTAAGATTTGGTCTACAATCGGCATATCCCTACTACTACATATTTAAGATTTGGTCTACAATCGGCATATCCCTACTACTACATATTTAAGATTTGGTCTACAATCGGCATATCCCTACTACTACATATTTAAGATTTGGTCTACAATCGGCAAATCCCTACTACTACATATTTAAGATTTGGTCTACAATCGGCATATCCCTACTACTACATATTTAAGATTTGGTCTACAATCGGCATATCCCTACTACTACATATTTAAGATTTGGTCTACAACCGGCATATCCCTACTACTACATATTTAAGATTTGGTCTACAACCGGCATATCCCTACTACTACATATTTAAGATTTGGTCTACAACCGGCATATCCCTACTACTACATATTTAAGATTTGGTCTACAATCGGCATATCCCTACTACTACATATTTAAGATTTGGTCTACAATTGGCATATCCCTACTACTACATATTTAAGATTTGGTCTACAATCGGCATATCCCTACTACTACATATTTAAGATTTGGTCTACAATCGGCATATCCCTACTACTACATATTTAAGATTTGGTCTACAATCGGCATATCCCTACTACTACATATTTAAGATTTGGTCTACAATCGGCATATCCCTACTACTACATATTTAAGATTTGGTCTACAACCGGCATATCCCTACTACTACATATTTAAGATTTGGTCTACAACCGGCATATCCCTACTACTACATATTTAAGATTTGGTCTACAACCGGCATATCCCTACTACTACATATTTAAGATTTGGTCTACAATCGGCATATCCCTACTACTACATATTTAAGATTAGGTCTACAATTGGCATATCCCTACTACTACATATTTAAGATTTGGTCTACAATCGGCATATCCCTACTACTACATATTTAAGATTTGGTCTACAATCGGCATATCCCTACTACTACATATTTAAGATTTGGTCTACAATCGGCATATCCCTACTACTACATATTTAAGATTTGGTCTACAATCGGCATATCCCTACTACTACATATTTAAGATTTGGTCTACAATCGGCATATCCCTACTACTACATATTTAAGATTTGGTCTACAATCGGCACTACATATTTAAGATTTGGTCTACAACCGGCATATCCCTACTACTACATATTTAAGATTTGGTCTACAATCGGCATATCCCTACTACTACATATTTAAGATTTGGTCTACAATCGGCATATCCCTACTACTACATATTTAAGATTTGGTCTACAATCGGCATATCCCTACTACTACATATTTAAGATTTGGTCTACAACCGGCATATCCCTACTACTACATATTTAAGATTTGGTCTACAATCGGCTTATCCCTACTACTACATATTTAAGATTTGGTCTACAACCGGCATATCCCTACTACTACATATTTAAGATTTGGTCTACAATCGGCATATCCCTACTACTACATATTTAAGATTTGGTCTACAATCGGCATATCCCTACTACTACATATTTAAGATTTGGTCTACAATCGGCATATCCCTACTACTACATATTTAAGATTTGGTCTACAATCGGCATATCCCTACTACTACATATTTAAGATTTGGTCTACAACCGGCATATCCCTACTACTACATATTTAAGATTTGGTCTACAATCGGCATATCCCTACTACTACATATTTAAGATTTGGTCTACAACCGGCATATCCCTACTACTACATATTTAAGATTTGGTCTACAATCGGCATATCCCTACTACTACATATTTAAGATTTGGTCTACAACCGGCATATCCCTACTACTACATATTTAAGATTTGGTCTACAACCGGCATATCCCTACTACTACATATTTAAGATTTGGTCTACAACCGGCATATCCCTACTACTACATATTTAAGATTTGGTCTACAATCGGCATATCCCTACTACTACATATTTAAGATTTGGTCTACAATCGGCATATCCCTACTACTACATATTTAAGATTTGGTCTACAATCGGCATATCCCTACTACTACATATTTAAGATTTGGTCTACAATCGGTATATCCCTACTACTACATATTTAAGATTTGGTCTACAATCGGCATATCCCTGCTACTACATATTTAAGATTTGGTCTACAATCGGCATATCCCTACTACTACATATTTAAGATTTGGTCTACAATCGGCATATCCCTACTACTACATATTTAAGATTTGGTCTACAATCGGCATATCCCTACTACTACATATTTAAGATTTGGTCTACAATCGGCATATCCCTACTACTACATATTTAAGATTTGGTCTACAATCGGCATATCCCTACTACTACATATTTAACATTTGGTCTACAATCGGCATATCCCTACTACTACATATTTAACATTTGGTCTACAATCGGCATATCCCTACTACTACATATTTAAGATTTGGTCTACAATCGGCATATCCCTACTACTACATATTTAAGATTTGGTCTACAATCGGCATATCCCTACTACTACATATTTAAGATTTGGTCTACAATCGGCATATCCCTACTACTACATATTTAAGATTTGGTCTACAATCGGCATATCCCTACTACTACATATTTAAGATTTGGTCTACAATCGGCATATCCCTACTACTACATATTTAAGATTTGGTCTACAATCGGCATATCCCTACTACTACATATTTAAGATTTGGTCTACAACCGGCATATCCCTACTACTACATATTTAAGATTTGGTCTACAACCGGCATATCCCTACTACTACATATTTAAGATTTGGTCTACAACCGGCATATCCCTACTACTACATATTTAAGATTTGGTCTACAATCGGCATATCCCTACTACTACATATTTAAGATTTGGTCTACAATAGGCATATCCCTACTACTACATATTTAAGATTTGGTCTACAATCGGCATATCCCTACTACTACATATTTAAGATTTGGTCTACAATCGGCATATCCCTACTACTACATATTTAAGATTTGGTCTACAATCGGCATATCCCTACTACTACATATTTAAGATTTGGTCTACAATCGGCATATCCCTACTACTACATATTTAAGATTTGGTCTACAACCGGCATATCCCTACTACTACATATTTAAGATTTGGTCTACAACCGGCATATCCCTACTACTACATATTTAAGATTTGGTCTACAACCGGCATATCCCTACTACTACATATTTAAGATTTGGTCTACAATCGGCATATCCCTACTACTACATATTTAAGATTTGGTCTACAATCGGCATATCCCTACTACTACATATTTAAGATTTGGTCTACAATCGGCATATCCCTACTACTACATATTTAAGATTTGGTCTACAATCGGCATATCCCTACTACTACATATTTAAGATTTGGTCTACAATCGGCATATCCCTGCTACTACATATTTAAGATTTGGTCTACAATCGGCATATCCCTACTACTACATATTTAAGATTTGGTCTACAATCGGCATATCCCTACTACTACATATTTAAGATTTGGTCTACAATCGGCATATCCCTACTACTACATATTTAAGATTTGGTCTACAATCGGCATATCCCTACTACTACATATTTAAGATTTGGTCTACAATCGGCATATCCCTACTACTACATATTTAACATTTGGTCTACAATCGGCATATCCCTACTACTACATATTTAAGATTTGGTCTACAATCGGCATATCCCTACTACTACATATTTAAGATTTGGTCTACAATCGGCATATCCCTACTACTACATATTTAAGATTTGGTCTACAATCGGCATATCCCTACTACTACATATTTAAGATTTGGTCTACAATCGGCATATCCCTACTACTACATATTTAAGATTTGGTCTACAATCGGCATATCCCTACTACTACATATTTAAGATTTGGTATACAATCGGCATATCCCTACTACTACTACATATTTAAGATTTGGTCTACAATCGGCATATCCCTACTACTACATATTTAAGATTTGGTCTACAACCGGCATATCCCTACTACTACATATTTAAGATTTGGTCTACAACCGGCATATCCCTACTACTACATATTTAAGATTTGGTCTACAACCGGCATATCCCTACAACTACATATTTAAGATTTGGTCTACAATCGGCATATCCCTACTACTACATATTTAAGATTTGGTCTACAATCGGCATATCCCTACTACTACATATTTAAGATTTGGTCTACAATCGGCATATCCCTACTACTACATATTTAAGATTTGGTCTACAATAGGCATATCCCTACTACTACATATTTAAGATTTGGTCTACAATCGGCATATCCCTACTACTACATATTTAAGATTTGGTCTACAATCGGCATATCCCTACTACTACATATTTAAGATTTGGTCTACAATCGGCATATCCCTACTACTACATATTTAAGATTTGGTCTACAATCGGCATATCCCTACTACTACATATTTAAGATTTGGTCTACAACCGGCATATCCCTACTACTACATATTTAAGATTTGGTCTACAACCGGCATATCCCTACTACTACATATTTAAGATTTGGTCTACAACCGGCATATCCCTACTACTACATATTTAAGATTTGGTCTACAATCGGCATATCCCTACTACTACATATTTAAGATTTGGTCTACAATCGGCATATCCCTACTACTACATATTTAAGATTTGGTCTACAATCGGCATATCCCTACTACTACATATTTAAGATTTGGTCTACAATCGGCATATCCCTACTACTACATATTTAAGATTTGGTCTACAATCGGCATATCCCTGCTACTACATATTTAAGATTTGGTCTACAATCGGCATATCCCTACTAATACATATTTAAGATTTGGTCTACAATCGGCATATCCCTACTACTACATATTTAAGATTTGGTCTACAATCGGCATATCCCTACTACTACATATTTAAGATTTGGTCTACAATCGGCATATCCCTACTACTACATATTTAAGATTTGGTCTACAATCGGCATATCCCTACTACTACATATTTAACATTTGGTCTACAATCGGCATATCCCTACTACTACATATTTAAGATTTGGTCTACAATCGGCATATCCCTACTACTACATATTTAAGATTTGGTCTACAATCGGCATATCCCTACTACTACATATTTAAGATTTGGTCTACAATCGGCATATCCCTACTACTACATATTTAAGATTTGGTCTACAATCGGCATATCCCTACTACTACATATTTAAGATTTGGTCTACAATCGGCATATCCCTACTACTACATATTTAAGATTTGGTCTACAATCGGCATATCCCTACTACTACATATTTAAGATTTGGTCTACAATCGGCATATCCCTACTACTACATATTTAAGATTTGGTCTACAACCGGCATATCCCTACTACTACATATTTAAGATTTGGTCTACAACCGGCATATCCCTACTACTACATATTTAAGATTTGGTCTACAACCGGCATATCCCTACAACTACATATTTAAGATTTGGTCTACAATCGGCATATCCCTACTACTACATATTTAAGATTTGGTCTACAATCGGCATATCCCTACTACTACATATTTAAGATTTGGTCTACAATCGGCATATCCCTACTACTACATATTTAAGATTTGGTCTACAATCGGCATATCCCTACTACTACATATTTAAGATTTGGTCTACAATCGGCATATCCCTACTACTACATATTTAAGATTTGGTCTACAATCGGCATATCCCTACTACTACATATTTAAGATTTGGTCTACAATCGGCATATCCCTACTACTACATATTTAAGATTTGGTCTACAATCGGCATATCCCTACTACTACATATTTAAGATTTGGTCTACAATCGGCATATCCCTACTACTACATATTTAAGATTTGGTCTACAACCGGCATATCCCTACTACTACATATTTAAGATTTGGTCTACAACCGGCATATCCCTACTACTACATATTTAAGATTTGGTCTACAACCGGCATATCCCTACTACTACATATTTAAGATTTGGTCTACAATCGGCATATCCCTACTACTACATATTTAAGATTTGGTCTACAATCGGCATATCCCTACTACTACATATTTAAGATTTGGTCTACAATCGGCATATCCCTACTACTACATATTTAAGATTTGGTCTACAATCGGCATATCCCTACTACTACATATTTAAGATTTGGTCTACAATCGGCATATCCCTACTACTACATATTTAAGATTTGGTCTACAATCGGCATATCCCTACTACTACATATTTAAGATTTGGTCTACAATCGGCATATCCCTACTACTACATATTTAAGATTTGGTCTACAATCGGCATATCCCTACTACTACATATTTAAGATTTGGTCTACAATCGGCATATCCCTACTACTACATATTTAAGATTTGGTCTACAACCGGCATATCCCTACTACTACATATTTAAGATTTGGTCTACAACCGGCATATCCCTACTACTACATATTTAAGATTTGGTCTACAACCGGCATATCCCTACTACTACATATTTAAGATTTGGTCTACAACCGGCATATCCCTACTACTACATATTTAAGATTTGGTCTACAACCGGCATATCCCTACTACTACATATTTAAGATTTGGTCTACAACCGGCATATCCCTACTACTACATATTTAAGATTTGGTCTACAATCGGCATATCCCTACTACTACATATTTAAGATTTGGTCTACAATCGGCATATCCCTACTACTACATATTTAAGATAGATTTGGTCTACAATCGGCATATCCCTACTACTACATATTTAAGATTTGGTCTACAATCGGCATATCCCTACTACTACATATTTAAGATTTGGTCTACAATCGGCATATCCCTACTACTACATATTTAAGATTTGGTCTACAATCGGCATATCCCTACTACTACATATTTAAGATTTGGTCTACAATCGGCATATCCCTACTACTACATATTTAAGATTTGGTCTACAATCGGCATATCCCTACTACTACATATTTAAGATTTGGTCTACAATCGGCATATCCCTACTACTACATATTTAAGATTTGGTCTACAATCGGCATATCCCTACTACTACATATTTAAGATTTGGTCTACAACCGGCATATCCCTACTACTACATATTTAAGATTTGGTCTACAACCGGCATATCCCTACTACTACATATTTAAGATTTGGTCTACAACCGGCATATCCCTACTACTACATATTTAAGATTTGGTCTACAATCGGCATATCCCTACTACTACATATTTAAGATTTGGTCTACAATCGGCATATCCCTACTACTACATATTTAAGATTTGGTCTACAACCGGCATATCCCTACTACTACATATTTAAGATTTGGTCTACAACCGGCATATCCCTACTACTACATATTTAAGATTTGGTCTACAACCGGCATATCCCTACTACTACATATTTAAGATTTGGTCTACAATCGGCATATCCCTACTACTACATATTTAAGATTTGGTCTACAATTGGCATATCCCTACTACTACATATTTAAGATTTGGTCTACAACCGGCATATCCCTACTACTACATATTTAAGATTTGGTCTACAATCGGCATATCCCTACTACTACATATTTAAGATTTGGTCTACAACCGGCATATCCCTACTACTACATATTTAAGATTTGGTCTACAACCGGCATATCCCTACTACTACATATTTAAGATTTGGTCTACAACCGGCATATCCCTACTACTACATATTTAAGATTTGGTCTACAATCGGCATATCCCTACTACTACATATTTAAGATTTGGTCTACAATCGGCATATCCCTACTACTACATATTTAAGATTTGGTCTACAATCGGCATATCCCTACTACTACATATTTAAGATTTGGTCTACAATCGGCATATCCCTACTACTACATATTTAAGATTTGGTCTACAATCGGCATATCCCTACTACTACATATTTAAGATTTGGTCTACAACCGGCATATCCCTACTACTACATATTTAAGATTTGGTCTACAACCGGCATATCCCTACTACTACATATTTAAGATTTGGTCTACAACCGGCATATCCCTACTACTACATATTTAAGATTTGGTCTACAATCGGCATATCCCTACTACTACATATTTAAGATTTGGTCTACAATCGGCATATCCCTACTACTACATATTTAAGATTTGGTCTACAATCGGCATATCCCTACTACTACATATTTAAGATTTGGTCTACAATCGGCATATCCCTACTACTACATATTTAAGATTTGGTCTACAATCGGCATATCCCTACTACTACATATTTAAGATTTGGTCTACAATCGGCATATCCCTACTACTACATATTTAAGATTTGGTCTACAATCGGCATATCCCTACTACTACATATTTAAGATTTGGTCTACAATCGGCATATCCCTACTACTACATATTTAAGATTTGGTCTACAATCGGCATATCCCTACTACTACATATTTAAGATTTGGTCTACAACCGGCATATCCCTACTACTACATATTTAAGATTTGGTCTACAACCGGCATATCCCTACTACTACATATTTAAGATTTGGTCTACAACCGGCATATCCCTACTACTACATATTTAAGATTTGGTCTACAATCGGCATATCCCTACTACTACATATTTAAGATTTGGTCTACAATTGGCATATCCCTACTACTACATATTTAAGATTTGGTCTACAATCGGCATATCCCTACTACTACATATTTAAGATTTGGTCTACAATCGGCATATCCCTACTACTACATATTTAAGATTTGGTCTACAATCGGCATATCCCTACTACTACATATTTAAGATTTGGTCTACAATCGGCATATCCCTACTACTACATATTTAAGATTTGGTCTACAATCGGCATATCCCTACTACTACATATTTAAGATTTGGTCTACAATCGGCATATCCCTACTACTACATATTTAAGATTTGGTCTACAACCGGCATATCCCTACTACTACATATTTAAGATTTGGTCTACAACCGGCATATCCCTACTACTACATATTTAAGATTTGGTCTACAACCGGCATATCCCTACTACTACATATTTAAGATTTGGTCTACAATCGGCATATCCCTACTACTACATATTTAAGATTTGGTCTATATGTAGTAGTAGGGATATGCCGATTGTAGACCAACTCTTAAACATGTAGTAGTAGGGATATGCCGATTGTAGACCAACTCTTAAATATGTAGTAGTAGGGATATGCCGATTGTAGACCAAATCTGAAATATGTAGTAGTAGGGATATGCCGATTGTAGACCAAATCTTAAATATGTAGTAGTAGGGATATCCCTTCTACTACATATTTAAGATTTGGTCTACAATCGGCATATCCCTACTACTACATATTTAAGATTTGGTCTACAATCGGCATATCCCTACTACTACATATTTAAGATTTGGTCTACAATCGGCATATCCCTACTACTACATATTTAAGATTTGGTCTACAATCGGCATATCCCTACTACTACATATTTAAGATTTGGTCTACAATCGGCATATCCCTACTACTACATATTTAAGATTTGGTCTACAATCGGCATATCCCTACTACTACATATTTAAGATTTGGTCTATAATCGGCATATCCCTACTACTACATATTTAAGATTTGGTCTACAATCGGCATATCCCTACTACTACATATTTAAGATTTGGTCTACAATCGGCATATCCCTACTACTACATATTTAAGATTTGGTCTACAATCGGCATATCCCTACTACTACATATTTAAGATTTGGTCTACAATCGGCATATCCCTATTACTACATATTTAAGATTTGGTCTACAATCGGCATATCCCTACTACTACATATTTAAGATTTGGTCTACAATCGGCATATCCCTACTACTACATATTTAACTCGAGGGCTTGTTCCCACATCAGGTGTTTATTTCTACTGCACACTTCTTTCCCTTTACATAATAATAAATGTGAGTTTGTTTTGTTATCAGATCAAATTGAGTTTTTTAAGATTTGGTCTACAATCGGCATATCCCTACTACTACATATTTAAGATTTGGTCTACAATCGGCATATCCCTACTACTACATATTTAAGATTTGGTCTACAATCGGCATATCCCTACTACTACATATTTAAGATTTGGTCTACAATCGGCATATCCCTACTACTACATATTTAAGATTTGGTCTACAATCGGCATATCCCTACTACTACATATTTAAGATTTGGTCTACAATCGGCATATCCCTACTACTACATATTTAAGATTTGGTCTACAATCGGCATATCCCTACTACTACATATTTAAGATTTGGTCTACAATCGGCATATCCCTACTACTACATATTTAAGATTTGGTCTACAATCGGCATATCCCTACTACTACATATTTAAGATTTGGTCTACAATCGGCATATCCCTACTACTACATATTTAAGATTTGGTCTACAATCGACATATCCCTACTACTACATATTTAAGATTTGGTCTACAATCGGCATATCCCTACTACTACATATTTAAGATTTGGTCTACAATCGGCATATCCCTACTACTACATATTTAAGATTTGGTCTACAATCGGCATATCCCTACTACTACATATTTAAGATTTGGTCTACAATCGGTATATCCCTACTACTACATATTTAAGATTTGGTCTACAATCGGCATATCCCTACTACTACATATTTAACTCGAGGGCTTGTTCCCACATCAGGTGTTTATTTCTACTGCACACTTCTTTCCCTTTACATAATAATAAATGTGAGTTTGTTTTGTTATCAGATCAAATTGAGTCTTTTAAGATTTGGTCTACAATCGGCATATCCCTACTACTACATATTTAAGATTTGGTCTACAATCGGCATATCCCTACTACTACATATTTAAGAATTGGTCTACAATCGGCATATCCCTACTACTACATATTTAAGATTTGGTCTACAATCGGCATATCCCTACTACTACATATTTAAGATTTGGTCTACAATCGGCATATCCCTACTACTACTACATATTTAAGATTTGGTCTACAATCGGCATATCCCTACTACTACATGTTTAAGATTTGGTCTACAATCGGCATATCCCTACTACTACATATTTAAGATTTGGTCTACAATCGGCATATCCCTACTACTACATATTTAAGATTTGGTCTACAATCGGCATATCCCTACTACTACATATTTAAGATTTGGTCTACAATCGGCATATCCCTACTACTACATATTTAAGATTTGGTCTACAATCGGCATATCCCTACTACTACATATTTAAGATTTGGTCTACAATCGGCATATCCCTACTACTACATATTTAAGATTTGGTCTACAATCGGCATATCCCTACTACTACATATTTAAGATTTGGTCTACAACCGGCATATCCCTACTACTACATATTTAAGATTTGGTCTACAATCGGCATACCCCTACTACTACATATTTAAGATTTGGTCTACAATCGGCATATCCCTACTACTACATATTTAAGATTTGGTCTACAATCGGCATATCCCTACTACTACATATTTAAGATTTGGTCTACAATCGGCATATCCCTACTACTACATATTTAAGATTTGGTCTACAATCGGCATATCCCTACTACTACATATTTAAGATTTGGTCTACAATCGGCATATCCCTACTACTACATATTTAAGATTTGGTCTACAACCGGCATATCCCTACTACTACATATTTAAGATTTGGTCTACAACCGGCATATCCCTACTACTACATATTTAAGATTTGGTCTACAACCGGCATATCCCTACTACTACATATTTAAGATTTGGTCTACAATCGGCA
Organism: Crossaster papposus; assembly: GCA_037893245.1. Lineage (NCBI taxonomy): Eukaryota > Metazoa > Echinodermata > Asteroidea > Velatida > Solasteridae > Crossaster > Crossaster papposus. The sequence continues at coordinate 9,684 of JBAIAA010000270.1, read as the reverse complement.
TATCCCTACTACTACATATTTAAGATTTGGTCTACAATTGGCATATCCCTACTACTACATATTTAAGATTTGGTCTACAATCGGCATATCCCTACTACTACATATTTAAGATTTGGTCTACAATCGGCATATCCCTACTACTACATATTTAAGATTTGGTCTACAATCGGCATATCCCTACTACTACATATTTAAGATTTGGTCTACAATCGGCATATCCCTACTACTACATATTTAAGATTTGGTCTACAATCGGCATATCCCTACTACTACATATTTAAGATTTGGTCTACAACCGGCATATCCCTACTACTACATATTTAAGATTTGGTCTACAATCGGCATATCCCTACTACTACATATTTAAGATTTGGTCTACAACCGGCATATCCCTACTACTACATATTTAAGATTTGGTCTACAATCGGCATATCCCTACTACTACATATTTAAGATTTGGTCTACAACCGGCATATCCCTACTACTACATATTTAAGATTTGGTCTACAACCGGCATATCCCTACTACTACATATTTAAGATTTGGTCTACAACCGGCATATCCCTACTACTACATATTTAAGATTTGGTCTACAATCGGCATATCCCTACTACTACATATTTAAGATTTGGTCTACAATCGGCATATCCCTACTACTACATATTTAAGATTTGGTCTACAATCGGCATATCCCTACTACTACATATTTAAGATTTGGTCTACAATCGGCATATCCCTACTACTACATATTTAAGATTTGGTCTACAATCGGCATATCCCTACTACTACATATTTAAGATTTGGTCTACAACCGGCATATCCCTACTACTACATATTTAAGATTTGGTCTACAACCGGCATATCCCTACTACTACATATTTAAGATTTGGTCTACAACCGGCATATCCCTACTACTACATATTTAAGATTTGGTCTACAATCGGCATATCCCTACTACTACATATTTAAGATTTGGTCTACAATCGGCATATCCCTACTACTACATATTTAAGATTTGGTCTACAATCGGCATATCCCTACTACTACATATTTAAGATTTGGTCTACAATCGGCATATCCCTACTACTACATATTTAAGATTTGGTCTACAATCGGCATATCCCTACTACTACATATTTAAGATTTGGTCTACAATCGGCATATCCCTACTACTACATATTTAAGATTTGGTCTACAATCGGCATATCCCTACTACTACATATTTAAGATTTGGTCTACAATCGGCATATCCCTACTACTACATATTTAAGATTTGGTCTACAATCGGCATATCCCTACTACTACATATTTAAGATTTGGTCTACAACCGGCATATCCCTACTACTACATATTTAAGATTTGGTCTACAACCGGCATATCCCTACTACTACATATTTAAGATTTGGTCTACAACCGGCATATCCCTACTACTACATATTTAAGATTTGGTCTACAATCGGCATATCCCTACTACTACATATTTAAGATTTGGTCTACAATTGGCATATCCCTACTACTACATATTTAAGATTTGGTCTACAATCGGCATATCCCTACTACTACATATTTAAGATTTGGTCTACAATCGGCATATCCCTACTACTACATATTTAAGATTTGGTCTACAATCGGCATATCCCTACTACTACATATTTAAGATTTGGTCTACAATCGGCATATCCCTACTACTACATATTTAAGATTTGGTCTACAATCGGCATATCCCTACTACTACATATTTAAGATTTGGTCTACAATCGGCATATCCCTACTACTACATATTTAAGATTTGGTCTACAACCGGCATATCCCTACTACTACATATTTAAGATTTGGTCTACAACCGGCATATCCCTACTACTACATATTTAAGATTTGGTCTACAACCGGCATATCCCTACTACTACATATTTAAGATTTGGTCTACAATCGGCATATCCCTACTACTACATATTTAAGATTTGGTCTATATGTAGTAGTAGGGATATGCCGATTGTAGACCAACTCTTAAACATGTAGTAGTAGGGATATGCCGATTGTAGACCAACTCTTAAATATGTAGTAGTAGGGATATGCCGATTGTAGACCAAATCTGAAATATGTAGTAGTAGGGATATGCCGATTGTAGACCAAATCTTAAATATGTAGTAGTAGGGATATCCCTTCTACTACATATTTAAGATTTGGTCTACAATCGGCATATCCCTACTACTACATATTTAAGATTTGGTCTACAATCGGCATATCCCTACTACTACATATTTAAGATTTGGTCTACAATCGGCATATCCCTACTACTACATATTTAAGATTTGGTCTACAATCGGCATATCCCTACTACTACATATTTAAGATTTGGTCTACAATCGGCATATCCCTACTACTACATATTTAAGATTTGGTCTACAATCGGCATATCCCTACTACTACATATTTAAGATTTGGTCTATAATCGGCATATCCCTACTACTACATATTTAAGATTTGGTCTACAATCGGCATATCCCTACTACTACATATTTAAGATTTGGTCTACAATCGGCATATCCCTACTACTACATATTTAAGATTTGGTCTACAATCGGCATATCCCTACTACTACATATTTAAGATTTGGTCTACAATCGGCATATCCCTATTACTACATATTTAAGATTTGGTCTACAATCGGCATATCCCTACTACTACATATTTAAGATTTGGTCTACAATCGGCATATCCCTACTACTACATATTTAACTCGAGGGCTTGTTCCCACATCAGGTGTTTATTTCTACTGCACACTTCTTTCCCTTTACATAATAATAAATGTGAGTTTGTTTTGTTATCAGATCAAATTGAGTTTTTTAAGATTTGGTCTACAATCGGCATATCCCTACTACTACATATTTAAGATTTGGTCTACAATCGGCATATCCCTACTACTACATATTTAAGATTTGGTCTACAATCGGCATATCCCTACTACTACATATTTAAGATTTGGTCTACAATCGGCATATCCCTACTACTACATATTTAAGATTTGGTCTACAATCGGCATATCCCTACTACTACATATTTAAGATTTGGTCTACAATCGGCATATCCCTACTACTACATATTTAAGATTTGGTCTACAATCGGCATATCCCTACTACTACATATTTAAGATTTGGTCTACAATCGGCATATCCCTACTACTACATATTTAAGATTTGGTCTACAATCGGCATATCCCTACTACTACATATTTAAGATTTGGTCTACAATCGGCATATCCCTACTACTACATATTTAAGATTTGGTCTACAATCGACATATCCCTACTACTACATATTTAAGATTTGGTCTACAATCGGCATATCCCTACTACTACATATTTAAGATTTGGTCTACAATCGGCATATCCCTACTACTACATATTTAAGATTTGGTCTACAATCGGCATATCCCTACTACTACATATTTAAGATTTGGTCTACAATCGGTATATCCCTACTACTACATATTTAAGATTTGGTCTACAATCGGCATATCCCTACTACTACATATTTAACTCGAGGGCTTGTTCCCACATCAGGTGTTTATTTCTACTGCACACTTCTTTCCCTTTACATAATAATAAATGTGAGTTTGTTTTGTTATCAGATCAAATTGAGTCTTTTAAGATTTGGTCTACAATCGGCATATCCCTACTACTACATATTTAAGATTTGGTCTACAATCGGCATATCCCTACTACTACATATTTAAGAATTGGTCTACAATCGGCATATCCCTACTACTACATATTTAAGATTTGGTCTACAATCGGCATATCCCTACTACTACATATTTAAGATTTGGTCTACAATCGGCATATCCCTACTACTACTACATATTTAAGATTTGGTCTACAATCGGCATATCCCTACTACTACATGTTTAAGATTTGGTCTACAATCGGCATATCCATACTACTACATGTTTAAGATTTAGTCTACAATCGGCATATCCCTACTACTACATATTTAAGATTTGGTCTACAATCGGAATATCCCTACTACTACATATTTAAGATTTGGTCTACAATCGGCATATCCCTACTACTACATATTTAAGATTTGGTCTACAATCGGCATATCTCCACTACTACATATTTAAGATTTGGTCTACAATCGGCATATCCCTACTACTACATATTTAAGATTTGGTCTACAATCGGCATATCCCTACTACTACATATTTAAGATTTGGTCTACAATCGGCATATCCCTACTACTACATATTTAAGATTTGGTCTACAATCAGCATATCCCTACTACTACATATTTAAGATTTGGTCTACAATCGGCATATCCCTACTACTACATATTTAAGATTTGGTCTACAATCGGCATATCCCTACTACTACATATTTAAGAGTTGGTCTACAATCGGCATATCCCTACTACTACATATTTAAGAGTTGGTCTACAATCGGCATATCCCTACTACTACATATTTAAGATTTGGTCTACAATCGGCATATCCCTACTACTACATATTTAATATTTGGTCTACAATCGGCATATCCATACTACTACATATTTAAGATTTGGTCTACAATCGGCATATCACTACTACTACATATTTAAGATTTGGTCTACAATCGGCATATCCCTACTACTACATATTTAAGATTTGGTCTACAATCGGCATATCCCTACTACTACATATTTAAGATTTGGTCTACAATCGGCATATCCCTACTACTACATATTTAAGATTTGGTCTACAATCGGCATATCCTTACTACTACATATTTAACTCGAGGGCTTGTTCCCACATCAGGTGTTTATTTCTACTGCACACTTCTTTCCCTTTACATAATAATACATGTGAGTTTGTTTTGTTATCAGATCAAATTGAGTTTTTTAAGATTTGGTCTACAATCGGCATATCCCTACTACTACATATTTAAGATTTGGTCTATAATCGGCATATCCCTACTACTACATATTTAAGATTTGGTCTACAATCGGCATATCCCTACTACTACATATTTAAGATTTGGTCTACAATCGGCATATCCCTACTACTACATATTTAAGATTTGGTCTACAATCGGCATATCCCTACTACTACATATTTAAGATTTGGTCTACAATCGGCATATCCCTACTACTACATATTTAAGATTTGGTCTACAATCGGCATATCCCTACTACTACATATTTAAGAGTTGGTCTACAATCGGCATATCCCTACTACTACATATTTAAGAGTTGGTCTACAATCGGCATATCCCTACTACTACATATTCAAGATTTGGTCTACAATCGGCATAGCCCTACTACTACATATTTAAGATTTGGTCTACAATCGGCATATCACTACTACTACATATTTAAGATTTGGTCTACAATCGGCATATCCCTACTACTACATATTTCAGATTTGGTCTACAATCGGCATATCTCTACTACTACATATTTAACTCGAGGGCTTGTTCCCACATCAGGTGTTTATTTCTACTGCACACTTCTTTCCTTTTACATATTTAACTCGAGGGCTTGTTCCCACATCAGGTGTTTATTTTTACTGCACACTTCTTTCCCTGTACATAATAATAAATGTGAGTTTGTTTTGTTATCAGATCAAATTGAGTTTTTTAAGATTTGGTCTACAATCGGCATATCCCTACTACTACATATTTAACTCGAGGGCTTGTTCCCACATCAGGTGTTTATTTCTACTGCACACTTCTTTCCCTTTACATAATAATAAATGTGAGTTTGTTTTGTTATCAGATCAAATTGAGTCTTTTAAGATTTGGTCTACAATCGGCATATCCCTACTACTACATATTTAAGATTTGGTCTACAATCGGCATATCCCTACTACTACATATTTAAGAATTGGTCTACAATCGGCATATCCCTACTACTACATATTTAAGATTTGGTCTACAATCGGCATATCCCTACTACTACATATTTAAGATTTGTCTACAATCGGCATATCCCTACTACTACATATTTAAGATTTGGTCTACAATCGGCATATCCCTACTACTACATGTTTAAGATTTGGTCTACAATCGGCATATCCCTACTACTACATGTTTAAGATTTGGTCTACAATCGGCATATCCCTACTACTACATATTTAAGATTTGGTCTACAATCGGAATATCCCTACTACTACATATTTAAGATTTGGTCTACAATCGGCATATCCCTACTACTACATATTTAAGATTTGGTCTACAATCGGCATATCTCCACTACTACATGTTTAAGATTTGGTCTACAATCGGCATATCCCTACTACTACATATTTAAGATTTGGTCTACAATCGGCATATCCCTACTACTACATATTTAAGATTTGGTCTACAATCGGCATATCCCTACTACTACATATTTAAGATTTGGTCTACAATCAGCATATCCCTACTACTACATATTTAAGATTTGGTCTACAATCGGCATATCCCTACTACTACATATTTAAGATTTGGTCTACAATCGGCATATCCCTACTACTACATATTTAAGAGTTGGTCTACAATCGGCATATCCCTACTACTACATGTTTAAGAGTTGGTCTACAATCGGCATATCCCTACTACTACATATTTAAGATTTGGTCTACAATCGGCATATCCCTACTACTACATATTTAATATTTGGTCTACAATCGGCATATCCATACTACTACATATTTAAGATTTGGTCTACAATCGGCATATCACTACTACTACATATTTAAGATTTGGTCTACAATCGGCATATCCCTACTACTACATATTTAAGATTTGGTCTACAATCGGCATATCCCTACTACTACATATTTAACTCGAGGGCTTGTTCCCACATCAGGTGTTTATTTCTACTGCACACTTCTTTCCCTTTACATATTTAACTCGAGGGCTTGTTCCAACATCAGGTGTTTATTTCTACTGCACACTTCTTTCCCTGTACATAATAATAAATGTGAGTTTGTTTTGTTATCATATCAAATTGAGTTTTTTAAGATTTGGTCTACAATCGGCATATCCCTACTACTACATATTTAACTCGAGGGCTTGTTCCCACATCAGGTGTTTATTTCTACTGCACACTTCTTTCCCTTTACATAATAATAAATGTGAGTTTGTTTTGTTATCAGTTCAAATTGAGTCTTTTAAGATTTGGTCTACAATCGGCATATCCCTACTACTACATATTTAAGATTTGGTCTACAATCGGCATATCCCTACTACTACATATTTAAGATTTGGTCTACAATCGGCATATCCCTACTACTACATATTTAAGATTTGGTCTACAATCGGCATATCCCTACTACTACATATTTAAGAGTTGGTCTACAATCGGCATATCCCTACTACTACATATTTAAGAGTTGGTCTACAATCGGCATATCCCTACTACTACATATTCAAGATTTGGTCTACAATCGGCATATCCCTACTACTACATATTTAAGATTTGGTCTACAATCGGCATATCACTACTACTACATATTTAAGATTTGGTCTACAATCGGCATATCCCTACTACTACATATTTCAGATTTGGTCTACAATCGGCATATCTCTACTACTACATATTTAACTCGAGGGCTTGTTCCCACATCAGGTGTTTATTTCTACTGTACACTTCTTTCCCTTTACATATTTAACTCGAGGGCTTGTTCCCACATCAGGTGTTTATTTTTACTGCACACTTCTTTCCCTGTACATAATAATAAATGTGAGTTTGTTTTGTTATCAGATCAAATTGAGTTTTTTAAGATTTGGTCTACAATCGGCATATCCCTACTACTACATATTTAACTCGAGGGCTTGTTCCCACATCAGGTGTTTATTTCTACTGCACACTTCTTTCCCTTTACATAATAATAAATGTGAGTTTGTTTTGTTATCAGATCAAATTGAGTCTTTTAAGATTTGGTCTACAATCGGCATATCCCTACTACTACATATTTAAGATTTGGTCTACAATCGGCATATCCCTACTACTACATATTTAAGAATTGGTCTACAATCGGCATATCCCTACTACTACATATTTAAGATTTGGTCTACAATCGGCATATCCCTACTACTACATATTTAAGATTTGGTCTACAATCGGCATATCCCTACTACTACATATTTAAGATTTGGTCTACAATCGGCATATCCCTACTACTACATGTTTAAGATTTGGTCTACAATCGGCATATCCCTACTACTACATGTTTAAGATTTGGTCTACAATCGGCATATCCCTACTACTACATATTTAAGATTTGGTCTACAATCGGAATATCCCTACTACTACATATTTAAGATTTGGTCTACAATCGGCATATCCCTACTACTACATATTTAAGATTTGGTCTACAATCGGCATATCTCCACTACTACATATTTAAGATTTGGTCTACAATCGGCATATCCCTACTACTACATATTTAAGATTTGGTCTACAATCGGCATATCCCTACTACTACATATTTAAGATTTGGTCTACAATCGGCATATCCCTACTACTACATATTTAAGATTTGGTCTACAATCAGCATATCCCTACTACTACATATTTAAGATTTGGTCTACAATCGGCATATCCCTACTACTACATATTTAAGATTTGGTCTACAATCGGCATATCCCTACTACTACATATTTAAGAGTTGGTCTACAATCGGCATATCCCTACTACTACATATTTAAGAGTTGGTCTACAATCGGCATATCCCTACTACTACATATTTAAGATTTGGTCTACAATCGGCATATCCCTACTACTACATATTTAATATTTGGTCTACAATCGGCATATCCATACTACTACATATTTAAGATTTGGTCTACAATCGGCATATCACTACTACTACTACATATTTAAGATTTGGTCTACAATCGGCATATCCCTACTACTACATATTTAAGATTTGGTCTACAATCGGCATATCCCTACTACTACATATTTAACTCGAGGGCTTGTTCCCACATCAGGTGTTTATTTCTACTGCACACTTCTTTCCCTTTACATATTTAACTCGAGGGCTTGTTCCAACATCAGGTGTTTATTTCTACTGCACACTTCTTTCCCTGTACATAATAATAAATGTGAGTTTGTTTTGTTATCAGATCAAATTGAGTTTTTTAAGATTTGGTCTACAATCGGCATATCCCTACTACTACATATTTAACTCGAGGGCTTGTTCCCACATCAGGTGTTTATTTCTACTGCACACTTCTTTCCCTTTACATAATAATAAATGTGAGTTTGTTTTGTTATCAGTTCAAATTGAGTCTTTTAAGATTTGGTCTACAATCGGCATATCCCTACTACTACATATTTAAGATTTGGTCTACAATCGGCATATCCCTACTACTACATATTTAAGAATTGGTCTACAATCGGCATATCCCTACTACTACATATTTAAGATTTGGTCTACAATCGGCATATCCCTACTACTACATATTTAAGATTTGGTCTACAATCGGCATATCCCTACTACTACATGTTTAAGATTTGGTCTACAATCGGCATATCCCTACTACTACATGTTTAAGATTTGGTCTACAATCGGCATATCCCTACTACTACATATTTAAGATTTGGTCTACAATCGGCATATCCCTACTACTACATATTTAAGATTTGGTCTACAATCGGCATATCCCTACTACTACATATTTAAGATTTGGTCTACAATCGACATATCCCTACTACT